>JADLZK010006847.1:0-575764 GCA_015847255.1 Hyparrhenia diplandra
ACCCATGCATTCGGTCTAGTGTTGTAGCCCAACTAAGCCCAGTAGTTGACAGGAACCCATCAGAAAATTTGTTCGATGTTGCACAATGTGCCTGCATCCCAAAAACAAGCCCGAAGTACAAAATTCCGCATACAAGAACTGCTGAATTTTATTGTGGCAAACAACAGCCGAATTTTCTTCCGGCAAACAAACTGGCCCATGCTTGTCTACTTTCCAGAGACTTCCGCAATACCAGATAATCAAGTTCAAGTAAGCTCAAAAAAAAAAAAAAAAAGTCAAAAAATTCAAGCAAGGAAAAAAGAAGATGAAATACAGAATAAGTCGAGTAGGCATCATTTCCTGTCTCCAAAAAGGTCTGGATTATACGGATATATATGATACCCAAGATAAGTCGCAATTCAGCTCAGAAAGCATCCATGGATGCTGTAGCAAAAGTATAACCGCTCAGGCGATACCTATAAGGCTATAATAACCCTTTCTTCACAGTAGGTAAAAGAAAAAAAAAGAAAACTGAACCACGAGTTCCACTTCACCCCAACCTGGTGACTCAGTTGGAGCTCGCACCGAAAACCCTGATTCTCTCTTCCACTTTGGCGCTGCAGCAGGGGCAGCGAGAGATGCCTTTATCCTCATGCAGCTTATTGCAGCCAACACAGAGGACCTGGTGGGCACACTGGAGTAGGATCACACAAGCCTCCTCCTTCTTGCAGACAACACAATCCCCGGCGGCTTGGCTTCTGGGCTGGTGGTGGAAGCGGCCGGGTGGATGCAGGTTGTGGCCTCGGGACAGGCTGCTGCTGCTTTGGTGCCCGTGCCGGCTCTGTTAACTGTGCCAGGCAAGTTGGTTGATGGGACAGCTGGTTGAGTTGCACCTGCTGACTTCTGCAGGCGCTTGAGTTCATCCTGGAGCCTGTGTAGGTCATCCTTGTAGCACTGGGATTCGACTTCTTTCTTACGACGAAGCTCTTCAAGTCGGCGGTCAGAGTCTGCTTTTGCCGCTTCCTTCTTCCTGCGCTCCTCTTCCAAAAGCGCCGTGTTTTCTTCTTTGACCCTTGTGTCTTCTCTTATCTTTTCTGCAAACCAACCATTAGGATTCAGACAACGTCACGATGCAAAACACTAGGGTAGAAATACTAAAATCCACATCATAACAACGCAGAGCACAGATAGAAAAAGTAAGTGTAAAACACCCAACACAAGGCATGAAATGAAGTGCTCCTAGTGCTAGAAGAAGAAAAGGATGATAAGCAGACTGGTCATAAAAAAAAGGGACACATTTTCAGTCCCTGAATATATATAAATGACAAACACACAACAATTTATGTCAACCATAAATGAATCACCCAGTTAAGGTAAATATCCAGAAAACTAAAGAACCTGAGTGTAATTGTCAATGGAGCAACAGGTATTTCTCACTTAAGTCATTAATCAGGTAATGCCACAATAAGAGGTGATGCGAAGCTTACAGTTATTAGCAGGCACTACCAGCAGAAAGGGAGCGAAGGAGGGGGTGGGGGGTGGGGGTGGAGAACAGAGATCCAAATTAAAGCAGGGCTGGACAGCAGTGATAGGTTAAGTAATCACATTATTGTCTTGTTTTTAAATGTCAATGGTTTCTCTAAGAGAATGTGCAGAATATCATTTTAAAAATAACTTTTAATTGTAATTTGTAAGAGTGTTGTACCTAGACACATTGACCAGTTTATAGAAAAATCTATTAACATCTAAAGACCAAATAAATACACTACGTTATGGCATATTTTGTGGTGGATTTAATGAAACTAACTGATGTTCTAGATGTTGGTGCTTTTCTTATAAAAATTAGTCAGAGTTAGAGAAGTTTGGCTTATTAAAAAAACTAAACTAACTTTAATTTGGAACAGAGGTAACAAAATATAATTCAATAATTCCTGTTTTCACAACAGACAGCGCAATCGTTTGACATAAGAGTTCAATCAGTTCAAATTACAAGGCAACCTTTGCAATGTAGAAAGAAGTAACAATAAGTTCCAAATAAATCAAAGGTTAAGACTGATCAATCAGATTCTTGTTTTCAGGTAATACCCTGATTGAGGCAATTTTCTATTTTAATCACCTCAATGCACAGCACAGCACGATATATTGCAGCATGGGAATAATTCTAATTTCAAATCCTCTATCCATGAAAATATATACACAAAACACTAATAAAAAATTTGCAAATTGCAATTATTATTTATTCTATTTTCAGCAACACAATAGCTGTCACTAAAATGTTAATCAATGTTAACAGATTTAGTACAAAACTGAGCACGGAGGTCAACAAGATTGCCATGGAAGCTGGGAAATGATAAAAACAAGGATAAAGTACTATACAGGATTACATGGTGCACCATAAAGCAACAAATAATGTAGAACTCAATAATGTAACATGCCACAGGATCATTATATGTGAACATTTAGGAATAAAATTATGAACGTGCCCTTCACCACACCAATTTTAAGGATGATTGGTACCCTAAAAAAGGCATTCCATTTATCACATAGAAAATAGTTAATCACCAGCAAAGATAGTGTAATATTTTTGTCCTTCACAGCAACGTTAAAAATTAAAACATGCACAGAATCGATCACATAGCTCATGATCATCTGCTGCCAACATCACAATACCAGAAACTTAGCAAACCCAAGTGACAACTTAGTATTGTGGACACCACATTTCTGTGTGTTACTCTCCCAGTACACAATACATGTGACTAATGCATAATAAAGGGAAAACCCATAGCACACTGGAATTGACATATGCATAGATAATCACTTAGGACACCCCCAAATTCTAAACTGATCCAAATAATTATAGCTTGGACTAGAATTTGCACACCAACAATATATCAGATATGCATTTTGTGGCTCCCTCCCCCCCCCCACCCCCACCCCGATAGTTCAAAAGTGCATGCACTTATTAAAGGTTGGAAATGTGGAGCCCTCTAGAACCAACGAAGATGCAGCATGGAGTAGTTCTATGGTATCTGTGGCTGAAATGATACACTCCATTGCCAAGACACGATTGTTTGGATACCTGATTTTATGTTTAATTATTCATTGGCTTCTAAGTTTCATTAACATATGAATATATGCAATCAGATGAAGAGACCTTTAGTACCTGGTTTCCTGATAAATCTATTTTCACCACCAATTCTTCATTAAACATCTTACCCTTAATCTCCTATAACAGGACCTTATAATCCATTCAGGATCACCTAATAATTCATTGGGTTAGCTATCTCTTATAATGACTGATCTGCAATAATTCCAAATAGATATGGACTAGGGGTTTAAGGATGGATGGGATATGAGTGAGGTAGGAAGTTTTTGGGGTCCTGGCCCACCCCAACATAGAGCTGTCACGCAGAGGGTCTCGAAAAAGAGTGAATTCCTGATAATTCCTTCTTACACTGACGACCCCTCCTTTAAAGGGGATGATTTAGGATATGGCATGCAGTGTTAATTCAAGATTTGTGACCTTTTATCACACTAAAGTGCATTTCAGCAATCCCCTGTCATTGACAAATCAATTCACAAATGTGATACTAAATTGCCACTGAAGTAGGCGTCCTTACCTGAATTATTCCTTTTAAAGACAGGGATTGACTGACGAGGAAATTAATAATATAGAGAACAATCTAAACAAAAGTACTTAACAAAACTCTCCAAGCCTAATACAGTAAGCAAGAAACTAGCCAGGTAGTAGCTCAGGGTGACATTAACACTAGGTTGACCTGGCTGGATGTGCTAGCCTAGTCCTATGAATGAATATACAAAACACACCACAGCAGAAGTCTCATACAGCTATGATAAATCGTAGATATTCAATCTCTCCTAGTAGAAAGCTTCTGATACTGCCTCATACATAAAAAAACATGGAATTATAATATAAAAGAATCAAAATGATGAATGTGCAAGTTCTTCCTAACCTCCATATTTTTTATTGCCTTGTTGACCTCAGCAAGCTCCCTTTCAGTTTGTGTAATCTTTGTCTTGCATTCAGCTATGTCCTCCTTCAGCTTTGCTTTCTGGCGCTCCCAGACTTCAAGCTTTTTGCTATCCTTCTTCTCTTTCCTTAAGAGACCCTGGCATTGTTTGCAGTCTCTGATGCACTAAGTTTCGCAGCTTCCATCTCAGCACGTATCTCTGCATTCTCCATGTCCAGCCTCTGCACAGTTGCATTGCTCGGTCAAGCTGCCCACTCTTTTTCTTCAGCTCATTCTCTAGATGAGCAAGGCGCTTCATTGTGTCATCCTCCATCACCTGCTTTTCCTTCTTACGCTGGTTCTCATCATGTTCCATCCGCAGCACACGCAGCTCAGTAAGATCAGCACCAAGCTTGCGAGCAGCCTGTATAGCCTTTCCCCTGTGCCCATTCCCTTCGGCTCCTTGAGTTGTACCTCCATCTCTCTTGTCTGTTTAATAAGGTCACGCACCATCTGGTTCTTTGGGTCGGGATTCGCATCTCGTGGATCCTTCTTGTCAATGTCCAGTGCCTCAAGCTCCGCAACAACAGACTCGATGAGCTCCTCTGTGGAGAGCTTCTTGGCAAACGACTCCTTGGGCTGCACTTCTGGTGCGCGACACTGGACCGTGACCACCCGGCGGCCTTCAGGCAGGAGATGGTGGCTGCAGCGGGTCCCCGGCGTATGGCGAGTCTCATGAAGGCTTCAGGGTCAAAAAGAGTGGGGTCCTGAGCCTCGGCTGTGGTGTTATGGTAGTGGATGCATCCACGCTGTGCAATCTCTGCCACCGCTGGTGGAAGCTCCTCGCTCTCAGCAGGAACAGCAGTAGATGAGGGTTCACCATTGAGAGAGCAGCCTATGGCAACCGCCTCTTCAAGGTGGAGGTCACTGGAGAGAAGGCACCACAAGGCCTCGGCGCGGCTGAGGGTAGGGCGGCTGCTCTGGAGGAGGCAGACAAGCCCCGCGAGGGAGTACTCCTCGAGGCGTCGGAGGTCGGCGAAGCCACCGGTCGCGTTGGCCTGGTTAGGGTCGGAGAGGTAGGCGCGGGCGTTGGCGACGATGTTGGAAACGGGGTCGTTGAGCTTGCCGTAGCAGTGTCCCGAGTGGAGAACGGCCTCGAGGGGACGCCTCCTCGCCGTGGCCGAGGTCGGCGAGGCGGGCCAGGGCCGCCGCGTACGCCTCATCCAGCCTCTTGAGCAGGCGCTCCCTCGAGCTCATCCGCCGTGGCGCGGAGCCACGGCGCCGCATCCCCTCCGGCGGCCGAATCGGGATCAGAGGCCGGCGGGGGTGCCGGTGCGGGCCCCGCTCGGGCGGAGCGGCCCTTCCGGGACGAGCGGCTCCCGCGCTCGCGGGGTTGTCCTGCCATCAGGGGAGAGTCGGATGCGGCGGCCGGCGGGGCAATAGGGTTTGGACGATGGATCGGAGGTGCGGGTGGGCTGTGATGGGGTGCGGCGGCGCGGAGACCACGTCGATGTCGATGTGTGCGAGTGCGAGGAAAATGGCGTGAGGATTGGTAAGGTAAACAGAAGCGAGGAACAGGAAGACCGAGAGGGGAACGAAGGCCTTGCTGGTGGGCTTGATTAGGCTCAATGTTTTGGGCTTTATGGATTCATCAAGCTGGATAACTTACCACTTTGGGCTCTACCAGAGAAGGTTTTCATCATGCACTTATTTTCAAGACTGCTACTCGTTAACATCAGTGAAAATAAGACCGCTGCCTCTCCTTCGTCGGTGGTGGTAGTCATAGTAGGTTTAGGTTTTTGGTGTCCGACGATGGCGTCGAGGCGGTGACGGCGACGTCTTCATGGAATAAGGTCCTCTCGTGCTTCTCCCGCCTTGGGGGTGCTCGCTCCAAAGACCGTCGGCGAGCAGCACGTGGAGGTGGAGTTCGACCGTCGGCTCGTCAACAGAGTTGGTCGGGCGGCGACTTTTCGCCTCGTGGTGAGAAGGGTCGTCCGCCTTGTGTTTCAAGTGCGGAGGATGTTGTGGGGGTTGTGGAAGGCGGGGAGGATGGATCAAGCTCGCAATGCCGGTGGTGGTCGTCAACAGCAAGCTTGCATGCAAGGTCGACGAAGGTCAAGACGTGGACCTGACCTATGGACATTCGGTAACAATTTTACGCTCAAATGCGGCGTTGGGCGTCTACGGCAGATCCACATTAAAGTCGTTGTGTGGTTGAGCTTCTTTCGGCCATGGGTTCTACCGCAAAGATATCCTGAGTCGGCATTCTTCGGCATCGAGTTTCGGTTTTTGCATGTTTGTTTGGACGGTTGTCCTCCGTATCTTTTTACGGTGTTCCTGTATTTGTACTCTTATATCTTTCTTAATTAATATACATACACATTTTATAAAAAAAAAAAAAGTTTATTCACGGGAAAATTTACTTCATTCACTAAATCTTTTAGGGAGAATTAGGAATTAGACCTAAAAAAAGTTGCTTTAGGAATCAGGCCTTTTTTAAATTTAGGAATCAGGTCTCAAAATAAAATTTGTTTAGGATAAGGCCTTTTGTCAGTTTTGGAAATTCATAACTAGAGTTTGGTATGTTTGTATTAAAAATAAATAATTTTAAAAAAATAGTCAGTTTATTATTTTTAATAAAAACTAGACATCTTAAAGAGCACAACAAAATTTTGTTCACCAAAATTGGGGTTACCAAATTCTAGTTATGAATTTCTAAAATTGACGAAAGGCCTGATACCTAAATAAATTTTGTTTTGAGACCTGATTCCCAAGTTCAAAAAAAGACCTGATTCCTAGAGCAACTATTTTCTAGGGCCTAATTCCTAATGCACCCAAACTTTTTCCATCCCATGAATCTTCAGCTCTAGTTTTGGTCATGGAGTGGATGCCACAACAGCCACACCAAACACTACCTTAACAACAAAGCCATGGATGATTGGAGTGAATCATTTGGCGATTTGCATTGAATTTGGAACTTTGGAAGCCTTCAAAGTATTTGCAAATGGTATGTATTTAGCTCCATTTATTTCAAATGAAGCTAGAATGAGCTAACTTTTTATTTAACTTCATCCCAACTCATCCATTTGTGAAAGGACAAAAAAATATACCTTTGAAACTGATTTGAAAAAAAAAAAAAAAGGTGTTTAGTGAAAAAAAAACTTGCAAATCAAGCTATTGATAAAGCTGTGGAAACAGGCCCTCATTATATATCACGTAAGTTAAGACTTTAAAGACATAATTTATGCTTGTTTTATTTTACTTGCGAGCAAGGCGGGTGGGTTATCAAATCTAGGCAGCCGGTAGGGTTATCTTCACTGACGACCTGACCCCATGGTCATGCCCAACATGTCAGTGAGTAACAAAGAGACCGCCAAACAAAGTCCAACGCGTACGTCTCAGATGGGAGAGCTCGCAATATAGAATTTCCCCGCTTAGGCGAGGCGAAGAGACTTTGGGTCGCCGGAGGGGAGGATGGGGAACAGGGGACTAGAAATGGCCAGCAAGCTCAACTGAGCTCACGCTTCACCCCCTCTTTGATTCCATCGAGAGGGACGACCGGAGCTGGGAGAGCCAGCTGCAGGCAGGATGGATCAGCAGCAGGAGCGTGACCGGCGGCGGACGCTGCTGCTGGTGAACCTGGCGTCCATCATGGAGCGCGCCGACGAGGCCCTGCTCCCCGGCGGTGTACCGGGAGGTGGGCGCCGCGCTGCACGCCAGCCCCGCGGGGCTCGGCGCCCTCTCGCTGTGCCGCTCCATCGTCCAGGCCGCCTGCTACCCGCTCGCCGCCTACGCCGCCGCGCGTCACAACCGCGCCCACGTCATCGCCGTCGGGGCCTTCCTCTGGGCCGCCGCCACCTTCCTCGTCGGAATATCCGATACCTTCCTACAGGTCCGTCCGTTGGCAGCTGCTCTTCCATTTCCATGCTTAATTAGGAGCTTTGTACTTTGTGCAGTTGGATTCTTGTGAAAACGCTCTTGTAGAGATTGGGATCTGGCACAGAGGTTCGCCCAGGCACCAACTTGTATTTGACTTCAAATCTTGAAAATGTCAGGTAGCAATCTCACGAGGCCTGAACGGCATCGGCCTAGCTCTGGTGGTGCCATCGATCCAGTCCCTGGTTGCCGACTCCACCGACGACGGGACGCGCGGCTCGGCGTTCGGGTGGCTGCAGCTCGCCAGCAGCCTGGGGCTCATCTCCGGTGGCTTCGTGGGCCTGTTGCTGGCGCAGACCACGGTCCTCGGGATCGACGGCTGGCGCGTCGCCTTCCACCTCGTGGCCGCCATCAGCGTGGCCGTTGGGATCCTCAACTGGTTGTTCGCCGTTGACCCCAATTTCCCGCGGCGCGACGACGAAGCAGTCCGCGACGGCGCGGGAGGTCGTCGCGGAGATGATCGAGGAGGCCAAGTTCGTGGTGCGGATCCCCACGTTCCAGATCTTCGTGGCTCAGGGGGTCAGCGGCTCGTTCCCGTGGTCGGCGCTCTCGTTCGCGTCCATGTGGCTGGAGCTCAAAGGCTTCAGCCACAGCAACACCGCCGTTCTCATGACCGTCTTCTGGGTGGCAAGCTCCCTCGGCGGCCTCCTCGGGGGCAAGATGGGCGACCTCCTCGCCGTGCGGTACCCCGACGCCGGCAGGATCGTCCTGTCACAGATCAGTCCCCTCTCGGCGGTGCCCTTGGCCGCAGTGCTGCTGCTGGGACTCCCCGACGACCCGTCCAAGGGCGTCACTTACGGCGCTGTCCTCTTCATCATGGGCGTCTTCATGTCCTGGAACGGCCCTGCCACAAACTTGTAAGCCATCCATCATCCTCTGCTGCGATTCATCTGCATGCTCACTGTTTCGTTCAGTTTGAATTTGTGAACCAAGATTTGAATTGGAACAAAATTAATTCCATTGCTTTCTAGTGAAGTGATCGACTTGTGTTTTGCTCATCTTGATTGCAGCCCTATATTTGCGGAGATCGTCCCGGAGAAGTCAAGAACAAGCATCTACGCGCTGGACAGATCCTTCGAGTCAGTGCTGTCGTCGTTTGCGCCTCCGATCGTGGGCCTGCTGGCAGAGCGAGTGTACGGGTACAGGCCGAACGACAAGGGGGAGAGCGTGGAGCAGGACCGGGGCAACGCCGCGTCCCTAGCCAAGGCGCTCTACACGTCCATAGCGATACCCTTCATAGCCTGCACCGCCATATACTCGTTCCTGTACTGCAGCTACCCCAGGGACAGGGAGCGCGCGCGCATGCAGTCTCTCATCGAGTCGGAGCTCCAGCAGATGGAGCACCACGAGAGCTCCTGTCTGGAGCTGGAAGACGGCGGCGATGGTGTGCACAAGGTTTTCGGCTCGGCGGACAACGACGGCGAAAGGGCTACCATTGGTGTCACCTATGACCACAAGGGGGAATCCTGAAGCTGAGAAGGATACTGTTAGCCTGTTGGCAAACCGGGAATCGTGAATTCGTGATACTGAAATCGATCAATTGGTGTTTTCAAACTTATTAGAGATTGTTAGGTGGGATGTTTCAGCGTGAATCTGGCAATGCCCATGCTAGACAAGGCTTTTAAAATTTACAGGGGAAATTGTAACACAGAGGTACGGTAGATGTTGGAACGAGTTTCATGTGGCCGTTGCTAGAAAGTCTTATGTGTACAACAGTTAGAATTCGTTTGTTGGGACAGGAAAAGAAAGTACAGTACACAATGGAGTTCAGAACTTCAGATTGATGATGGGATTCCTAATCCTGTTGCAAACGGAAGCGAAGTCAGCGTCTTGCTTGCACTGGGAATATCATTTGCAGGCTCTAGGGCTGCTAATATCAACAACAATTAATTTAAATCTCAAGGAGATGAAGTCAAGCATGATCATGTGATGTGTTGTCTCGTACTGAACTACTGAATAATGAGGAATAGGCAAACAACTTTACATAAAAAACGGTAGGCTATACTACTGCTATAGCCACGCCATCAGCAATTCACTTGAGGGCCATCACATTGGCCGTTCCAAATGCAATTTAACCCCTGATTTTTATAAGACAGAAAAGCGCTAAGCAGGACTACAAAGAGTGCCTTTAGTAGCAGTGATAAAAAAACGTTGAACATGGCCACGTTACCTGGTCACCATTATAGTCCTAAACTTCACTCCAACCAAAGACGAGCCGTAATATAGAATTCCCGCCATGACAAGACCCAAGGTCGCCGGCGACTACTGGTCCGCTGGCAATGCTTAGCTGAGCTTCCCTTCCCGGCGTTCCCGCGGCGAGACTGAGAGGAGAGGACACTAAGCGAGGGACAACACAGAGGACTCGGACGGATCCGGATGGGGCCGGTTGCGTGGGAGCAGCGGCGGACGCTGCTGGCGGTGAACCTGGCGTCCATCATGGAGTCCGCCGACGAGGCGCTGCTGCCGGCGGTGTACCGAGAGGTCGGCGCCGCGCTTCACGCGACGCCCGCGGGGCTAGGCGCCCTGACACTGTGCCGCTCCATCGTGCAGGCCGCCTGCTACCCGCTGGCCGCCTACGCCGCGGCGCGCCACAACCGCGCCCACGTCATCGCCGTCGGTGCCTTCCTGTGGGCCGCCGCCACATTTTTGTCGGCGTATCGGACACCTTCCTACAGGTGATCTCAGCTCCTTTACAAGAGCTGTTTGATTTGTTCCTTGCCGCTTCCTTCCTTGCTGTTCCTTTGCAGTTTGCTCTGTAGATCTTCATCGGTGGTACAGATGCGCAGACAGCGAATCTCGTCGGACAAGTCCTCATTGGCAACCAACACTTGTACGATTTGATTGTTCAGGTTGCAATCTCACGCGGCCTAAACGGGAATGGCCTAGCTCTGGTGGTGCCATCGATCCAGTCACTGGTCGCTGACTCCACCGATGAGGCCACGCGGGGCTCGGCGTTCGGGTGGCTGCAGCTCGCCAGCAGCCTCGGGTTCATATCCGGTGGCTTCGTCGGCCTGCTGCTGGCGCAGACCACGGTCCTCGGGATCGACGGTTGGCGCGTCGCCTTCCACCTCGTGGCCGCCATCAGCGTCGCCGTCGGGATCCTCAACTGGTTCCTCGCCGTTGACCCCAATTTCCCGAGGGGCGACGACAAGCAGGCCGCGACGGTGTGTGAGGTCGTCGCGGAGATGGTCGAGGAGGCCAAGTTCGTGGTGCGCATCCCCACGTTCCAGATCTTCGTGGCTCAGGGGGTCAGCGGCTCGTTCCCGTGGTCGGCGCTCTCATTCGGGTCCATGTGGCTGGAGCTGATCGGCTTCAGCCACGGCGACACAGCCGTGCTCATGACCGTCTTCTGGGTGGCCACATCCCTCGGCGGCCTGCTTGGCGGAAAGATGGGTGACGCCCTCGCAATACGGTACCCAGACGCCGGCAGGATCGTCCTGTCCCAGATCAGCGCCGGCTCGGCGGTACCATTGGCCGCCGTGCTGCTGCTGGGCCTCCCGGAGGACCCGTCCGCCGGCGTTGCCTACGGAGTCGTCCTGTTCGTCATGGGCGTCTTCATCTCCTGGAACGGCCCGGCGACAAACATGTAAGGCAACCATTGCATCCAATTAATTGTTCTTCTTATAGTTCTCGAACGGCGGCATTCCAACTCGATCTTGCTAAATCTCACAGGCCTATCATGGCGGAGATCGTCCCAGAGAAATCAAGAACCAGCATATATGCCCTCGACGGGACATTGGAGTCCGTGCTAGCATCCTTCGCGCCTCCGATCGTGGGCCTCCTAGCTCAACATGTGTTCGGCTACAATCCAGACGACAAGGGGAAGAGCGTTCAGCGGGATCGGCACAACGCGGCGTCCCTGGCCAAAAGCGCTCTACACATCCACGGCGATACCATTCATAGTCTGCACCTCCATATACTCGTTCTTGTACTGCAGCTACCCCAGGGACAGGGACCGTGCCCGCATGCAGTCTTTTTTTTTTTTTTTTGAAAGATCCGGTTTCCCGGCTTTGTTATATTAAGAAGGAGAAGCAAAATAGTTCTTACACGCGCGAGAAGCGCTCTAACCCCCCCCGGCCAAGGCACGGAGGGGCTTGAATTACATTATCTGATTACTCACGACTAGCTAAAACTACTGAATTGTGACTAAAAAATAAGGAACACCCAGCTAGCGACCAAAGCTTAACCGTATCTATGATTACATGAAGAAGCTGCTGCTCAGTTTGCTGCTCTTCCCTGAAGGTAATCCCATTCCTGAGGTTCCAGATGGTCCATAGTGTTAGGATTGCCAGAGAGTGTTCTTTCTTCCCTCCTGCTGCCACCAAATCACTGAAACAAAGTCTTGTGCTGGTTTGGTTGAAGTCGTGCATCCAAGTCGAAGGACGTAGGCTGGGGCTTCCGCTCCAGTTCGCCACCAATTCCCAAACCTTCCTGGAGAATGGACATTCAAAGAAAATATGGTGTGCCGTTTCGAGGTTTCTTTGGCACAGAGCACAGAAATAGTTATTAGGCCATTGCCTGCGCTGTAGTCTTGCCGCGGTCCAAAGTCGGTCCCGGAGTAGGAGCCAGAGGAAGAACTTGCACTTTGGGGGTGCCCATGCATTCCAAATGAGGGTGGGGGAAGGCTGACTGAATTTGTCCAGCAAACTGAATACTGTATGCACTCTTAGTTGAGAATTGACCAGAGCTTTCCAAAGTCCAAACGATCGAATCTTGTTCGTCATCGTGCATGTTTTCTTTTGCCGAGTTAACTTCAGGCCATAGTCTCAGGAATTCACGCATCAGGATGTGATCCAGATCGTGAGCAATGTCATGGATCCAGCTGTCATCAGTCACTGTCTCTCTGAAGGTTCTATTCTTTCTCCTACTGTGTTGATATAGCAAGGGGAACAGCTTTGATGGCTCCCCACCGTGCAGCCAGCTAGAATTCCAGAAGGATGCTCGTCTTCCATCTCCAATCGTAACCACCGTTGCTGCGTTGAATAGTGCTCTGTCTATGTCATCAATTGGTAGCTCAGTTCCCACCCACGGTCTCTCGGGATCAATCCAAACGACCCATAGCCAACGTAGTCTTAGCGCTCTGGCGAAGCATTCTAAGTCAATGATGCCGAGACCCCCAAATTCAGTCGGCCTAGTGACCCCTTTCCACGATACTTTGCATTTTGCTCCAGTGATTTCACAGCTGCCAGCCCATAAGAAACTTCTCCTTAGACGATCTAGTTCAGTAAACAGCTGCTTTGGAGGTCGGATTGATGTGAGCAGGTATATGGGCATCGCACTGAGGACCGATCTTACTAGTTCTCTCCTGCCCGCTACGTTCAACAGCTTGCCTTGCCAAGTAGCTAGATGCCCTCTGGATTTATCAACAATTTTTTGGATATGAATCAATTTGATTTTGCCCAAGGAGAGTGGTAAGCCCAGGTATGTTATTGGGAAAGCTGCCCTTATCCCTCCAAAGTCCTCCAGTATGTGTTCTAAATTTAGGGCTGCACATCTTATCGGCGCCACACTGCATTTCTGTAGATTTAATTGCAGTCCCGTAGCATCTCCAAATTGCTGGAGTATTCGAAACAAAGCTGAGACTTCATCTTTGACTGGGTTGAGGAATATGACCGCATCATCAGCATATAGAGACAGCCGCATTGTAACATTTCGTCCTCTCAATGGTGTGAGAATCCCCTCAGCTGTTGCAATCTCTAATAGGTTGTGGAGCGTGTCAATCGCAAGAATGAACAGGAAGGGGGAGAGGGGATCACCTTGCCTGAGACCACGCTGGTGCCTGATCTGTGTGCCTTCCACTCCATTTAGAAGTACCGAGGAATGGGATGTTTTGAAAATTGTGGTGATCCACTCCCTCCATCTCGAACTGAACCCTCTTCTTTCCAGCAAGTCAAGCATGTATTCCCAAGAGACAGTATCAAAAGCCTTTGAGATGTCAATTTGAAGAGCAAAGCTGGTATTTTCTTCCTCTGATATGCCCTTGCCAAGTTGCGAACAAACATAAAGTTATCCTGGATACAGCGGCCCTTGATGAAGGCACTCTGTGCTTTTGATATTAGGCTGCTCATATGGGGTGCAAGGCGTAGAGCGAGGGTCTTGGTCAGGAGCTTACCAAAAGAATGAATGAGGCTAATGGGTCTGAACTCCATTGGGTATTCAGGACAGTCCGTTTTTGGGATCAGTGCAATGTTGGCGCCATTCATCGTGGCCATGGTTCCTCCTCTGAGTTCATAGACACAGTTCATTGCCAACAGCAAGTCGTATTTGATTACATTCCAGCATTTCTTATAAAGGCTCCGGTAAAACCATCCGGGCGGGGGCCTTTTCTGTTGGCAGCTCATCAATCGTGTTTCTGATCTCCTCGAGAGTGAAAGGCCTGTCCATGGATTGATCACTTAACAATGGTAACTGTAAGTTCTCCCAATCTAAGGTGCGCTGTCTTTGGGCTCTCGTTCCAAGGATCCGGTGAAAATAAAGCTGCAGGATATCCTCCTTTTCATTGTGTTGCCAAACTAAATGATCTTGATCATTTTGAGAAAAGCAATGAAGTTTCTCCCCACGTCGGCCTTTTGCACGTTGGTGGAAGAATTTCGTACAGGCATCCCCTTCCTTGATTTGGGTGATTCTTGAGCTTTGTCTTCTCCTTGCACGCTCGACGGCCGCCCATCCCAGAACTTGTTTCTTTAGTTGTCTCAACAAGTCTGAATCCACCGTAGATAGCACTCTTGACTCTTGGGCCGTTTCCAGCCTTCGTATAACTTCGTTTGCAATCTGCAGCTGAAGCCGCGCTTCACTGAAGAGCTCCTTGCTCCAATTCCTGAGCGCCACAGCAGTGGCCTGTAGTTTATTGTGGAGCATTATGATTGGGTTTGGCCCTCTTGCCGGCATTGCCCAAGCCTCGCTCACCACATCCATGAACCCTGGAATCTTTGTCCAGAAAGCTTCGAACTTAAACGCAGCCCGCTTGTGATGGCTAGATTGTGTATAGAGGTAGATTGGACAGTGATCTGACAAGGAGCTGCTGAGCGCCACCAGGTTGCAGGCCGGGTATATCTCGTCCCAGTCAAGGTTATGAAAAGCTCTGTCTAGCCTGACCAAAGTCGGGTTCCTCCTCCCATTGCTCCAAGTAAAACGCCGATTTAGCAGTTTGACTTCCACCAGTTCACTATTGTCAAGGGCCTGCTTGAACCTTCTCATGTTTGTTCTGTTGACATTGTCATTATTCTTGTCCTGAGCATCACAGATAAGATTAAAATCTCCCAGGCATAGCCACGCCAGTCCATTTGGTCGGCAGCCCTGTAATTCAGTCAGGAAGGACACCCTTGCCCCATCAGTTGTCGGACCATAAACAGTGGTTAAAATGTATGAGGTGTTTAGTAATCTTGCATTGATCTGGACAGTCAGGCAGTAGCAGTCTTTCCGGACGAGCGTAGCCACAATGAAATCAGTGTCCCAGGCAATCAACAGTCCACCTCTAGTATCATCAGCAGCAATGTATTCAAAAGAGTTACTAAAATTTCCACCCAAGAACTCCCAGGCCAACTGACCATCAACATGGTCTAATTTTGTCTCCTGTAGACAAACAATGTGTGGCCGAGTCTGCTGACAGACCAGCCTGACTGCTTCTCTTCTTGCCGCTGAATTTAGACCTCTTACATTCCAGTTCAAGATCTTGGGGTCTTTTTCTAACATTGATGAACTAGTGCACAACAAGGTAGCCAATTGCAAACACAGTGAGGGGGGCACATGTTGCCAGCAACAATCACTACTACCATTAAAGTAATACACCACAGATTGACAACACTGCTCGGCACACAGCTGGCTGACAACAATCCTAACCCACTAGACAAGCTGCCAACATCGAGCTTTAGGTTCACAGAACAGCACACAACATCTTCTAACTTCACGGTACAAGCCCGGCTGTCACTGGCATCACAAACTCTAACATAAATGAAACAAACTGAAACAACAGGGACTCTGATAGCTAGAGACTACGCCTCCATCTCAAGAACTCCAGCCTCCTGCACCACAGCCTCAAGGATCTTAACTAGCTTCTTGTTGCCCATCTTTTGCAAGCAACCTTTGGATGGCCCTCACTGCCTGCGCGCCGGAAGATCATCGGAGTAGAGGTCAAGGTACTCAGTCACCACCTCATCCGAAGGCTCCTGCTGGGCACTGTCAATGAAACTCAGCTCCTTCATCAGCTTCTGCTGCGCCCTCAGTGCCACCGGGACTTCGGACGACTTTGCCGCCAGCCGAGAGCTGGAGCGTGTCGCCTCTGGCCTCGCCTTGCGTGCTCTAGGTGGTGGCGGGGTCGGTGCAGGCAGGATCGGTGCGGCGGAGGCCGGAACAGCCCGGGATGTTGTCCAACACCTCAGGATGGCCAACAGCAAGCTCCTTCTCGAAACCCCCATCTGTCGCCGTGGTGCGCGTGTCTTGTGCTGAGGCGGCGAGACACATCGATGTCCATCCTGTTGACAAGCTCAAGAGATTTCCGTACCTCGTCGCCGGAGTCGCCATGGGGAGCCGTCGGAGAAGGCAGCTGGATGCCTGGGCGAAGGATTTCGTCTTGGGTCGTCTCGCCGTGCTCGTCGCGCCTCCCCTTCCACGAGCTCGGACACCGCACGACGTCGGCGGCGTGGAGCCGCCCCGCAACCCATGGAAGGATGCCTCCAGGTACATCGGGTCGTGGGCGAGCTCGCGGTTCGCGGCGGGTGGAGCTGGGTCGTAGAGGTGGGCGGCGGGTCCATGTCGAAGGCGCAAGCGGGCGGCGACCGGGGCGAAGGAACGGTGGCGTTCCACTCCTCCGCAAAGACGCTGGATCTCATCGTCCGTCCGCGCATCATGTTCCAGAGGCGAACAGCCGGCGTCCCCACGACGCTGCCTGGTCCCCCCCGTCCATAGCCTCCTCGGCCCGCGCCCGCGCGATATGGGTGCGAGGGCGATCCGCGCACCCGCACCGATCGGCCGAGGCGCAGCGGACATCAGTGCCGCACCTTGGAACTCCCAATGGCGTGTCTCGCGGCGTGGCTCGTTGTAGTCCCCATCACCGTCCGGTCAGCGGTTGCACGAAGTGGGCGCTAGGGCCTCTCTCGCGGCTGTGATGCGGCGGCAGGAGAGGCCGCATCTGTAGCGGCCTCCCATCGAGGACTCCCACGTGCCAGATGAAGGGGACGAAATCCGGCAGCCCCCGAAGTGCCCCCATTCGGTGAGTCGCCACCATCGGAGGAGTCGGTCCGGAAAGGAGCTCCAGTCCTCATACCCCTCAAGGTGGATCAAGACATTGTTGTCGGCCCTTCTCCCCGACGGCGGCATGGCCGGGATGCGGTGAGGGGATGGGAGGTTCCTGATCTCCATCGCCTGTCCAGCATGCGCCTCGAAGATGTGGTACTCCACGGCCCGCGGCGGAGGTTGTTTGGGCGCTCCATCCACACCCCCGGGGAGAGGAACGGGAGCTCTCCTTGTCGTCCGGCCCGGGCGACTGTCAAACCTCTCAAAGATGACAGAGTCGCCCGGGGATCATCTTCACCCCATCCTCATTCCAAGCCTCGAGGGGTACATTCTCCATTGTCAGCTTGACGTGGAACCACCAGGTGGACTCGATGCCCCCGCCGAGCGCCAGGGGCGGATGGGGAGCGCCGAGCCGTTGACGGTGATGTGGCCCTTGAGTACAGCGCGGTCCCTGGATGGCGCGAACTTAAAGTCCGCCACGAAGGAGGTCGAGGAGAGCCGCGTGACGCTGAAGGTGTGGCTCGCGACTTGCGCCGCACCGCCAAAGCGGGTTGACCTCCACGGTCGACGGCGAAGCTGCAGTGGGCGGACGGAGACGATGACCGCATGGACGAGGGCGGCTTTGCCTCCGCCGCCATAGCATCGGTGGAGACCAAGGCCACCCGGCCGTAAGGGGCGGAAAGCAGCCTCACGGGGTAGTGCGCCATCTCCACAGGGATTGTTTCCGCCGGCGACCGCGGGTTCGCTTCCGCTGTTTCGCGGCTCAGAATTCTGATTCAGTGGGAGCGGCTGGTTTTGTGGATTGGCTGGTGGCGGTAGTTCAGGGAAGGAAAGGCGGCTGTGGATGGAGTTTGCAGGGAAGGCGAGGCGCTGATGGATCGGCTTTTTTGGAAATGTGAGGCGGTCGGCGATGGGTTGGCGGCGGTGCTCCGGGCAGAATTTGGAGACGTGCCCGTTGCCGTTACACCTGAGGCATCGGACATGATCTCTACACTGCGCAACTCGGTGATCGGGAGCAAGGCAGCGGAAGCATAGGCCGGCCGGGCGCTTCTTATAGGCGGCGAGTGGAGATTTTGAATACGCCGGGTGGGTAATGAGCTTCCCAGAGGTCAGAGTTCTCGCCGGGGCTGGAGTCTGCTGGCGATCCTTCCTCCACCAGTGTTTCCCTCTGTAAAGTTGCCATCTTGGTGAAAGGGGTCTCCATCCCGCTCATTGAAGTCGGCTGCGCTCTGCTCCTTTGCAGCAGAGGATTGAAAGGCCCTCCCCATTTGGCCGGTCGGCGCTGACGGTCGGCGAGCCTGCAGCCTGGGCAGGCCGCTCGTAGGGATGCCCGGGAGCACGAGCCGCTTCCAGATCCGCTTGCGCCCATTGCAGGATGCCGGAGCATGGGCGTCAGCGCGTGACGCCACCCGGACTTTCATGGAAGTGGATCTGTTGACTGCTTGCACGTAGTTCGTAGAAGATGCCTTGCCGGAAGGGGAGGAGTCAGCCGAGCATGCAGTCTTTAGAGTTGCGAGAGATGGAGGAGCATGGAAGTTCTTGCCTGGAAGACGGCAATGGACACCGGGATCAACGAGCTGGTGTCACCTATGACGGCGAGGAGCTGCGTGAGGCCGTGATGGATACTGTGAGATTGTTGGTAGACCATTGATGGTGGATTCCTGAATCCTGATGCAAACGGAAGCAAAGTCAGCGTCTTGCTTGCACTGGGAATAGCACTTGCAGGCTCTGCGGCTGCTAATATCAACAAGAATTTAAATCTCAAGGAGATGAAGACAAGCATGATCATGTGATGTGTTGTCTCGTACCGAGAGTACTGAACTACTGAATAATGAGAAATACTGTAAGATGCAATCAACTTTGCATAAAAAGAGCCCTCGATCTAGGCTCTCTAGCTACGCCATCAGCCATTCCCGTGAGGGCCGGCCATCACATTTGCTGTTCCAAATGTAATTTAACCCCTGATTTTTATAAGACAGAAAAGCACTAAGCAGGACTACATGAGTGGCTTTATAGCAGTCAAAAACATGGAACATGGCCACAATTACACAGACCTGAAGATGGCTCTAAGTCAACTGCTAGCTCTAAGTCAACCTTTCTATTTTTTTAGATAATGAATCAACTTCTCTAACGGTGTTAGCTTTTAGTAATGACTCGTAATACAATTAGTCCCACATAACAATCTCACATGTTATTAAAATATGTGTATGAATGCTTAGAGCCATTACCGGTGCTCTAAGAAAGTGTCATCCTGTGGTTGAGCCTGCTGGCAGTATATCACGATGGGGGTGGTTCCCACCAAATTCGGTTCCGGTTGCTCCATGGAGCGAACCATAACTGATCCAAAAATCCATTTCAATAGCGCAGGAGCACGATCCTTTTTATGAAATGACGAACCAATGGAGCCCCTATGGATATTATGGATATTTGCATCTGCCCATGCGCAGGCGTAGCGTCTCCTTGACGATGGCCTGGAGGTAGGGGAGGCGTTCGAGGTCTGGCTCAGTCACAAGCACGCCAGCGCCGAGCACCGAGGCCAGCTCCTCCCAGAGCTTGGACTGGATGGCCATGGCTGGTTGTTCACCAGCTCCACCATGCCCCAGTCGATCGATCAGTGATCACAGTGTGGCGCGCCAGAGCAGCGGGATGGGATGATGCCGCCGCGCGCGCCGAGGACACGGGAGAAGGCTTGCCTGGGAGATGGTGCCGATGGCTGCGAGACCATGGGTGTCCAGCTTCTGTGGGAGCAACCATGCACAAAACAACGACCCCGCCGCACACCGCTAACGCTAAGGACGTCGGCAGGCCCGTGACACAGCGACGATGACCTCGTCGGCGGCGGCAGTAGTTGGTAGTCGGCACCGGCAGGCATCGACGAAAGCTCCACCTTGGCCAGCGCTGTCACGGGATCGAGCAGCTTGCGGCGGCGGCGGCCTCAGGCAGAAGGGTTCGACCCATTAGATCCAACAGTATCCTAAACCTTTCTCCCAATAACCCTAAGTTTAGGACCTCCCAAAAAGAAATAGGGTTTCAAAAAATTACCAATCTCCAACAGTATCCTATAATTGTCTCCCAATAACTAAATTTGGGCCCACTGGATGAGTTTAGTTGCCGGGTCGTTGGGGGTCGATCGGAGCCCCGCAGCGCCTATCGCGGACCTCCTCGCGCCAGTCCTGTTCGCAGCGACTGGGGATCGCCGTCGGTCCAGGTCGTCCAGGCCGCTTTACCTCGCCGGCGAACCTGCAATTTCTAAAATCATTGCAACCAGCGAATCTGCAATTTCTAAAATCATTGCCGGTGCAGTCCTGCCGGCCGGTAGCACCTGACAGTATTGAGATCATGCAGTGAATCAAAGACGACATGACCATGGCTACAGGAATTAAAGACATGACCACGTATACAGGCATCAAAGCCTGACGAAACTGATAGGTACTACTACTACGTACTACCCTTGATAGTGTGTGGTCAGGCACCCAAAGATCGATCGTGTCTGCTGCACAGATCGCTCGTGTGTCAATGGCGCGCTCGTACCTCCCCACCTCGTCGCTATACCTGTACGCCTGCATCGTGGATGCGGACCCGTCTAGCACGTCGTGGTCTCTGACGAGCATCCACCCGACGCCGGCCTGCTCGTCCACCACCTTCGTCTTGCCATCCAACAGCCCCTCGGCCTCGGCGTCCGTCTCGACGCTCAGGGAGTGTGTCGGGTTCGCCCGCATCACGTAGGTGACTCGCGGATGGGGACGAGCGCAAAGGGAGAAATCTGCTTCGGCGAAATAGCACGAGGAGTTTACGAGATCGCGAGCAGGAGACGAGGCAATTCGTGGATCGACGACGAACAGAGTCAGGCGGCGTGAAGGAAGTTCCGTGAAACTTCTCTCCTGCGCGAAAGCTCTTCTTGGGACGGGGATATGAGCGCGTATCGAGCGCGGATATATACGCGCTTCTTGCCGGTGTTTTGGAGTTGCCCAAAGATTGGGACATGGTATTGGGTACTGTTGGAGGAGAGTTTTTCTTCTTTTCCCTAGAAACACGGGATTGGGAGATGGTTTAGAATCTTTGTTGGAGATGCTCTTAGCCATTGCTCCTCTATCATGTTATGGATTGCATTAGGGGCCCATTTAGTTCTATTTTTTTTGGGTCGGTTCGCTGATCCTGTGGATCGACCCGCTCCACCCCCATCGTGAGCGTATATGACCAAAAGTCGTCATTCCCGGACCTTTATTCGAAAAGACCCCTCCAAGGAGAGAGAGGCCCACGCCCCCATTTTTGTGATTGGTCCGGATTTTTTTTTGCGTCTAGGTCCTTTCATCCTTTTCGAATCACATTCCAAAGCCCAACCGGACCTCGCTCAAAACAAAGTAACTAAGTTTTACCATTTTACTTTTTACCCCTCATATTATCATAATCTTACACTCGAAAAAGACAAAATTCCGAGTTTCGTGTTGTTTTGCGTTTACCCACCCGCCTGCCATTTTTATAGAAATCCCCCCGTCTCGGCTGCAAATATATATGGCGCTCGGGTAAAAAAAAAAAAACCGCACCACTCTCTCTCTCTTTCCCCATCGATCTCTCCTCTCCATCCTCCTCCCGCCCCGACCCAGGCAAGCCGACGGCGGCGGGCTTGAGCGGCAGCGGCGGTGGCTTCCTCCTCCCCCCCCCGCGCGCCGCCCTCCTCCTCCTGCTCTCCCTCACTGGCGTGCCCTCCTCTCCCTCGCGCTCTCCCTGCTCGGCGGCTCCGGCCCACGTCGATGGTCTAAGACAGTGTCATCCTGTGGTTGAGGCAGCTGGCAGTATATGACCAAAAAAGTCGTCATGATTTATGATGCTTCAAAGCTCAAACACTCATAGAAGTATTCATTCCATCCTATATATGAGATACGTTGACCTACATTTGATCCAAGCTTAGGAACTTTGACAAACATTACTATTAAAAATATATTCAAAGAAACATAATGTGCATATTCGTCTTTGACATCACGGTGGATTGGATATTGGAGGAGTTTGTTGCCTCGCTCCCTAGCAGTCAGATCATTACGGGGGCTTCTGTTGAGCAACTGGTGTCACCTTCGGTGGCACCACTGCTACACAATGACACAATGAGGACCCGATCGTAACGGCCACCCAGCTGGATGAGGACCGACGACAATGGACTCTTACACAACGCGAGGTCCTAAATGGCTAGAGGGGTGGTGAATAGCCTAATAAAAATTCTACAAAATCACTAGAACAATTTGTTAGACAATAACAAAGCGTAAATGTGGTTGATCTAGCTCTACTTGTCGGCAAGCCACCTAATAACAATTCTAGGATTTACAATCTCTAATTCACACAATTGCTATGTCACTACCTTGCAATTACTAGGATTTACAACCTGAGCAAGCTAAATTACACTACACAAGGCTAGCAAGCTACTCAACTAGTAAGCTACACAAACACAATATATATAACAAAGTAATTGCAAGGTAGTGAGGAGGCGTTATACCGACACGTAGGGGCAAGTCAACAAATCACCGAAAGATGGACAATAAGCACACGATGAAGCCAATCACCGGGAGACAATCAATCACAATGTGAAGACAAAGGATTTGTTCACCTGGAGTTCACTTGAACACCCTCAAGCAAATCTCCGGTTGTGTCGACCGTCTCAATGGTGGATCAAGTTGGCGCCGCCTTATTTGTTGATATTTCTTACACGATCCACATTAGAAAGGCTTAAAAGAAATATATATGGGATATCTATCTAATCATGTTAGCTTGGATATGGGATTAACTTCATGATCCAACAAAGCAAAGTTAGGCGGTGTTAGTAGTGGGATGTAAACTTAGCATCATTATCCATAGTGGAGTTAATCTCACCAAGATATGTACTCAAGGTATACCACTCATTTCTAGGCATTACCTATACACTAGTCTGTCACCCTAGCAATAACGCTCAAAGAAATGCGGGTATGGTATTCTTGAAAGGTCTTGATAAAAGAATGAACATGATATCTGCAAGCACACAAATAGAATACCATCGTAGCACTTCAGGGAGTAATCCGGTATCGTATTTATATTTTACCACGGGGGAAGGTAAGTCTATGGAAAGTAGAGAGAAAAGGTTATCTAATGATTTAGGAACCGATTTACTTATGAGATCCACTTACAGTAGTATAATGCGAGTAGCCATATGCATCTAACATTACTCAACGAGGATAAGTCACAAGATAAATATAATTATATAAATGATAAATACCCAAGTCTAAGATCATCATATGCCACTAGTATCATACGAGCTATTAGCATGCTATAGAAAGAATAGAATAAATAATCCTAAGATACTCCTAATCATATATGTCAAATGAATACTACAATTAGTGCAATACATCTAGCTATCATGGCAAGAGTGGATTACATCTACACATGGCAAGCATCACCAATAACAACCAAGGACAAAACTTGATCATTACCGTAATTATAGCTCGACTAGTCCTATCATTCGGAGGGTGGATTACAAATGACTCAACAGACTGTCACTCCGCGATCTACCACACGGCCCGGAATGTAGGGTGCAATTGCAGATAAACGTTGTATAAACACCACGTTTACACATTGCTTATCACCCACATAGTGATCATCTACGTGGATGCTATACAATTCCATGCATAAGATATAGAACAATCTCACTAAACTAAACATATAATCATAGCATGCATAAACACATATCAATAAGAATATAATAATTATATAGATCAAAGCCATAACAATTGTATTCTAAATATAATAGTACTTACAGATCGAATACAAGAGAGAAGTCTCAAGAACGATGATCCTTGCTACTTCTTGACTATCAGGAACTCAAGATGAACTTGATCTTCAACTAGAACTAGCTAGATAGCTAACTACTTCTAGTATGAACTAGGGCTTAGGTCTAGACTTGGTTGGACTTGAGATGAATTGACTTGGTATGAGTTGATAATGAATATTATTTTAGCCACAGGGGGTCATTTGGTCTTCTTATATAGTACTTGGCGATGAACATGAACCCTTGGATCAAACCGACCTTCAATAACGGTGTAGATACAACCTCAATGTCGGTGGTAAACCGACCTAGAAAGGAGAGGCCGACAGGTGGGACCCACCGGCGGCCGCCTAAACTCTGGCGGCGGCCGCGGGGGTCGAAGCTTCCTGGCTTCGTGTTTCTTCCGGTGTCCTCTCGGTATCTTCTAGAATGTTTTAGTCCACTTTTCGGGTTGAGTTACTTCACGGTCAAGTCTTGTCATCATATGTCTTGTATATTCGAACTTTCTCCATTCTTCTCTACAATTATCTATTAAGTCCCTAGAAAGTCACAGAATACCAAAACTCGTGGAAATATATTAGTTAGACCCCTATACTTATGTTGGTCTTTATCTTGAGCCCTTATTTCATGTTATTTGATTTATAATATTATGCTATAACAGGTGTCAACAAGCTCCCCCAAGCTTACCTCTTGCTAGTCTCTAGCATGACACATGATATTAAATTACTTACTTGGATCGGGGAGTTGCCGCAACGCTATCACACCTTAAGAGTACACATGCTTTCAAACAAAATTTCTCTCCGGATAAGAATAAACTTTTCAAAACTTCAACTTACCCATATTACCTCTTACCTTATGGGGCTTATAATCTTTTCTTCAATCTTGGGTAATTGAAAGATAGAATAGTCAAGTCGAACACTATATCTCAAACTCTTTTGATCAAGCGTCTTCTCCGAGTTTTTCTTTGGTTTTTAAATAAAACTCAAAGTTCCTGGTATGACTCTCTCTAATCTCTCATATATAGTATTTGTGGATCATCTCTAAGGCAATAAGATAGTGTTGCCTTTCTCTCTCGTAATATGTAGTATTTTTGGCTAAGGCGGTAGCACACTATGCCTTCTTCTCTCTCACCCTATATCTAAGGCTTTATATATCCGGAGCTCATAGGTAGGAGAAAACTAATTTTACTTACTAAGCATATATTGTAAATTCAAGCAATGGATCCAAAGTTACAAGTCACACTGATCAAGTGGTGCATGTGTATGGTGGATAGAATATAGATGGTAAGGAATATAGTAAAGTGTATAGAATGAATGAGGTGAAAATCTTACTTTTTTGCTCCTTGAGGAATCTTCTCTCTTTTGAAATTTGGAAACTTAGAGAGAACCACGGGTTGTATCTTTTTCTTTATTTATTTTTCTTTTTATGGAGAGGCGAGCATCTAAGTACCCATTGTTTTCATCGGACACTTGTCCATTTTTTTAACTCTCCTTTATTCTTTTCTTTTTCTTAGGGAGGTAGGCTCTACTGCCCGTAGGACACTTGTCCATTTTTCATCTCCCTTTTCTTTTTTTTTTTTTTTCTCTCTTTTTTTAATCTACAACCCAAATCTCTTTTACAATACCTTTTGAGAGATAAACAAATGTAATGAAGCTTTTGTAAGATGTTGGCTAGCAATGAATGAGTGGATGGGTATAGGGAATATTTTTGGTTGCTCTCTCCTAGAATAGGAGTAGAATCATTTTCTCTGGCTAGAGTGAATGGGTGTATATGGTATATATATGTGATGAGTGTATATGTTGTGGATGCGTACTTCGGGGTGGAAATAGCATATGAGTGCATGGAGTCGAAAGTGGAGTGGAATATAATGGAGTGGAATGGAGTGGAGTGGAATGTAGTGTGGTGGAATGAGTGGAGTGGAGTGTACATGATCGGATGACGAGTTTCTAAGGGTCGACAAAGATTGAACAAACTCAATGCAAAGCAAGCAGCCTATATATATATAAATCAAAAGGTTTTCCTAATCTAGGGAGCATGTATATATGGCTGTGGTAGGAGGTTCACACTCTTGTCACACAGGGAACTTATCATGTGCATTTTCACTTTTCAAAATATAAATCTCCGTAAATCTAGTGTCACTAGGAGTAAGATCAAATAGCAACTCAGGACTATCATATATTATATCCGTCAATTACCTAGACTTTAGAGCAAGCATTTGCAACCCATAGGTTTCAGGTTTAGAGTAAATATCAAATCAAAGTAATTTTGCAAATGGAGCTCAAGAGAAATTAAGCTTGAAAGCTAGGTACTAAAAAGTATAACAAATGAGCAACTATTCATCATCTCCATGTTGGCAGATTTTGGGGTTCCTTTTAGTTGAGCAAAGTAAACTTAGTGTGCACTCTCTCTTGATCCTTTTATTCACATTCTAACATAAGACTCTTTAAACAACTAGACTCTATAAAACTAGACTCTTAACAAACTTTCTAGCAAACAAAACATTTAACTAATAATATTAATATAATATATATAGATAGTAAGATACTTACGGATAATGGGGGTTGCACTCCCCCAAGCTAGATTGGAGTGTAATCTTCGATGATGTAGAAGTTGAGGTAGTTGGCGACAAGGATGGCGCCAAACATCTCTTCTCCTCTTGAAATCTGGCGATCTCAAATAGACAACAAAGCTAGTGAGACTTGATTAAGCATTAAGGGTTAGCCACATTGCGTCATGTTGCTGGGATATATTTTTAGATTTTTATTTTTCAAATTTTTATTATTTTTATAAGAAAAGATAAAGTACTTATGCATCTTTATTTTTTTTTTTATGCCACCACAACAAATAGCCTAGAGGTGTTTAATCCTCGGAGATATTAGCATGGGGCTTAAAGGTTTTCAAAAAGACAAAAGACAAAATATTTTTGTTGTTTTTAAAAGCATATATAAGATGCTAAAAAGATAAACATTATATGGAAAGAATAAAATATGCAATGCAGATATTTACATATGGATAACTTACCGAGTTACCTTTCGGCGAGGATTCGGCGTTTAAAGTCCTCGAACAGGGACTTCAAGTTACGCTCTTCACTCCCATGGTATATCGATTGTTGTCAATCGTGGCACCGATGATTCTATTGTCTCTTCGATGATGTTACGGGAGATGTCTTCTTCTTCCTCCATCTTTTTAGATGATGAACTCTTCTCGGAGTACTTGATTCTTCTTTCTCCATAGATGTATTAGGTGTAAGGGCTTTAGCCTCTTCACTTGCCTTATCTCCTTCTAGATTTTTGATCCACCGTCTATTATGGCGGCGCTTAATTTTTTGTTCTGGGAAATTCATAATTATTATAACTATTAAAATAAACACGTACCTTCTCCTTAGGGAAGTGGAAATGTATCTCCTGTATGGATGTAGATGATTGCACGAGTAGTGTTGAGGAATGGTCTCCCAAGCACTAATGGAGGATCTTCTTCCTTCCCCATGTCCATGACTACAAAGTCGGTGAGAACATAGTGGTTCATAATCTTGACTGGTACGTCTTTGGCAATTCCTTGAGGGGATTCTATAAGATTGATCTCGCCATCTCAGTAGTTACACATACGTTGGTTGCAATGGAAATTTTTCAAATAATAATTCATATGTTACCTTTGCCATTAAGTTAATACCAGATCCCGTATCGCAAAATGTATTATAAAAATTCCATTGATTGATAGAGCAATGAATAGTAGGGGTACCTGGATCGTCTTGCATACGAAGCATAGGAGATTGAAGTAGATGGTCATTTTAAGTAGTTACCTTTTTAACAACCATTACCTTTGTAGGTTTGCGCCTTCTTGTTTCTATTCTCGTTCCTTCTTCTGTTCTTGTTGTAGATCTCTACCTTCGGTTCTGAAACATAAGAATAGGAATTTTGGGAATAAATAAGAGAGGTGTGTACCTTAGTCTTGAAGTTGAATTTCTCCTTTTTCCCTTTGATGTTGAAACATATCTTCGCACTGTCTGCGTAGATAATAGATTTAGCTGAGCACAAGAATGGTCGACCGAGTATGATGGTTGATCTTTCATTTCTTCCGGTATCTACGACTGTGAAGTCTGCTGGCACATAAGAGCCTCTGATTCCCACACACACATCTTCAAGGATCCCCTCGGGATAATGAGAATGATTGATCTCGCAAGCTGCAAGCACATATTCGTTTTTCAAAGCGGTTCACTATAAATCTTTTCATAAATTACCTTGGGTAGTATGTTCACGCTTGAGCCGAAATCACAAAGAGCATTATTGAATGTGTGTTGTCCAATCTGGATTGTAATGACTGGCCTCCCTGGATCTTCCTTCTTAGGTGGCATCGAATCATCCAACCAACAACTTCCTGAGGTCTCTCTATAATAGTTACCTGCATTATAAATATCGACAAGGTTTGCAGTTTCTAATTCTTCCGGCTGCCCCGGAATCTTACCTGGTGTGGTTAGTGGAATAGATAACCGAGAAATCTGAGATTCTATCATTTTATTAAAGCTATGTTGATTCTTTATAGCTGAAGAAAAGCTTTCTAAATGAGTATTGATAAGTTCAAGAGCTTTATCATTAGTTGCTATTTTTCTAGACATATTCTCCATGGTTTTACCTTGGTTAACAACAAGGTCTCTCAAAGAAGTTTGATAAGTATTAAAATTATTACCTTGATTGTTACCTTGGTAGTTTCCTTTATAGTTGGGCTTCGTTGGTTCCAACCTTGATTTTGTTGAGGACGGAAATTATTGTTGTTATTGATGAAATTGATGTCCTCCGGGATCTCTCGGGCAATTCTCGCCCAAAGTGTGGCCTGTGTTTCCACATTCTTCACACGTCATGCGGGAATCTTGAATTTGCATGATCGCCTTTGGTTGAGGATCTCTATCCTCTAGCTTCTTCATAATTAGGTCCATCTTGGCCGGATAACATATCTACCTCTTTAAGCCGGTGCATTCCTCTCTTGCGGGGTTGACGTTCTTCACTCCAACCTTGGTTGGAAGCCATCTTCTCCACAAGCTCTGTAGCATGAGTTAGTGTAAGTGATAAGAAAGCACCACCATTTGCGGCATCCATAGTTTCACGAGCACCGAACAAGCCCATGATAGAAAGTGCGCATCAATGACCACTTCTCCATCCCATGGTGTGGACATTCTGAAATATATTCTTGGAAACGCTCCCACGCCTCTGGGACTGATTCATCATCATGCCGTTCTTTGGAAATTCGATATCTTTCCTCTTAAGGCATTCGCCTTGCCTATAGGAAAGAACTTAGCAAGAAAGGTTTGTGGAACATATATCCCATGTTGTATTCTTCTCTTTTGTAGCATAAAACCATTGCTTGGCCTTTCCCAATAGTGAGAATGGAAAGAGACGGAGCAAGATTGCATCTTTGGATATGTCCTTCATAATGAATGTCTTTGTAAATCTCCGTGAAGTGTTGGAGATGAGCACTAGCATCTTCATGTGCCTTTCCAGAATTGGCTTGATTGCACCATGTTGATGAGCCCCGGCTTAAGCTCAAAGCCTTTGTCTCCAACCTCTACCTTCGGACCCGGTGAGAATGTTGTCCGTGGTAGGAGCCGAGAACTCACGAAGTGTCTTGGTTGCCATAGCTTCAAATTCGGGTGTTAAGTTTCTAGTAACTTGATTAACTTCCGGATCGAGGAAGGTCTTGATGACTCGAGGGAAGAAGATGATGATGATGATGATGTAGGTGCCGGAGTTTGTCCGAAGTTTTGCTGCTCGCCTCGTCGATTAACTTTTCAGGATCTTCAATAAAATTTTTCTCGAAGGTTCCAATTCATACATATATTTTTCCCTCGCATAAGATCAAAACAAATAGAAAACAGGATTGAACCTCGTTTGAGTATGTGATAATGGGTTCTCAATGCATTATGTGATGTAAGTGATCTCTCTTGTTTCCCTTATATGATGTGTTTATAGGATTTTTTGGCTAGCACCCCTTCTAACTAGTAAAAGTCTCTAAACAATACCAACTTAATTGTAATAACACTATCTAAGTTTTGGCTAATACCCTTCCAAACTAGAGAAAGCTGGAAAGAAGCACTAGACAAACTTATGTAGCTAGGAAAACACATTTTAAAAATTTTTAAAGATTGACTATGCTCTTCCAGACTATGAAAGTTTTGAAAAACAAAGCCAAGAAAAATTATTTCTCTGAATAGACTATGCCTTCCCCGGCAACGACGCCAGAAATGCTTGTTGATATTTCTTACGATCCACATTAGGAAGGCGAAAGAAATATATATGGGATATCTATCTAATCATGTTAGCTTGGATATGGGATTAACTTCATTATTTATTTGGATTGTATCGAGAGAAAGAACAAATGATTCGAACTTATGTTTCCATTGAAGATCTCCGAATTTATACATGGGAAGCGACGCAACGGGAGATCAAGACGTCCGTTCGGGAGCCGCGGATACGCAGTTACCCAAAGGATATACTCCCGTTGAAGTCGGTTCCGGAAGAGGAGGAGTAGGCCGTACGGAAATCCTCCGTACGTTTACAAGAGAGGTTACATAGGATTGTTAGATTGATCTAATGGCTAAGATTATGACAAGTCACTAATCTGTGGGATGAGATCCCTCTAATCCTATTGGTCCATCCTTGTGATACACGTATTGTATCTTAACACTCCCCCGATCGCATCCGGCCGTGAGATCAATCAATAGCTTCAGGACCTCCAAAACCTTGTAGGAAAAATATGAGGTGATAATAATATTATTGATATGTCATTAAACTCCTTAAAACCCAAAGTGGGAAAAATAAGGAGAAATGATATGACATATTTTAGATTTTTGTCCATTGTAAACTTATATGGAAGAACCTTTTATAGGAAAAATCCATAATTTAGTTTAGAACAATATTATGGTATTTGGGCCATAATTAATATATCTCCCCCAAAACCACGTTGGAAAATATGAGGAAGAAAATGTCTTTGATATTCCCTTTAAAAAAACCTCTTATGAGGAAAATAGAAAATATGACATGTTCATGAATTTGATATTGTCTCATTAAAAACCTTATTATGAGAAAGTTTATAAAAACTCATAATAGGAAAAGAGTACAATATAATATTTAACACAAATGATTATTTTTAGAGAGTATCTCCCCCGAAACTTGCAAGTCTTTAAGTCTTCGCATACCAATACCATGAACAAACTTTTGGAACATGGGACTGGTAATGACTTAGTGAATAAATCTGCAAGATTATCACAAGACTTTGTTTGTAAAATTTTTATTTCTCCATTCTTTTGTAATTCATGAGGAAAAAACAATTTACGAGAAATATGCTTAGTTATATTACTTTTAATATAACCGGTTTCCATTTGTGTAATACAAGCCGAATTATCTTCGTAGATAATTGTGGGTGATTCATTGGAACCAATTCCACTAGATTGTTGTATGTGATTAATCACTCTACGAAGCCATACACATTCGCGTGATGCTTCATATAATGCAACAATTTCAAAGATGATTAGCGGAGGTTGTAACAAGAGTCCATTTAGAAGACTTCCATGATATAGCTGTTCCTCCGTGTAAAAATACAAAGCCTGTCTGCGATAGGCCATTATAGGGATCAGATAAATAGCCAGCATCTGCATATCCAATCATAGTTGGATCTTCGTTTCTTTGGAAAAATAATCCAAGATCTTTGGTGCCATTGAGATATCGTAAGATATTTTTAGCTCCCGTCCAATGTCGTTTGGTTGGAGCAGACTATATCGAGCCAAGAAATTTATCGCGAATGCAATATCAGGTCTAGTTTGATTTGCTAGATACATAAGTGCTCCAATAACACTGAGATATGGGACCTCGGGTCCTAGTACCTCTTCGTCATCGTCCATCGGCCTAAATGGATCTTTCTCCATGTCTAGAGATCGAACTATCATGGGAGTTATAGATGGATGTGATTTATCCATATTAAATTTCTCTAATGTTTTTTCGGATATAGGCGATTGATGCACTAAAAATTCCGAGTGAAGGTGCTCGATTTGTAAACCCAAGCAAAATTTAGTTTGACCCAAATCCTTCATCTCAAATTCCATCTTTAGGAGATTGCGTGCTTCATTGATATCATGTGGACTGCCTATGATATTTAAATCATCCACATATACGAGATATAATGCGTAATCCGGTTTGGGATTTCTTTATGAAGACACATGGGCAATCATTATTATTGATGTATCCCTTTTGTAATAGGAATTCACTCGGTCGGTTGTACCACATTCGTCCCGATCGCTTTTTAAGCCATATAGTGACTTATTAAGTTTTACACAATATGTGGCGCGACTTGCTTTAGGATTCTGAGTTGGGATTCCATCGGGAACCTTCATGTATATATCCGAATCAAGTGACCCATATAAATATCTTTGTCACTACATCCATCAACCGCATAGATAGATGATTTTGAACTGCCAATGCTATTAAATATCGGAAGGTTATTCCACTCATAAGCGGAGAGTATGTTTCATTGAAATCAATACCAGGGTCTCGTGAACCCTTGTGCTACAAGTCTCGCTTTGTATCTCACCACTTCGTTATTTTCATTCCTTTTACGCACGAAAACCCATTTAAATTCCACGGGAAGATATTTGAAGGTGTAGGTATTACCGATGAGAATACCTTTCTTTTTGTGAGCGAGGCTAACTCGCTTCAATTGCTTCTTTCCATTTGTTTCCAGAGCGCTTTTTGCACTCGCCATGGTCTTGGGATCTGGATCACTTTGGATGATTTCGGCAATTGTTTCGGCAAAGTATACGTCGACAATTGTAGTCTTTCGGTCATATGATTCTCCAGAATCAATATAGTTTATGGAAATTTCTTGCACCCCTTGTGACGGTTCGTTATTTCCCAATACGATAGCGTCGGGCGATCCGATGTCCCAACATCGGTATTGAGTGCACTTGTTGATGTGGGATGTGAATTTTGTATATTCACTTGGTGTTTCACAATTTGTTGTTGTGTCACATTTACTAATTTTGAATTTTTGTTATTCTGTTTCCTTTGGCGTTTAGGAGCCACATCCTGATTAGGGGCCTTACTTCTCCCCCTCTTACCTTGAATCGGTTTCTGAGGTGGAAGCTGAATAGTTTTGTTTGGTACCTCTATTCTTTCAGGCACATTTCTAGCAGGATGGTAGGATTTAGTAACACCTTTATAATCGATAAATGCGTGTCGGCGGGTTATTTGCAATATTTTGCAAGTTTATAATTTTTCGGACTTGGAGTTCGATTCTTGTGTACGTGGATCATGAGTTGAGATGTCTTGGGCATCCCAATTTATTTCAGGGCATTCTTTTTGGTACTTGTAATCTCCCCTAATGCCGGTAAATGATCTTCGTTGAAGATACGATCGCGTGTGTCGGGCCGTAAATAGGTCCCCTGTAAGGGGTTCCAGATATTTAATGATTGACGGTGATTGATACCCGATATAGATCCCTAATTTCCTGTGTGGACCCATAGATGTACGCTTGGGCGGTGAGATCGGTACGTATACTGGCAAGCAACCGAATTTTTGATATGGGAAATACTTGGTGGATTTCCACGTACTAGTTGTAATGGGGAAGCAAAGATGATATGCGGTTGGTCGCAATTGTAGTAAGTACGCGGCGTGTAAGACCGCATGACCCCAACATGTAGTTGGTAGATTACAATTCTGCAATAGTGGTCTTGCTATTAGCTTTACTCTTTTGATAAGAGCTTCGCTAAACCATTTTGAGTGTGAACATATGGAACCGAAAGTCTTTGAAGTTGAATTCCTAGAGCCATACAATATTCATTGAAAGCTTTTGAGGAAAATTCAAAAGATTGTCCATTCTAATAGATTTTATTTGATGCTCTGGATGATTTGCTCTAAGTCTAATAACTTGTGCTATTAGTTTGGCAAATGCATGGTTGCGTGTGGATAATAAGCACACATGTGTCCATCGCGTGGATGCATCTATTAGAACCATAAAATATTTGAATGGTCCGATGATGATGGCGTAATAGGACCACAAATATCACCTTGAATTCTTTCAAGGAACTTCGATGGTTCAGCTTTGATCTTAAGATAAGATGGTCTTAAAATCAATTTCCCCAAGAGCGCATACAAAGTGCATGTAAAGTCGAAGTGTCCGGGAATTTAGAATTAGCTAAGTTATGACCATGGGAATTGTTTATAATTTTTCTCATCATCCCTATGCCGGGATGACCAAGGCGGTCGTGCCAAGTCCGGAATGCATCGACATTTCGAAAAATTATTTTATAGGCAACATGTGGTACGGGTTTGATGTATGTATAATAAATTCCGGATGGTAAAGAGGGAATTTTTTCAAGAAGTTGTTTGCCATATCCGGTATCTTTAATTAAGAGAAGAAATTCCTCTTTATGTTCTTCGTGTGTTTCCACGTGAAGTCCATTTTTCCGAATATCTCTATAGCTAAGTAAGGTACGAGTTGAATCGGGATACAACAATGCATCCTCAATTATAATTTGAGTACCCATTGGAAGTGTGATAGTGGCACGCCCGAGCCAACTATCGTTGCATCGCGCCCAAATGATTGTTAGAACATTTCCTTGTCTCTTAGTTAGAGTTTGGAAATATTTAGTTTCCCCTAAGTATAGAATTAGTGGTGCCGCTGTCCACTAGGCACATTTCCTCCTCCATTGATTAAATCCCGTAGAGAAATATATATATATGTAAAAAGGAATTTATTTAAAATCTAAGAATGACATATATATAATTATACATACTTTATTGATTATCAATTGTGCTTGATACATGCGTGCTATATATAGGATATAGCGTACAAGCCACAAATATTTTACAAGACTGCTATATTTAGCAATAATTTACAACACTTTTGTTTAGACATAAATGCATGAGTGCATGCATGAGTACGTAGTACTAAGGACTATCCTGAGTCTAATTGAGATCTCCGAACATGTCGTGGAGGCAAACTCCATGAGCATCTTGTCTCGTGTCCATTAAGTCTTCCGTCTTCCTCGGTTGCTTGGTCCAATGGGGACACTCTTGGAGCAACTAGCTTTCGCCATGTCGATGTCTTTTGGGAAGTTGAATGCATCTTCCATTTGAACGTCATTCGGAAGTTGAAATGGGCTTCATACTTTTGTCCTTGATTTGGGCGATTGTTGCCCAGCGGACTTTTTTAAGTATAAGTCAACCAAGTGACGGGGGTAACGACATTTCTTGGTGATGTGGCTGTAACAACCACATTTTTGACAAAGTTTGGATTTGTCAAAATCCTTTTTGGGAATGTCCTTGCCCTTGTTTGAATCATGCGGCTTTTGCTCTCTTTTACGCTTATTGTTAAATTTTCCTTTACCCTTACCATGACTTTTGAATTTTTTCGAATGGTTTCTGTTTGAACCATCCTTCTTGTTTGTGTCCCGAGTGTTCGTGTGTACTTCGTAATGGAGCGGCGCCAATGGGCATCTATTTGAGTTCCAATTAAGGAGCTCATTATGCTTTTCTACCGAAGTAGAGTATTAATTAACTCAGAATAAACTTGGAAATTTCGCTCACGGTATTGTTGGTGAAGGATTCTATCTGCGAGCATCATAGTAGATAGAGTCTTTTCTATTTTGTATCGCATCAAGTAGGCTCTTTTTCACAAAATTTGAGTTTGGCACAAAGTTTGTGAATTGCATGATTGTATTCCCTACGCAGACTTAAAGTCTTGTAGACGGAGATGGTTCCATTCATGCAAAGCTTCGTGCAAGACAATTGCCTTTTCTTCGTTCATAGCGTTTTTTGGAGAGCATTCCATAAGACACGTGGATCTTCTTCCATCAAGTATTCAGACTTGAGGTGCGGATGTATATGAGCCCTTATAATATATAAAGGCGCTATATTTAGTTTTGTCGTCGGTGCCAACGTGCCTTCTTGTGGTGGAACAATTGCATGATAAAAACCCCGTAAAGAGAGGCTGACTTTAAGGTCCATTGCCCATGTTGGAAAATTATGTCCATCAAGAGCAAGTTGCTCAAATTCTTTATCTTTTATCTTGTCAAGTTTTGACATTGTGCCTACATTTTTATAAATGCTTATAATAGTAAGGCACGTGATGTGTTGTAAAATGTAAAATATATTTAACTAGGTAATTCAAATATGAACCGTATGGTTTGCACATTAAATTTAAATCGAAATGATATATTTAATGTGAATTTTAAATATTGATAAAACACTTTATAGGTAATGATTATGTGATGACATAATGTATGGACCTTATAAAGTGAATTTAATTTTGCGCATGCAAATAAAATTTAAATATCCATATTTAAAACATTCGTGAAGTGATTGTGACATATGTTTAAGGATTTCACTTTGCATTGTGTCATATTGCAAGAATATTCAGAATGTAAATAATCGTGAATAAAATGGAACGGGAACCAATGCTATATGATTTGTACTATACACAAATATTCGAACATTGATCAAATCCCTATTACAATTTACAGTTATCAAATCCCTATCACAACATAATGATGAACAAAGTGATCCAATCCCTAACACAAGCAGCGCTAGTTACATGATAAAAATCCCAAAGGATTTGAAGTAATTGGCTGCTAATCATAGTCACAACTCACAAGTTAGAATATACAAGTACTAAACAACACACACACATGCGGAGGCAAGTAAAGTCCGGGCGATGTCGACATTGTGTTGTAACCCATGACCATGCATACTAGTGATTTATTGTGCGCCCATGCGCGAAAGCAATGGCCAAAGTATTTCTAAAGAAAACATGAGGACCATATTCGAGCCCAAGCAATGACAACATAGGGGCGACGATAAGCCAAAGACCTCATTGTAGTTTATATGCCAATGCCAATTGGTTCACGAGAGTTCATATGCTATCAAGCTCATCTATTACATAGATAAATATGGATATTACAGCCATTGTTTGGCAAGTCCTTATCCTAACAAGTACTGATTTTTTTATTTTTATCACCATACAGATGTCCCTTGATTAGCGAGTAATTCTCCAAACCAATGAGGCCGCAATTCCTAAACCAAAATATAGATGAGTCTTCAAAAGTATTATTCTTTCCTTGATGAATGACCGTGATAATTGAAGTCCGATATAGCTTCCATGAATGTGATTTTGTTTATTAGGTGGAGATAGAGGTAGAGAACTAACCTTGATCACTTCTGTTTGGAATTAAGGGAGCTTCAAGTCGGGGTTCTCTCGTGCCTCACCGCAACACACATGTAAACTTTAATTGGACAGCTATTGCCCCGACCTACGAGACTATGACACTACCTCATCTAGTCGCCGCCAAGCCGCCTAGCCACACACCGGATCGGAGCTCGGAGTCTAGGGTTGTAACATGACACGGCCTAGCATGAATTTAACAACGTAAACTTATCATTTTATCCAACTATTCACAAGAACACTTTTTAGCATAATTGAAAGTTGCCTTTCCGTAACATTTACTCTCGATGGTATTCCAAATGCTTCATAATTCAGGAAATGTTAACTTTGAGCTAGAAACTTTATGTACGTGAAGCAAAGCACGAGATGGATCAGAGTATAAAGGCTGGAAGGTCAAACATTGGAGCATTAACATCACCGAATTATGTAACTCCATAATTAACTTGTCAACTCTACAATAAGGCAAGTCGAATACCATTGAGCAACACTGTTTTAGTTTGCTGCCATACAAGCATAGTTTTTTTCTCGATGGACATACAAGCATAGATACATGCACTTATTTATTAGGAGACATATTACGGGAACTATCAAAGCAAAATTAATATATGTATCTCCATCTCATCTCGATTAGGAATTAGCAAAGCTAAGCCTATTTAGTAGGTTCATAATTATTCCCCAAAAAAGAAGAGGTCATTGAACAATTGGCCTTTGGTCATGCTGTACACTAAATTAGCTACCTTATAACAAATAATAATCTCTAACTTCTTGCAATATAATCGAAAGATGAGCAAAAAAAGACATCGACTTATACGATGGTCGATGAAAGCGACAAAGACATATCTAATTCATCATGCTTTGGTTGGCACATTTCAGTTCACAACAAAGTAGAAAAGAATGAGGTTGCCTTCTCAAATAACTTTGCATAAGCAAAAAGTAGCGGTACTGATAAGTTTCAACGCAGTGACCAAACCTCTGAAGCATAGCTACAAAATAGATCCCTTCCATGTAATGGCAAATTGGCAATAATCATCTGCGGTACATAGAAGAAAAATTATATTGGGTGTTTGATAACCACCCATGTAAACTCTAACTGGACAGCCATTACCCAGCCACTGCCCTAACCTTCAGGCTGTGACACCATCCACTGTGACACCATCTCATTTTCTTTGGTTCGATGTTCAAAGGTCACATTCATGCATGTATGGTAGCCATTACGTATGAATTTTGAAGGTTCTTATGTAAAGCATGAACAAATCATGTAAATATGAGGGATCGGAAGGCAGGCTATCTCTATCTATGGGCATATGGAATCGCATATTAAAAGTATCTGCTATTGCTATTCAGCTAATTCTTTGAGTATATTGATGGCATGGTGTTAGATAATGTGTTGCAAATTCTATAGATTAAAATTTTGAAACAGTTGCTTATTTGGGGCACTAAATGTACTAACGAGATTTGCTATGATGCAGGTTTGACCAGATGCACAAAGTTGCCCTGAATATGGTGTTATTGCTGCAACAGTTTTTTTTTAATCAAGTATTCCATAGCTGATCTGTATAGTTGAGGGAAATGAGGAATATCATAGCAGCCCTTGTGTAGGATTTATAGAGTACCTTTGACACTGGCATAGTAACATATTGATTGAGATTCTAGATTTAATGAGAAACCTTCAAGGTTGGCCAGCTTGCCGAGGGCAAAAGCCATTTGATTCATGAAGCTCATGTTGACGTCATCAATCAGAGATCCACCAGACATGGTGTCAGCTAGTGACTGATGCAGCTGTTCCAAGCGCTGCGAGAGAGCTTTCTCTGCCTGCTGTGATGACTGTTGAAGGTTTGCATATGCCAACCACTTGCTGCTCTGTCAGTGGATCTAGCTGGGGCAGCAGTGTCTGCAACAACATGAAAATTTGTATGTATTGGAATCAGAAAAAAAAAAATTGGCGGAATTAGAAAATCTACACTATAAAGAGATCTGATTTAGCCTGAGTTCATTGTTCCCTACAGTTTGTTGGAAATTTTCTTGTGATCTTAGTATTGAAAAAGTAACACTGCTTGAGTTTTCTACTGCAGTTAACCTGTATTGTGCACTTTCTGACAGAACTAACCTTTCAAATTGTCAATCTATCTAGGTGAATGCAGACATATATGTGTAGTGCTGGCAGTTTGATATCTGATATTCAATTTCAGATTACTGAAACGAATTCATACCACCCATCCAGAGGAAGCACCGCTTCGGCAAGGATCGTCCACACCCGGTGATGAGGTGGAACACATCGGACTTGGCCGCCATGACCTTGAGCTGGAACAGCTCGTCATGGTGGGTCGAGGCATCATCGACGATGGATCCGAGGTCACCATCTGAAGGTGCGTCGTGCGCGTCTGAGAGCTCCGTTCAGCTCGGCGGGCGCCGGCTGTGTTCGATCCACCACCGGCCGTACTCCACTCGAACATTGTGGCGCCTGGACATGGATGCCACTTGTCGGCCCGGAGAAATGGTACACTGTGAGTCTGCGGACTGATGGTACACAGCTGAAGAGAACACTGAGAAATGAGGATCAGATGAGGCACCTCAACTGGTGTCTGCGCACCGGGAGCTCCTCCAAGAAAGAGGCCCTAATAGGTCAGGACACACAAGTTCAGATTTTTCATTGATTCTTAATTTCAGATGTTCAGTTACAAGACAGCAGGCAAAAACACAAGGGGTAGAAAGTGAACCTGGGAATGGGCTCGCTGCATGTCCTGTTCCATCCGAGAAATTTCTCAAGCTGCTGAATGTAAGCCTATGGCACATTTTTTAAAAATAATAACGGTCGGGAACCATTGTTTAAAGTCACCGCTGAGAAGAACTTCAGTTTGCATCCGGTGATGCTTAGAGCCTCAGACCGTCACCTGCTTTTCAGCAGGGACATCACGAGGAATGAAATGGCTACATACCTTGTCTTTGAAGTTTCTTTGCTGCTTCTTTGTGAATTGCTCGAACTGGCTCGTCATGTTTCTTTGCTTTGCTCGAGTTGATCTAAGGAGTAGTTCTTTGTTGTTCTTCTTTGCTGCTCTCCAAGGCATGTCTTTGCTGTCCATTTGTCACATTCGAGTACTCCCGGCGTGCAAAAAGAAAAAGGGAGCTAGAGCAGATTTGCCAACTGGCCTTGTTTAGATGCAAAAACTTTACATTCTAAATTGTTGTAAACTTTACATCCAAATATTTACACCTAAAACTCCAAACAAAGTGGCCTTGTGTGAGGGATAAATGGCTCAAAACTTTACATCCAAATCTTTACATTCAAAATTGACAAAGGCATGTTTAGTTCCAAAATTCCAAAAAAGAGATCCAATTTCAAAAAAAAAAAAAAAAGGAATTTTGAAGGAATTGTGGCACTTACATCAAAGGTGTGGCATCTGGTCCGTAATGTTGAGGCAAGATGTACAATATGCACGAAACTAAAGAGATCATATTTCGAGTAAAAAGGCCACCTGCAATCAAATTTCATTAAAAAATAGAAATGGCAAACTCTACTTTACATCTTTGAGGTGAACACCATCTAGATGAAATCTAATAATATGCAAAAACTGAAGTAATCACATCCTGGTTAAAAAGGCTGCATGGAAACAAATTTCATAAGAAAGGAAATGCTAAACTCTATTTCATGACCCGAGATGCCCACCATTCAGAGGTAATCGATGAAAGCAGTTGAGCACTTGGACTTCCTTGAGAATGCATCTTTTGGCGGCAGTAGTCAAAATACTATGAGGTTGAGGAACAATTGGAAACGAAAGGAGCAATTTCATCTTGAGAGATGCCTTCGTGGCTCCATCGGAGATGCCTTCGTGGCTGGGCTTTGAAAGCAAGCGACCTATCGAGAAACTCATCGAGGAAGCATATATAAGTTCAGTTTGTTGGTACTTGAACTTGCTCATCAGGTGGCATACACAATCTAAATAGTTATGATGATGGTTCTCTACTCGGGAAGCATATATAATTTCTATACAGGTCATATATAAATAGTTAGATGCAAGTTAGATTAAAGTTTTTTCTATTAGAAGTTGCATTCTATTTCACGCACATTGTATAGTTTTCATACGGGTGCATGTAAGCTATTATTATGCTTCTCTTTGGAGCGGCTACTACAAATGATCGGATCTCTGTCATATCCATGCTAACTCTAGCCATTCGACAGCAGCAACTATCATTTTACAGGAAATATGATGAGAACAAAATTTAGTTGTAGATAATACACAAGAAAGGCAAAAAGTTCACCGTAAAGTCTACATACTTATTATGAGTAATACCTATCTATTTTTTGTCAATCTAAAGGTGTCGAGGGAACATACTAATATCTCCTGATTATCACTTGCATCTACCTGCGTGGCCTGTGCATCCAAATGCTCGGATATATCCAGGAACAACACGGAACCAACATCTTTTGTTGTGTTTAGTAAGTTCTCAAAAGCAACACGGTGATAGCCTCAAAGCCGAGCCATGCCGGTAACAACCACCCGAGGCCTGCAAACTTCGATCAACTCAATCGATAAATCGATTGGCGTGGTGCCTCAATTACGGGTGGATCTGTACCGTCGGCGTGACTACAATTTGCTCTTCCCCGAAATTTCATAAAAACTTGAGTCTACTGCAGAACATCGAGCCATGACCATTTGAGTAAGCAAAGTACCTCAATTGCTAACGATGTTAACCATTGCTTGGGCAAGTTAATGCGGTCAAATGTTCATCAACAATTGCAAGCGCCGGTGAGAACAATTTAAGAGCATTCTCAATTGCCACGGCGAGAAGGGAACACAACAACATTCTAGTGACGGGGAGAAAAATGAGCATCATGTGAATCAAAGGCAAGAAACATAGGCGTTAGATTTTAAGACAAATTTAGGCAAATCTTACATCGGGAGTTAGAGGAATGTGTGTTGCATCTCTTTGCGGCCTTACGAGATCGAAGGGGAGACATCGAATCGGAGATGGAAGAGAAGAGGGTTAGGCACAACCTTACCTAGGGTTTCATGGACCCACCGCATTTGCCACACCTAGGGTTTCGTCGAGCCTGGGAAGGACCAATGGGAGGAAGGCGCGAGGGAGGGTGGAGGAGGAGAGGAGGTGGAGGAGGAGGAGGGTGGCCGCCGTCGGGCATCCCCGCGGCGAGGAGGCGGAGGAGGGCTGCGGCGGTGGCGGCGCCGGCGCCGTCGTCGCTGCTCGTCTTGTCGCCGCCAGCACGCACCGGTGGGGCACCACGGCGGGTGGCCGTCTGGCCGGGAGGCGGGGGCTGGCGTGGAGGCGCCGGCGCTGGCGGCACCCTCCCGCGACGCCGCCGCGATCGGGAGAAGAACGGGAGAGAGCGAGAGGCTTCGCAGCTTTTTTTTTTTTTTTTGCGTGAGGAGGGGCCAAATATATACGTGCTGCTACTCTGATGGTCGAGTTAGATCCGATCGTCGGCCGAGATCGAACGGTCGAAAATAATTTACTAACGTGGACGTCCTTGCCGCCCATTTACTCCACACACAATATTACTTTTAAATGGCAAAGAGCGGTGTCGACCATGCATGTGGCGATAGCTTGAGCGGATAAAAAATAAAATACGATGGGGATAAAAGTTCAGAGCTTATCCATCGAAGCGTTTGAGTTTTGCTAGTGCTGCCGGCGCTCCGTCCGCCATTCTTGCCTCCGTCTTCTCAAAGGCTCGGTGGGAGAGTAGCCCCCTCGGCCGGAGGGACCGGCCTCGTCATTGGAGCGGTTGGGGAGGGACGCCATTGAGAGCCTTCGGAAGGTCGCGGTCCAGAGCCGGACGGAGGCCGGGGCTGTAGTCCATGGCGGTTTGCGGTGGTCCGGCGATTTAACGCGGTGCTCCCGGACCGATGGAGGCGTTCTTTGGAGCTGGAGGGAGGTCCGCCGGAGTTGTCGCCAGAAAGTCGCTGGAGCCGCGCCGCCTTTGCCCTGCAGGAAGTGTCTGTGTGGGCGGTCCTTGGTCGGCCGCCGCGGTGAAGGGACCCAGGGTCGCGACGGGAGGCGTGCGGGAGCAGCGGGAGGAGTCGGGCCGCGGCAGCGCCTGCTGGGAGCGGTTGAGTCGGAGCGCAATTTGCGAGCCGGCGGCGGGCAGCGAGTTGGAGAAGCGCCCGCAGGCCAGTGGAGCGGGCGGTTCACGATGCTCGGGCGAGCAAGGCCGCTGGCCAAGGCTGAGGAGGTACACGGCTTAGCGCGGTTACCCGCGACCTCAGCGATGGCGGCGACGGCGTGGCGTCCGCAGCGGCGGCGGCGAAGACGCCGGCGATCTTGGCGCGAACTCCCGCCCGGTAGCGGCGTTGATGAGCGGTGGGCGTGGCGGGTGGCGGGACGCCGGGAGGATCGCGGTCGTTATCGGCGGTGAGTTGCCGGGTTATCGTGCCTTTCCGGCGGGAGTCGCCTTTCGGCGAGTCGCTCTTCTCGACGAGTTCTTCTTCTCGACGAGTTCTTTTTCGCGCTGCAGAGAGCGAAACGATGCGTATTTATTTGGATTGTATCGAGAGAAAGAACAAATGATTCGAACTTATGTTTCCATTGAAGATCTCCGAATTTATACATGGGAAGCGGCGCATAGCGGGAGATCAAGACGTCCGTTCGGGGAGCCGCGGATCTGCCAGATTACCCAAAGGATATACTCCGTTGAAGTCGGTTCCGAAGAGGAGGAGTAGGCCGCACGGAAATCCTCCGTGCGACGCGTTTACAAGAGAGAGGTTACATAGGATTGTTAGATTGATCTAATGGCTAAGATTATGACAAGTCACTAATCTGTGGGATGAGATCCCTCTAATCCTATTGGTCCATCCTTGTGATACACAGATTGTATCTTAACATTCATGATCCAATAAAGCGAAGTTAGGCGGTGTTAGTAGTGGGATGTAAACTTAGCATCATTATCCATAGTGGAGTTAATCTCACCGGGATATGTACTCAAGGTATACCACTCATTTCTAGGCATTACCTATACACTAGTCTGTCACCCTAGCAATAACGCTCAAAGAAATGCGGGCATACCTATACACTAGTCTGTCACCCTAGCAATAACGCTCAAAGAAATGCAGGCATGGTATTCTTGAAAGGTCTTGATAAAAGAATGAACATGATATCTACAAGCGCACATATAGAAATACCATCGTAGCACTTCACCGGAAGTAATTCAGGTATCGTATTTATATTTTACCACAGGGAAGGTAAGTCTATGGAAAGTAGAGAGAAAAGGTTATCTAATGATTTAGGAACTAATTTACTTATGAGATCCACTTACGTAGTATAATGCGTAGTAGCCATATGCATCTAACATTACTCAACAGGATAAGTCACAAGATAAATATAATTATATAAATGATAAATACCCAAGTTTAAGATCATCATATGCCACTAGTATCATACGAGCTATTAGCATGCTATAGAAAGAATAGAATAAATATTCCTAAGATACTCCTAATCATATATGTCAAATGAATACTACAATTAGTGCAATACATCTAGCTATCATGGCAAGAGTGGATTACATCTACACATGGCAAGCATCACCAATAACAACCAAGGACAAAACTTGATCATTACCGTAATTATTGCTTGACTAGTCCTATCATTCGGAGGGTGGATTACAAATGACTCAACAGGATTTATCACTCCCTGTGATCTACCACACGGCCGGAATGTAGGGTGCAATTGCGGATAAACGTTGTATAAACACCACGTTTACACATTGCTTATCACCCACATAGTGATCATCTACGTGGATGCTATACAATTCCATGCATAAGATATAGAACAATCTCACTAAACTAAACATATAATCATAGCATGCATAAACACATATCAATAAGAATATAATAATTATATAGATCAAAGCCATAACAATTGTATTCTAAATATAATAGTACTTACGAGATCGAATACAAGAGAGAAGTCTCAAGAACGATGATCCTTGCTACTTCTTGACTATCGGGAACTCAAGATGAACTTGATCTTCAACTAGAACTAGCTAGATAGCTAACTACTTCTAGTATGAACTAGGGCTTAGGTCTAGACTTGGTTGGACTTGAGATGAATTGACTTGGTATGAGTTGATAATGAATATTATTTTAGCCACTGGGGTCAACCGGTCTTCTTATATAGTACTTGGCGATGAACGTGAACCCTTGGATCAAACCGGCCTTCAATAACGGTGTAGATACAACCTCAATGTCGGTGGTAAACCGACCTAGAAAGGAGAGGCGACGGTGGGACCCACCTAGCGGCCGGCCTAAATGGCTCTGGCGGCCGCCAGGTCGTAAGCTTCCTGGCTTCGTGTTTCTTTCGGTGTCCTACGGTACATTCTAGAATGTTTTAGTCCACTTTTCGGGTTGAGTTACTTCACGGTCAAGTCTTGTCATCATATGTCTTGTATATTCCGGAACTTTCTCCATTCTTCTTTACAATTATCTATTAAGTCCCCGGAAAGTCACGAGAATACCAAAAACTCGTGGAAATATATTAGTTAGACCCCTAGACTTATGTTGGTCTTTATCTTGAGCCCTTATTTCATATTATTTGACTTATAATATTATGCTATAACTGGTGTCAACACACGCCGTGCCTCACTAGGCACCTTGACACCACACGTATGAGGGGTAACTCAACGACACACGCAATGTATTAGAGTATCAATTTGGCACTCCATCAGGGAAGATCACAAATCCCTCACAAATCACCAGGAGGTGGGCAAGAACAATCACCTTTTCTTTCCAACGCCTCCAACAATCACCGTGTCGGTCTAGGAGTGGTGCTATCCAAGAGCAACAAGAAAACCACCGGCCACGATGACCCTCAAGTGCCTCAAAATACAACTCTCAAAAGCAATGCACTTGAATCTCTAAAAATCTCTCAAGAATGTGCTCACAAGCAATGGGAGAGAGTTGGCTCAGCTCTAGATGTGTTAGGAACAATCAAAATGTCCAAGAGAGAGAGAGCACAAGCCGACCAAACACATATTTATAAGCCCCCATGAAATAGAGCCGTTGAAGAGGCAAAACGCCCTACCGTGCATGCGACAAACGCGCCCGGTGGTACCGGCGGTGCCCGATCGCGTGTAAAATGTCTTGTGGTCCAGCTAGCCGTTAGCGTCTAGCGCAACGTCTGGTGCGGCGTCGGCACGACGCGCCAGCAGCGCCCCGCTTTGGACTGCGACTGCGCCGCAGCAGCGCCTGTGACGGGCACCCACCAACACGGCGCCGGACGCTGGGACTCTCTGAGCCAACGTCTATCGCTTGACCGACTAGCGCGGCACCTCAACGTTAGTCGCGTTCAAAGTTGCGAAGTGTCGTCGTTTTTCGTCGTCTCTTTTTCGATCCAACTTCCGCCACTTGTCACAAGTTGCCAACACGTCGAAGATCACTTCCAAGCACGTGTGTTTGGCATTTTGAAAACATTTTCTCCAAGGACGGTTAGCTAGAATGCATGCACATGATTGTTGAACCTAGAGGCACACGAGGATCACCGGTCCCGACGTTTTTCCCTCTTGATACTCTGGCTATCGATCCTAAGTCACTCACACCCTCTATGGTGTCTTGAGTGCAAAATCAAAATGACCCTATCAAATATACATTTGCCTTGAGCCCATTTTGATTCCTCAAATCCAATCCAAGCGAGCACTTGATCATCTTTTGGATCACCTCAATCCATCTGCAATGACCACCATGCTCCACACTTGGCTTAACCAATCTCCAACTAATCGCATAAAGAGATTAGTCTTGGGATGTCATCTATTAGCCAAAACCAAACTAGAGATCTTCAGCGCGGACCCCTTCTTTGTGCCCCATTCACTGGGCGACGGGTTCTTTGATGGTAGTTGGGCCCCCATTTTACCATCGCTAGACTCCCCTTCGTGTGAGGTTAGCGACGATACCGCCAAATGCCGCCTTGACAACTTCATCAACAAAGTAATGTGTAAGAGTGACCCTCCTCTTATTCTTGAGCCTTCAAAACAGGCTCCCGCTAAGTCGTGGTTGCCGTGGCGGAGCCTACAGTTGGCGGCTTAGCACCTTTCTCATGTACCCCTACTTCCAAGCGAGGGGACGTGCTGATCATGCAGCGTATGGGTTTAGCAAGGGTCCATCAACACCATCGGTCTTGGCGGCGTATGACAAGCTCTACGACGGGGACTAGACAACGAAAGATGTCAAAAAGATGGATGAGCTCCTCCTGGCTATTCGGCCGCGAAGACACAAGGCCACCTCCTAGGTCACGCCGCTGCATCAATACTGGTTGTGCCTCCTATGCAATATCGATGTAGAGATCTTACGCTAGGATGGTCCAACTACGGTTGTGCTACGTTGACCTCCTTTGGTGCTCGTAAGATGCGCATGGTAAGTTTGTCCAAACTCTTCTCAATACGATGATATGCAAATCTTTTGTGTATTCGAGAAAAAAAAATCTAACTACTTGAAAAAGAAAAGTAGTGCATCAAGTAGTAGTTATGGCACCGTACTTTTTCCTTTGAAAAACAATTGCTACAAACTAAAATAACCTTGTGACGATCTCATTGGCATTGGCAACGAAATGGAAATCTCAACTGTCAATTTGATTGTGCGATGCTAACCCATAACATATAGAACAACATGACACCAATACTCGTAAAAAACATGGCACAAATAATTTCCTCCGTTGCTCCATCAGCAACAAAAAATAACTTTCTGCACATCCAGCAATCGCGTGACAGTTAGGCCCTGTTTGGTTCCCAAAAATCACCCAACTTATAAGTCGTGATGAAAAACCGATGACTTATAAGTCACTCCTTAAGTCGGTCATGTTTGGTTGTTGGGGACTTATAAGTCGTTTTTGTTTGGCCAAAAGGTGAAAAAAGGTGTGGACCCCATACCATATAAGGTGACTTAGCCATAAGCGGGGTTGTAACAACTTATGACTTATAAGTTGGGGTGACTTATAAGTCGAGGGGATGTGTGGCAAAATAAGTCATTTTAACACTTTTGGACTTATAAGTCGGGGGGACTTATTGGAACCAAACAGGGCCTTATTATCATTGGCGGGCACACCATGATTCAATGGTATTCAGCTGAATACCCAAATTTTTGCCAATAAAATTCATATATATATTGTATATATATACGTCTGCACATGAGAAAAAGAAAAATACGTAACCTGTACGTATTCAATGGTATTCAGTCTAGTTTCCATGAAAGCCTTCCAAATTCTGTTGATGAACTGTATATATGGCACTATACAATATGAGCCATTTGGTTTGCCAAATTTTTTTTTAATACCCAGCCCTCAAATCCTGTGCCCGCCATATTATATTAGCCACCTACCTAGCCGGTCCTAATCAGTTAATCTAAGACACAAGAGGCACCTTTGCACACACACAAAAAAGACACAACGTGCCAAACACGAGACAGCGTGATCACTCCACACCATCCTGTATCCAACACTCACATAATGTCTGTGTTACGACAAATGACAAGTGGGCCCCGGCGGGTACCAGTTAACCAACCAATGGGAAGCTTCCCAACTACCTCGCATAAACTCGCTTTTTGCCTTTTTGCAAGCCTACTTCACTGACATAACGTCCCACATGTATGATGGCCCACATGTCACTATACTACACAGCGATATAAATAAATATAAAATTTCTCTTCGGTCAAAAAATATAAAAATTCTCCCGAGGAGAAGACCCAGATCGCCGGTGGCTTTGGCTACTTGCTTGCTGTTGCTGGCCAATGGCGGCCATTCCGAGCGGAGCGACAGCCCAAGCCGGAGCTGAGCATCCGGCCTGACCAGGAGAGGCGAGAGAGTGGCGAGAGAGTGGAGTGGAGGCCGGGCTCAGAAGCATGGGGCCGTCGGCGGCGTGGCGTGAGGGGCGGCGGACGCTGGTGCTGGTGAACCTGGCGTCCATCATGGAGCGCGCCGACGAGGCCCTGCTGCCGGCGGTGTACCGGGAGGTGGGCGCCGCGCTGCACGCCACGCCCACGGGGCTCGGCTCCCTCACGCTGTACCGCTCCATCGTGCAGGCCGCCTGCTACCCCGTGGCGGCCTACGCCGCGTCGCGCCACAACCGCGCCCATGTCATCGCGCTCGGGGCCTTCCTCTGGGCCGCCGCCACCTTCCTCGTCGCCGTCTCCGACACCTTCCTCCAGGTCAGCCCACCTGCCCGCCGGCCATTGGATGTGCCTTTGCTGCTTGTTCCATTCGTTTACAAGAATACATAGCGAGTGCCGTGGATGTGCTGCTGTGGTTAGGAAGTTCAGATTGCATCCGGTATCTGTCTTTCGGTTTGGCTCCCAGTCCCCAATCTCCAACATTTTCCTGCTGTTAGTTCATCAGACTCAACCAATTTTGCTTTAGGTGGAGGCGGATATTTTCAAGAAATCATGTCGTTGTCGGGGCTGCTGCTTGTGAAAAGTATGCTTGCGGCCGTGGATCAATGACAAACCGCCGTCCGGCCAATCTTTCGTTTTCACAATAGAATTCGTGGTAAAGTATGTGGAATTTTATAATTGACACTTGACTAAGCAACAACCTAGAAGCAGTCGTTTGTCATCTCTTAAGTTGTTCCGCTTGTGGCGTATCATGAGAGGACAACGAAGTATTTCCTCCTCCCAACCGATGGTGGCACCGATGGCGTTTTAGACTTTCAGTATCATTTAGACTAAATAGATGACATTCTAGTCTTTCCTTAACACATATTCCTTCGGATCATACAAATGTATTAGGTTTTAACATTTCCATGCTTATGATTATAGCAGTATACTGACACAATATAATTTTACTCCATGGAGACAATACCCTGTTTCTAAAATCGATGCATGACATTTTTAGACCAAACTAAATCCTTCTGTGATTTTTTCTCTCTTCAAATTAACCTGCACAGCTGGTTAAACAAATTTGAAGGGGACTCAATGCAGTTATCAAGTGCTTCTTTCTATCCATTATTTGTCTCATACTCACATTCCATGACAGTAATCTTAGCTGAACCTATGGATACTGCTACAAAGGATTACTCAAACTTTACTTCTGCTCTGGAGATAGAAAAAACGACATGCAATTAGTTGGTGGGCCAAATGTGGTTGAGTGCTCCCTTCGGGCCTCCAGTAGACAGCGCGGATGTACACAGTCCAGTAGATAGTAGAGTTACTTTTTGTTCTTTTCTTCTTTCTAGTAGAGACAAGTAGACAAGTAGAGTACAGTAGAGTGGAGGTTGTGTTCGTATGTTTGTATTTTTGTCTCTCTTTTGGTTTTTTCGTCTAATAAAAATCCGGCAAATCTTTTGCCGCCTTTCAAAAAAAAAAAAACTTCTGCTCCTCCAGGTGGCAATTTCAAGGGGCTTGAATGGTATTGGTCTAGCTCTCGTCATACCATCAGTCCAGTCTCTGGTAGCTGACTCCACTGACGACGACAACCGTGGCACAGCTTTCGGCTGGCTGTTCTTGACCAGCAGCATAGGCTCCATATTTGGGGGATTCTTTGCCTTGATGCTTGCTCAGACTACAATCTTGGGGATTGAAGGATGGCGTATTGCCTTCCATCTCGTCGCAATCGTCAGTGTCATCGTAGGCATCCTCATGTGGTTCTTCGCCGTGGATCCCCATTTCCACACAAACAATGCTGCCTCACATGCAATCAGCCGAAAGTCTGCACTTGATGAAGCAAGGGAGCTCATCATTGAGGCCAAGTCCATAATCCAGATCCCAACTTTCCAAGTGTTCGTGGCGCAGGGTGTCAGCGGCTCGTTCCCATGGTCAGCACTGTCATTCTTGGCAATGTGGCTTGAGCTCATCGGGTTCAGCCACGAGGAAACCGCCATTTTCACGACGACCTTTGCTGTCGCCTGCTCCATTGGTAGCCTTCTTGGTGGCAAGATGGGGGATTTCTTGGCTCAGCGATATCCGAACGCCGGGAGGATCATCCTGTCACAGATAAGCGCTGGCTCCGCTATTCCTTTAGGTGCTGTTCTTCTGCTGGGTTTGCCTGATAATCCATCCAGTTCCAGTGGTGTAGCCCATGGACTTGTTCTGCTCATCATGGGACTCATCATCTCTTGGAATGGAGCTGCTACAAACTGGTACGCCCACACATTTCACCTTTTCAGTTTGAAACACTGGTTGGTCTGTGTTACTGAAATTTGTCAAAACCGATGTTGAAAACTCTGTTTCGCAGCCCTATTTTTGCAGAGATCGTGCCCGAGAAGCAAAGGACAAGCATCTATGCTCTGGACAGGACTTTCGAGTCGATTCTGGCCTCGTTTGCGCCTCCTGTCGTTGGCTTGTTATCGCAGCACCTCTATGGTTTCAAACCGGACGACAAAGGGAGCAGCCCTGAACAGGACCGGGAGAACGCTGCGTCGCTGGCCAAGGCGCTGTACACGGCCATTTGCATACCAATGGTTATCTGCAGCTCCATATACACGTTCATGTACCGCACTTACCCTCGAGACAGGGAGCGTGCACGCATGCAGTCCATGATTCAGTCAGAGCTAGATCAGATAGAGCTGGGTGGTTAGAGTTTTGGATGCGGCGACGACAGGTTTGAGCTCTTTGAGTCGGTGCACGATGGTGATAAACCTGATGAGGTTGATGGCAGTTATGGTGCTGAAGAATCTGCTGAGGCCGATGCCGGCACTGAAAAACTATTAGGAAAAAACCAGGAGTTGTGAAGAGCAAAAGAATCTTAACTACAATGACCATTCTTGTTGAAAAGGATATTGTGCCGATTTTAGGAACTTGTAACTCGACGAGCAATATGATTCACTAAAGTGACCATTATTTGTTCTTCCATACCTTGGTTATCCTGCTGCTGCTATACAATATGACTTCGTGATGTACATGAGGGCACTTCAGTGTTGACAGCAAGAAGCTTTATTTTTGAGTTATTATATACATATTAGCGGCACCAAATTCACATCGAATTTAAACAGCGTTTGCTGAAGAAACATCCAGCTTAAAGTTCAAATCTTCATGCAAATGCCAAATAGTGAGGACATGTTTGGCAAAACTCCGGCTTATGGATTCTGGAGCAGCAGCCTATCCAAAGTCCAAACACAACATCCCTGGAGGCTGGCACCATCGTACATGTGCTGCAAAGCCTTTACTGCCCTTGAAAGGTACCTCGCTCTGCTCACTCATCGCCGTTGACTAGAAAGCACGGTGGTGGAAGTGGTGGTAGCACGCCACCGCAGCAGAACGTAATGGCGGTGCAGCAGGATGGAGGCAGCGGCGCTCGCGGAGGACGACTGCCTTTCACGGCGCTGTCCATGGAGCGCTGTCTGCTTCCTCTTAAGGCCTTGTTGGGCTGTTTAGGATTGAATCCACAAGGGGAATCAATCCAGGGCCAGTTTGAGTGAATCCCTCCGTGTCACTCAAACCAGCTTTGGATTAAATCCCTGTCTCACGTGTTTCACTCAAACAACAGCAGTGCATCTAGTAGTTATGGCACCGTACCTTTGAAAAACAATTGCTACAATCTAAAATAACCTTGTGGCGATCTCATTGGCAGCGGCAACGAAATGGAAATCTGAACTGTCAATACCAAGTTGATTGTCCGATGCTAACCCATAATAACATACCATACAACAACATCTCACACATTTCCTCCATCGTTCAGCAAAAAAAAAAAAAAAAAAAAAAAAACACTTTCTGCACACGCAGCAATCGCGCGACACTATTATATTAGCCACCTGCCTAGTTGGTCCTAATCAGGTAATCTAAGACACAACAGGCACCTTTGCGCGCGCGCCCACACACACAAAAAAAGACACAACGTGATCAGACTGTCTGCACTCGACGTCCTTTAAATTCATCCTCTACCCATTCTAATCATCAATATTATTTCTTCTGCATCTTTATATTTTCCACTATCCAACAACCAGTTTGTGGACCCCACAAGTCATACTCTATTATAGGATGACATGGCGCGGTCACCCCTCTCGCTTCCACAGATACACACGCCCGCACCAACACACGTACCCCCACTCCCATCCTGCTCCGTCGCCTTCGCTGGTCGGATGCGCCCCGCCTCCGCCCCTGCCCCGGCCACGCGCGACAGCGCCGGCCTTGACGCGCCCCGGTCGCGACCCCGCCTGCGGCCCCAGCCCCGTCCTCGGCCCGACGCCGTCTGGCCCCGCCGGTCGTCCTGGCGTCCAGTGCAGTGGACAGAGACGGACGAGCGCGCCGCAGTGGCAGGAGGGCCTGGACGCTGCAGAGCTGCGCGGCGAGGTCACGGTTCCCCCGCGCGTCCACAGAGTTCCTCCAGACATCGCTGCTTGCGTGCACGGCCCCCTCCTCCTGCTCTTTGTGGCGGGCCTCCCGGTGACGGAAGCTCGAGGCCTGAGCGGGGACCTCCGCCTTCCATCCCCTCCTGTCGTTGCACCGCTCCTCACGCCCACCCACTACAGTGGAAGCAGCGTGGCGGCCCCCCTCTCCTTGCTCCCGGCGGCAGGTCTCGGTGATGGAGTCCGCCTCCGTCCTGACGGCGGCGCGAGGTGGGCTGAGCGGGCGCGGGTGTCCGAGCAGGCGCGACCTCCTTCCTCGTTGTCGGCCATCCGCGGCCTCCTTTCTTCCCTTCCTTTTCCCTCTCTGACTGCGAGCCCGAGGTGGTTGGGGGCTGGCACGTGGGTCCCATGCCACGTCCTCCGTAGTGGACGTCCTGGCTCTCTACTAGGAACACCGGAGAAGCGCCTGACACCATGGATAGCGCGCGGGCACGGTACCGCACCCCGCTGCGGCAATTTTCTGCGGTATTCGGCTGAGACAGTCTCACTCTACACCTATCCTGTATCCAACTCACATACTGTATGTCTAACGACAAATGACAAGTAGTACCTTAGCTTGCTAAGCTCGCTTTTGCCTTTTTGCCTGCTAGCCAAAGTAACCTTGCCAGCATCCAGCCTAGCTACTTGACTCCATCACTGACATAACGACCCACATGTATGATAGCCCACATGTCAGCTATACTCGAACCTAAAGGCAAGCGATATAAATATAAAAATTCTCTTCGTCGGTCAAAAAATATAAAAATTCTCCCGAGGAGAAGACCCTAAATCGCCGGTGGCTTTGGCTACTTGCTTACTGGCCAATGGCGGCCATTCCGAGCGGAGCGACAGCCCAAGCCGGAGCTGAAGCTGAGCATCCGGCCTGAACAGGAGAGGCGAGAGAGAGTGCAGGCGGGCCGGTCACGGAAAGCATGGGACCGTCGGCGTGGCGTGAGGGGCGGCGGACGCTGGTGCTGGTGAACCTGGCGTCCATCATGGAGCGCGCCGATGAGGCGCTGCTGCCGGCAGTGTACCGGGAGGTGGGCGCCGCGCTGCACGCCACGCCCACGGGGCTCGGCGCCCTCACGCTGTACCGCTCCATCGTGCAGGCCGCCTGCTACCCCGTGGCGGCCTACGCCGCGTCGCGCCACAACCGTGCCCATGTCATCGCGCTCGGGGGCCTTCCTCTGGGCCGCCGCCACGTTCCTCGTCGCCGTCTCCGACACCTTCCTCCAGGTCAGCCCGCCCGCCCGACCGACCGACCGCCATTGGATATGCCTTTGCTGCTGCTTGTTCCATTCAGTTTGTAGCTGCTGCGGTTAGGAAGATCAGATTGCATCAGGCATCTGTCTTTCGGTTTGGCTCCGAGTCCTAGTCCCCAATCTCCAACATTTTCCTGTCGTTAGTTCATCAGACTCAACCAATTTTGCTAAAGGACGAGGCAGTATTTTTTGTTAGAGAACACGTTCTCTAATTGTACACAAGCATACACAAACACAGAGATAGAGAGATGTAGATGTAGAGGAGTTCTTTCTATATTCCACTTTTACTTCATTGTTTTTACATCAGCTGAAAATGATTCCCTTTTATAGAAAAAAAACGATACAAGTTTGTACAGTATGTGAACTCTTGACATTTTTCTCTTCTTTGTTAATTTGGCCACCATTCCAAAGTCTTTACTGTAGCTGTTTTTTTTTTTTTTGGCAACGATTTTGATTTTCAACACTCCTCCTTGGCCAAATTTATGTTATGTATATGCCTCGTTAAAACTCTACCTAAAAACCTAGTGGGAAAAAAGGATAGGAGAAAAGAGCACATACATCTCTTATGTTGCACACTGTTGCCTCGTTAAAAACCTTGCATGAGAAAACCTAATGGAAAAAACTTATGAAAAGAAAAAGAGTACAACAGTTGATCTTCAGTTAAGACTTTAGGACTAACCGATGCAACTTAGATCTTTAAGACCTACTGCGACGTTTTGTCATCTCAATCCATTTATAGGATTTGATTCACAATATGCCCCTCTTCAATGATTTGCACTTGTGTGCATGGCTCAAATCAAAAACTCCCCTAAAAACCCGGTGGAAAAGGTAGGAGAAAAGAGTACATCACACATGCAAATTGTGTTATACCTATTGCCTCGTTAAAAACCTTGCGTGAGAAAACTTGTGGAAAAAACTCAACAAGGAAAAAGAATACAACAATTTCATCTTCATGATCAGATTATGATCTTCGGGATCACAAATTTTGGACTATGATCTAGGAAGCTTCTCTCTCGAAAAATGCACCTCTATAAGTCATCTCATGCTCTTTCCGCAGATGTTGCAAAAGCTAGAGGCTGGTCACATAACAAAGTCTCGACACAATCCTTTATAAAGCAGAGTTGTATGCTGCCACATACGTATCGTTAAGGCGATGCAGTCCTGTTGTACTCTAGAGAACACTATCAAGTTTTGAAGCAGCCCTTCAGGAACTGTCGTACAACTAGTGGATCATCCTCTATTATATACTCAGACTCTAGGTCTGGGTCTAAATGGTGTTGCAGAAAGTGCAACGTCTTTGCTTTGTTAGGTTGTGTGAGCTCACCCTTACCAGCTTCAGGCTAAGAATTAGTGCGATCGAGGCACATGTTGTCGAGTTTGATCTCGATGTTAATGGCCTAGGTGAGGTAGTTGCCGCATGTTCATGGCAAGCCTAGCGAATCCCCTTTCGCAATGTCCAACTTGACTCGCATAATCAATGTGCAAGGCTAGTGAATGTCGGGTTATGTGTGATCTTCGGGATTAAGACGTGTATAATCTTCGGGATTACATTCATGTATAGTCTTTAGGACTATATTTCCCTAAAAATCTCATGCATATAATTTTTAGGATTATATGCTACTTATATCAAAATATAAACTTGCAACAAAGTAAATCTGCAGGATTCAAATAAATTCAAGAAAATAAATTGCAACAAATAAATAAAGTAATGCATAATAATATAGTTGCAATTAAATAATCATGCCATGTGAGAGCTTCAAACCTCAATGATTTCTACGGGTTTCAGGCCACATTGATTTTTTACGAGGCCACATTGATTTTTATAGGCTCCAAGCGGCGTAGTAGCATGACATGGTGAGCTCAGGTCACATGTTAAATTCTAACGACTTCTGGCCGTATATGCATGATCCTTGATGCGCTAGAAATAATAGTATTGAGCTATGACTATACGAGGCTTCGTGCCTTCTCTGTCCGGTGGCTTCAGCCATCTCAGCATGTGGTTTAGCGCTTATGGATCAAAGCAACAATTCTTTTGATCGTAATCTTCGAATTACGATCAGGTAATCTTTTGGATTACCATGCAATATATATCGATCATATACTTGCAATAAATAAATCAACATGATTTAAGTAAATATAAGGAATAAATTGTAAGAAGTAAATTGCGGTTAATATAAATTGTGGTAATGTAAAACTTACAATGAAGTAAATATTCACACCAAGTGTGTATGGCTTTTGGCCATAATAACTTTTGTAGACTTTATACCGCGCGGTGGCATGATCTAGTGAATATCAGGTTCACTATCCACTGTATATGGGCTTCAAGCCGTATGTTCTAGACTTCGCAATCATCAGTGCACTAATCAAATTTTTTTTTTGAGAATGACACAGTACAACGCAGACACTCACAACACGCACACACACTCACCTCTATGAACACACGCACGCAAACCCTACCCCTATGAGCACCTCGAAGGCTGAGCGGCCGGCAGATCTGGAGATTCTCGAAGTCACCGTAGGCGCCTCGTCGTTGACGGAACGTCGCTACCACTTAAAGCACAACGCCGGAAAATCCGGAAAAATTCCCAAGAAAAGGTGCGAGCACCGAGGATTTGAACCCCAGTGCGTGGCGGCCCCTTTGGACCGTCCTACCATTGGACTACAAGCCAATTCGCAGTGCACTAATCAAATGGTTTATACAATACCATGCGAGGCTTCGGGCCTCTTTACGTAGTGACTTCGGGTCTCTTTGCACTATGGTTTAGTGCACATCGGTCCAAAGCAAAAATTGCTTCCCGTAGGATTGCATTGCGACCATTCTCAAGGAATATGATTTGCAAATAATTGATTTGCTGAAAGTAATGTGAGAAAAATAATCTGCATTTAAACAATGTGTGGGAATTAAATACCGAAAGTAAATTGTGTAAATAAAATCCACGAGATTTAAATCTAGGAAAAGTAAATTATGGAATTTAGATGCAATAAGAAAATTGCAATAATTAAAATTCGCATGAATTTAAATGTTAAAATAAATTACGGTAAATAAACTTGCGGAATTTAAGTACTAAATTTAGATTGCAGTAATAATTAAGTTTTTTTTTTTTTTTGGAGCAGATGCAGTAATAATTAAGTAAGGTAATTATGCAAAAACAAAATAAATAGCTATGGTGGCTTGAGGCCACAAAGTGGCCCAACATGGAGTTTCCGGGTTGGATAGATAGGCCCATCAGGGGTCTGATCACTCGTGACCGTCCATCTAAATGGATGGCTGAGATTAGCCCATGGCCCACCTCACTGGGCGCGCGGGTCCACCGCGTCGGCGCGCTTGGTCGGGAGGCGCGGCTCCGCGGCCACCCTGTGCCGGAGCACTCGGCCACCTGCGATGGGGGCTCGTGGCCACCCGCCGGTGCGCGCAGCGCACACAACGGGGACGTGCAGCCGCCGCGGCCGGGGGCGTGCGCGGCCAGGGGCGCTGCTCGCGGCTGCCCTGTGCCGCTTGGCCAGGCGGTAGCCAGGCGGCGGTGGGGCCTAAGGCGCCTGCGACGGTGGCCATTCCAGCGCGCCGACGGCGCTTCAAGGCGGCGACGGACGCCAGGGCAGGGTGGCGCCCGCGCGCCGGGCCTGGGGGGCCTCGCGCTCGCGCCGTGCGCCGGGACCAGGGCCGGGACCGCGTCGTGCCCCCTCGCCAGGTGGCGCCGAGGCTGCGCCGTGCTGGCCGCATCGAGGCCGCCCGCGCCTGCCCAGCCTTCGGGGCCGTGCTGTCTTGCGCCGGGCCTCCCTCGCCAAGACTGCCCACGCCGGCGTCAAGCCCGAGCCGGGGCTGGCAAGGAACTCGTCCAGGCAGCACCGCGCCCTCACTTGTGCTCCCGGGCTCGATCTGCTTTCACTATCATTTAGACTAAATAGATCGCATTCCAGTCTTTCAATTCCTTAACACATATTCCTTGGGATCATACAAATGTATGACGTTTTTAACATTTCTATGCTTATGATTATAATAGTATACTGATACAACATAATTTTACTCCATGGAGACAATACCTTTCCAAAATCGAGGCATGACATTTGTAGACCAAACTAAATCCTTCTGTGATATTTTTTTTCTTCAAATTAACCTGCACAGCTGGTTAAACAAATTTGGAAAAAATTGTTCCAAGGGGACTCAATGCAGGAAGTGCTTCTTTCTATCCATCATGTGTCTCTTACTCTCATGCCATGACAGTAATCTTAGCTGAACATATGGATACTGCTACAAAGGATTACTCAAACTTTACTTCTTCTGCTCCTCCAGGTGGCAATTTCAAGGGGCTTGAATGGCATTGGTCTAGCTCTCGTCATACCTGCAATCCAGTCTCTGGTCGCTGACTCCACTGGCGGCGACAACCGTGGCACAGCTTTCGGTTGGCTGTTCTTGACCAGCAGCATAGGCTCCATATTTGGGGGATTCTTTGCCTTGATGCTTGCTCAGACTACAATCTTGGGGATTGAAGGATGGCGTTTGCCTTCCATCTCGTCGCAATCGTCAGTGTCATCGTAGGCATCCTCGTGTGGTTCTTCGCCGTGGATCCCCATTTCACCACAAACAATGCTGCCTCACATGCTGCACCAGTCAGCCGAATGTCTGCACTTGATGAAGCAAGGAAGCTGATCATTGAGGCCAAGTCCATAATCCGGATCCCAACTTTCCAAGTGTTCGTCGCGCAGGGTGTCAGCGGCTCGTTCCCATGGTCAGCACTGTCATTCTTGGCAATGTGGCTTGAGCTCATCGGGTTCAGCCACGAGGAAACCGCCATTTTGACGACGACCTTTGCTGTCGCCTGTTCCATTGGTAGCCTTCTTGGTGGCAAGATGGGTGATTTCTTGGCTCATCGATATCCGAACACCGGGAGGATCATCCTGTCACAGATAAGCGCTGGCTCTGCTATTCCTTTAGGTGCTGTTCTTCTGCTGGGTTTGCCTGATAATCCATCCAGATCCAGTGGTGTAGCCCATGGACTTGTTCTGTTCATCATGGGACTCATCATCTCTTGGAATGGAGCTGCTACAAACTGGTACGCCCACACATTTCACCTTTTCAATTTTAAACACTGGTTGGTCTGTGTTACTGAAATGTGTCAAAACCGTTGTTGAAAACTCTGTTTTGCAGCCCTATTTTTGCAGAGATCGTGCCCGAGAAGCAAAGGACAAGCATCTATGCTCTGGACAGGACTTTCGAGTCGATTCTAGCCTCGTTTGCGCCTCCTGTCGTTGGCTTGTTATCGCAGCACCTCTATGGTTTCCAAACAGGCGACAAAGGGAGCAGCCCTGAACAGGACCGGGAGAATGCCGCATCGCTGGCCAAGGCGCTGTACACGGCCATTTCCATCCCAATGGTTTTCTGCAGCTCCATATACACGTTCATGTACCGCACTTACCCTCGAGACAGGGAGCGTGCACGGATGCAGTCCATGATTCAGTCAGAGCTAGATCAGATAGAGCTGGGTGGTTCGAGTTTTGGATGCGGCAACGACAGGTTTGAGCTCTTTGAGTCGGTGCACGATGGTGATAAACCTGATGAGGTTGATGGCAGTTATGGTGCTGAAGAATCTGCTGAGGCCGATGCCGGCACTGAAAAACTATTGGGAAAAAACCATGAGTTGTGACGAGCTAAAGAATCTTAACTACAATGACCATTCTTGTTGAAAAGGATATTGTGCCGATTTTAGGAACTTGTACCTCGACGATGAATATGATTCACTAAAGTGACCATTATTTGTTCTTCCATATCTTGGTTATCCTGCTGCTGCTGCTGCTATACAATATGACTTCGTGATGTACATGAGGGCACTTCAATGCTGACAGCAAGAACCTTAATTTTTGAGTTATTATATACATATATTAGCGGCACCAAATTCCCATCTAATTTAAACAGCGTTTGCTGAAGAAACATCAAGTTTAAAGTTCAAATCTTTACGCAAATGCCAAATACTGTGGACATGATCGGCAAAACTCCAGCTTTGCTGACATCTTCAACATCTACACAAGCATCGCCTCATCAACACCTTTGGCACGAGGGCCTTAACTAGCATCTTTGGCGTCTATAATGAATCGCCTCTATCAACACTTTGTTAGGTATAGATGAGCTTAAGAGAATTAGTTTCAATGTGCCGGATGTTAACTGCCCTCACAAATTTCTTAGGGTTGTGTTTGGTATCATATCCTAGTTGAGGAAATGCTGACTGAGTGGAATTGTATTTTAGAAAAGGTGTTTGATGAGGTTGCATGAGCGGACTCAAGAAAAACATGAGATGGTATTTGGTTACCTAAATGAGCGGATGCAATCTAACTAATTTGAGAGTCTGACTTGTGGGCTCTCTATCTCATCTTGCATCAGTCGGGCTTGGCTCGACAGTGAAGGCTGATTTGGCCACACGAGTGTATGCAGGACACGACCGTATGCATTGGCGAGGCATGGCTGAGCTCACACCACATATATGACATACTAAATGCATCTCTCTTTGGGCATGCCCTTAACAATGCGGCATGTATGTCCACCGCACGCATTATCTACACATTTCTCTCCCAGTGTTCAAACACTTTTTTTCACCATGTGTCAGCACTCTCTCTCATGGTGCACACATCTCAATGCGAATTGGACGGTGCAAATAGTGCGTGCTGAGCTATCTAACTGTCCAAAATGCTTCAAGATTTGTGCTACACATTTCTCTCCCAGTGTTAACACTTTTTCACCATGTGTCAGCACTCTCTCTCATGGTGCACACATCTCAATGCGTGTTGGGACGGGTGCAATGCCAAAATAGCTGCGTTCGTGGACATGGGTGGATGTAGGTAACCCGGTGTTCCGGAAACCAAACACTCCAAACCGACAGATTGCTTCCAAGCCCCCTAATAGCCTAGAGATATTGATGTTCGGAGTAGATCAAATTTGAAGAACACTAGACCAATTGAGATATTGATGAGATACTCGCTCGTGATATCTTGAAGAACCATACATCACCCCCACCCCCTAATAGCCTGGAGGCTTGGATTTACTGAAAAAAATGTTAGATGGAATTTAAAAACTAGCTGAACCTTGAAAAAATATTGATGGGTGGATAAACCTCTAATTTGTGACCATAATTTTGTGCCGTTGAGCTTTTGACACGTGACCATTCGGTACTTGCTTAACTCAGAAGACACATAGCCATTCGGTATTTCATTTCATTAAAAAAAACCTAGTATAAAAAACAAACGCCCACCGTGGGGCTCGAACCCACGACCACAAGGTTAAGAGCCTTGCGCTCTACCAACTGAGCTAGACGGGCTTTCTGCTTTCTGACTGTAGTAAAAGTAAAAAGTTCAAAAATAATTTACATGTGCCCAAACAGACAAAGCGAAGTAATTACCAGTCAGTATCAGTGACCAAACAAAGTCTCACAGCTATATAGAAAACATTATAGTTTTGACTTTACAAGGGATTACAATTTATCCCTCCTATATCTAACTAGTTTCCCAGCTTTGTCGATATGAAGCTTACCTCTATATTCCTCCAAAGGGTTTATACTATTCCTCCTAAGCTTTTATACTATATATATTATAGTACTGCAAAAATAACTGAAGGGTTCTGATGGTTCTCAACTAAAGAGTCTGTGTGTCCTAAACAACCCTCTGTAATCATCCTTCAAGAGGTAACTCACTCACTCCCCATATATCACATTATTTCTGTACAGATCGGAGAGAACTAATATTTTGGCAAAAATGTCACAAATTTTGTGAATCACTCCCGTGCCACTTGACATTGTCGCCCTGCTTAGTCTGCTGATCCATCAACCCCTTTTCATCATCATCGAAGTTAAAATCTTCCTCACTGTACTCTATATCAATCACAGAGGCGCCGTCCTTTCCAGAATAATAACTCCCAAGCCCATGACATCTTTCCAGTTCAATCTGCTGGAGCTCTGAAGTGATCAGAGTGTCCATCCTTGCCCTCTCCCTGTCGCGTGGGTATGTCCGGTACAACAGGGAGTAGATGAAGCAGCAAAGCAGCATAGGGATGGCGATCGACGTGTACAGAGCTTTGGCTAGGGCATCAGCATTTGATTTATCCCTGCCAACATTGTTATCTGCAGCTCCATAGGAGATGGGATTGTAACCATAAACATGCTCAGCTAGAAACCCAACAACCGGTGGAGCAAATGAAGCTAAAACTGACTCAAAAGAACGGTCCAATGCATAGATACTTGTTCTTGACCTCTCAGGTACAATCTCAGCAAAGATCGGGCTGCACATTAAATAGAAACATTATTGCCAGCATGCAAGAATTTCATAGAGCTACTCTTGCATGTCATAAAATATATTATATGCCTAGTAAAAGTTCAGTGAAGTACTAATGCAGAAATGGATTTCCTGTGCATGCTTTGGTTGTTAATAATGTGTTCAGCAACGAATGAATCAAATAAAAGTGAAAATGTACTTGCTTGTTAGTTGCAGGACCGTTCCAGGAGATGCTCAGCCCCATAATAAACATGACAAGTCCATGCAGGAAACCAGAAGAAGAGTTATCAGGGAGCCCCAAAAGCAATAGAGCGGCCAGTGGAATAGCAGAAGCCGAGCTTATCTGTGACAGGACTATTCGACCAGAATCTGGGAAGCGAATAGCAAAGTGATCCCCCATCTTTCCACCTAATAGCCCTCCAAGTGAGCCTGCCACTGCAAATGTTGCCATGAGGAGTCCAGTTTTGTTATGTGTAAACCCCATCAACTCCAACCACATTGGGGCAAAGGCCAGGGCAGACCATGGAAACGAGCCTGTGACACCCTGAGCCACAATGATCTGAAATGATGAGATTTTTACAACAGCCTTGGCTTCTCTCACCAAATCCTTCATCTCTGCCCATGCAGACTTGCGCAACAGCTGCTCGCCACTTGCAACATTGAGGAAATGAGGGTCCACTGCGAATAGGCCAACCAACACACCGACTGCAACACTTATAAGAGCAACAATGTGAAATGCAACACGCCAACCAGCAATACCCATGACTGTGGTTGATGCTAGCATCAGGGAAAACAGACCACCAATAATTGAACCAATGTTGCCTGTGAGTTGAAGCCATCCAAATGCGGCGCCTCGAGTATTGTCATCAGAGCAATCTGCCACTAGAGATTGGATTGCTGGGGTGACAAGTGCTAGGCCAATACCATTCAAACCTCTAGCTATCGCTACCTGCTCCAAAAAGGCATTTTTCATGCAGATATGTTCTCATCTTTCACTTGTATACAAAAACTTATTATTCTGTTGAGGACTAATAGAAACTTTACCTTAAGATAAATTTCAATGATGTGGCAAAATATCAAGCAAACTAAATTCAGAGGTTTTCACATATGTTCTCATCTTTCACTTGCATATAAAAACTTATTATTCTGTTGAGGACTAATAGAAACTTTATCTTAAGATAAATTTGACAGCACACAAACTGATGTGGCAAAATATCAAGCAAACTATGTTCAGAGGTTTTCAAACTTCAAAATCAATTTTGATTGTGAACAATGGTATTTCATGGAGGTCCAACCAGATTAGAGTACAGCAGGTTGAAAGTTAAAACAATTTGGAATGGACGAGAAAGTTCCTACTTCCCCACTTCAAAATTTGGAATGGAAAGAAATAAAAACTAATTTTCATGGAAATCAGATAATTTATGTATAGACATATATCATTAAGAGCCATGGATATGGCAGTTCAACTTTCCTCCTAGTATAGTCCTTAGTCCCATGAACCAAACAGGCCCTAAGTCATATTCCTCAGGACAAACAAACAGCAAAAAATTCTGTGCTAACATTTTCTTCGGTTACCTTATCTAAAGTCGGTTTCCTATAGCAGCTCAAATTTGACTGCTGATACGACATACGAGGGAGTGGGCAAAGCCGCACCGGAAGCTAAAGTAGACCTTCATCAGCCTTTTCGTTTCCCCGTAAAGCTTGGATAGCGAAAGCACAACGCACAGAATGAATTATCAGCGGATGAACCAAAGCAGGGAAGCGAAGCATATACCGCTAAGGATCCGCATCCTAGTTCTCTAATCAGATCCAATCCAAAGCTGAGCAACAGCTGGACTGGCGGCCATGGCCTACTAAATTAGTGGCAAGAGATCCCACGCCAACAGAGATCGAAAACACGTACGCCGCCGGAAAAAGTATGAATTTTTCTAGGGAACGGACGGACGGACCTGGGCGAAGGTGTCGGAGACGGCGACGAGGAAGGTGGCGGCGGCCCAGAGAACGGCGCCAACAGCGACAACGTGGGCGCGGTTGTAGCGCACGGCGGCGTAGGCGGCGAGCGGGTAGCACGCGGCCTGCACGGCGGAGCGGTAGAGCGTGAGCGCGCCGAGCGCGACGGGCGTGGCGCCCAGCGCGGCGCCCACCTCCCGGTACACCGCCGGCAGCAGCGCCTCGTCGGCGCGCTCCATGATGGCCGCCAGGTTCACCAGCGCCAGCGTCCGCCTCCCCGCCTCCGCCATGGCCGCCCGGCCGACGCGGGTGGTTGACTGACTGGTGGTCAGCGGGCGAGGCGCCCCGGCCTGCAGCTGGCTCCGCCTCCGCGGGTGTGCCGGGGTCGGGAGCAAGCAACGGCGGTCGGTGGCGTCCTTTTTCGCGAGAGCAGCGAGATTTTCGTGGAAATGTTCGTCGATGGAAACGTTGGGAGGGACAATACAGCTACAGCAGCTGGTGAAGTCAAGCTCGCCGGCCGCGGCCGGATTCAGCCTGCTTCGCAGCTTCCGCGTGTCCTGGAGCACGAGTGACGCGTTTCAGAAGCTCGGAATATTCAGCCCGGAGGAACGTGGCGTCCGTTTTCCGTGACGGATTCGTCGGCAGTCGGCGCCAGGCCACGTGTGGGCTTCGGCCTTCCTAACACGTCATGGGGCTTAGCCCAATGATGACTACTAAAGCCCATGAAAACAAGCCTGTCACGATGGGCCCAGATCTCATGAAAACAAAAAGGAAAAAGCCTTTCGGATAAGGCAAGGCGAGCGCGCGTGACCGTGTCTCGTCATGGGACATCCATCCATCCCTTCTGCACCCGGGGCCCGTGGGCTAGAGGGCCCGCAGGACGGAGTTTGTCCCTCAGGGCCCCCGTCCAAGGCCTTAAATCTTCCTAGGCCACTGCAGAGGCAGGATAGGACTGTCTTGCGCTTTTGGACCTCAAGGTGGGGCCCAAGGCTAAGCAGGGCCCGACGAGAATCGTTTTTGGATCGGGGAGATCACGGCTTTTCGCGAGCAAAAGAAAAGGGAAAGGGCCAACTGAGATTGAGATAGGCCCGAGGAATATAGCGTTTTTGCATCGGAGGAGAAGAATATTTTAAATAAAATACTAAAAGAAACAAAAAAAGTGAAATGAAACACAGATAAATCTTGTTGCGTCCTATGATCCAAAAAAAAAAAAAAAGAGTCTAGAATTTGCAAACTGGAGTACTACATATACATCGATGGCAACAACATTGTCTTTCAGGTGGGATGGACGGAATCGCTTCCAATATCAGGAAGATGATGATGATCTAGGCTAATCACCTGCTCACCGAAAGTATATTTAGCAACATGTGCTCTCCGAATCACGCTTTACGGCCGCCAAAGCTACTCAATTTAGTCCGTCTAGGCACGTGCGGGTGCGTTCTTTCTGGTGCTAGTTGTTGCAGTAAACGAGTAAGTACTCAGCTATATGAGCTAGCTCAAGTGAAGTCTAGTAGTGAGAACGCACGTGGTCGCCCTGAAATACGCAATACTAGAGATTGATTTGGGGTGTGTTTAGTTGGTGAAATATTTTGGGTTGAAATTTCTTTGTATCACTTTTCGTTTGTATTTGATAATTATTGTCCTATCGTGGACTAACTAGGCTCAAAAGATTTATCTCGTACTTTTCAAATAAACTGTGCAATTTGTTTTTTTATTTATCTACATTTAATGTCTCATGCGTGCGACAAAAAAATTCGATGTGATGGGTATCTGAAGACTTTTGGGTTCACTTTTCGGGAACTAAACCGCCATTTTGGCTGTTTTACCGTCGTCCTACAGAGCATGAATGCAGCAGCCTGTTCGTTCCAGTACACTTCCACCAACGGCTTCTTGCTTCTTTTCCCCCTGTTGCTCGTGTCGCCGGCCGGCCGGCGGCAGTGCTCTGCTCGATCGGGGGACACGACAGCCAACACAGAAGATATCTCTTGCCGGCATGCATGGTTTTTGGGTGATTGCTGGAAAGAAGCTGGCGCGTGGTACGGACTTACTACGGTCAGTGGGCGCGGCAGCCGGCCGGCAGTGCGCCGTGCGCCGTGCACCGGCCAACCTCCTCCGGTCCCTCCCCCTCCCCGGACGCCTGGTAGATAGCTTGGGCCTTTTCACTTTGCAGTTTCCCTCCTCCAATCTGTGTTCCCCGCGGTGGAGTGTGGAGTCACCGTGGTCACGTCCGGTCCGGTCCATCCAACTCGATCGGGACGGAGCCCAACGTACGGGCGGGAACCGTGGCGCGGTGACCACGGGACGAGCGTGGCGCTGCGTGGCGCGCTGCTTTCCGCCGTAATTCTCGCGGCTGACCGGCCCGGGGAGTACCAAGTCCACATTGCCGGCGCACCGCCAGGCGGCCCGTCGTCGCGCGCCACCGCCCACCGGTTTTTATTCCCCCCGTCGCCGTTGGGTTAGGTTCCAGTTTCAGTCGTCATGCTCACACTGCCGTGACGCCATGGGTACACGCTGTCCAGTCCAGCGCCCCAGGGTGTCCCGTCCCGTGCGGTCAGCACACCGTATAGACCGGATCACCCGACGATCAGAGTGGTCGTATGTGCTTGTGTCTAATGCATTTTTATTATTCCGATCCGTTCGGCCTCCTTAATTTGACAGTTTGACTAATCTTGTGTGAATGAGTCGATCATATTGCTCAACCAGGTCAGAGTCCGCTCCGATGGTTAGCGCTAGATGGCACTGTGTCTGATGGTAAAAGTAGCTATCACGATTTTTAAGACTCTAGCAAGTCGGCAACTGATTCATTATATATGAACCCTTTTGTGGGCATTGATCAATGACCTAGGCCTCGTTTGTATTTGATAAATATTTTTTTCAATTATGGGCTAATTATGCTTAAAAGTTTAGATCTCGTGATTCACAACTAATTTGTACAATTAGTTATTTATTTTACCAATATTTAATGTGTCATGCATGCGCCCAAAAATTGATGTGAGAGAGTGTGAAAAACTTTGGAATTTACGGCATATCTAAACAAGGCCCTATTCTGTACCTATCTGAAAATAAAATAAAGTAAATTCAATTTTTATTGGTTGTTTAAACATTAATTGCGAGATACTAACGTGGGCTTGGTAATACATGGTAGTAGTAGATTGTTGCATTACTGATCATTCAACATAGTACTGATACCCCTTGAAAAAGCTACTTTCAACAAGCTCTGAATTGGCATATACAAATCGTAGATAGAAAAGCAACCACGTACTACGCTTCCACCATATATATAACCGAAAATGTTTACGTTTCCCAGGATGATCTCGATCCTGGCCGGCCCCCTCTCAACCTTTCAGAAAGTAGCGAAAGCTGCGTTGCTTTTTTGCCCTCCTAATGAGTTATGATGTCAACTCTTGTGTGTTTGTTTAGCTCCTTTTCGTCATTCATTTCCTCGACAAAACGTCTTTCAGGATCACATCCCCGAGCTCTTTCACTGTCGCGCGCTGGCCTTTTGCCGGGCCAAAGGAGCGCAGCAGCCTGATGATGGCCGCAATATGGGCTCGTGTGATTGGGCATCATCGGAACGACCCGGGCCGGGCAAGTGCTCGCCTGCTGGCCGGCCGGCCGGCCGGCCTCTCCGTGTGCAAAGCAAAGCCAATGCAATGCAATGGGTCGCGTCGTGTCCGTAGTGTCTGCTGACTGGTGGTGCGCGTGTCTTTCTTTTGTGGTGCCCTCAAACATGCATTCCATACGAGTAGGCATATAGTCGAATTGCGAACCGTCCCCCGCTGGCTCCCCACGCGGGGCGGCACGGGCGGAAACCCTAGCCGCCGCCAGCGGCTTCCCCCTCCCCTCACCTCCCCGCCGCCGCCGCGGGCAGGAAGCCAAGACGGCCGCGCGGCCGCCGGGATGGCGGCGGCGGGGCCCCCTCTCCCGGTGGTGTGGCGGCGCGCGACGCTGACCGGTGCGGCGTCGTCTCGTGGGAGCGCGTGGAGCCCGGCGGGAGCGCGTGGCGCGCCGCGGCGGCGCGCCGCCGGTGGCCCGGCGAGGTGCGGTGGCGGCGGACGACGCGGCGGGGGCTCTTCTTCTCTCCGCCGCCCCACCTTTCCCCTCGCTCGGTGGCTCCGGCAGGCCGGCCCAGGCTCCCCGGAGCCTTGGCGACCGGATCCGCGGCCATGGCGGCGGATATGGCGACCCCATCTTTGGGGGACGGCCCGGCGGCGCCGGCCATGGTGGGCGGCTGTACGGGCTTTGAGGCCCGGTTTCTTTGGATCCTGGGGCCTTGGCTTGGGTGCGGCGCCCAAGCTGGCGGACCACGCGTGCCATGGAGTATGGTCGGGCGCCGCGGCAGTCATCCGGTTGGCGGGGGTGGCTTTCGTAGGCTGCGGGCTGCTGCGTGGCCGGGCGCGTTGGTGCCCTTTGGGCGAGGTTCTGCAGGTTGGCCGGCGGCGGCGACGGTGGTTACAAGCTGGGATCCGGCATCCGGGCCGACGTCGATGCTGTGGTTTGGGGGGCGAAAGCCCGGCGGCGGCGGCGCTGCGGGCGCCGTTCCCCGTTGGGGGCGTCGTGGCTGCAAGCATTCTCCACGGGTGAAACCCGGTCCTCTTGGACGGCGACGGCGGGCGCTTGGGCGTCGCAACCTTCCGAAGGCGTCGTTGTGGAAATCGACTCGGGGCGATGTCTCTTTTCGGTTTCATTATAGATGGGTCGTCGTTTACTTTGTTTGTGTGCGTGGTGACTTTCACCCCTGTGAGCGGTCTGTGCGGGGGGGGACGCGCTCTTCTTGCGCGGTGGTTGTAAACTCTATTCGCTTCTTTCACTTAATGATATCCGGGCCGAGTGTTCGGACTGTTTAAAAAAAAAAAATACGAGTAGGCATATAGTATAGCTGATGGATGGATGTAGCTCGCGGCTGGTGACTAGTGATGAGTGAGTGCCCAGCATGGGCAATGTTTTCTTTTTCTCTGTTTCGAGAAAATAAAACGATAATTTGCACAAGTGTGAGGTCACCATGTCACGATACAAAGACCGGGAATTTACACTGAATTGCGGTTGTTTTTCCTTTGGAAATAATCACAACATTACGCTCATTCCATTCAGCTTACAGAAGGAGAACCTAGCACCAGCGATGGATGGTCCGCGTACCCCATGTGACAAGGGCGCTTTTGGTCAAATCTACTCCCCTGTGTTCTATGGGGTTCGTCGTTTTGACTTTTGAGTTTCATGTTTGACCATCCGTCTTATTCAAAATATTTATACAAATTATAAAATAAATTAATCAATATTCAAGTATCTTCATTGAAAAAATAAGTCGTAACAAAATAAATGATATTTATACAAAAAAAAATTGAATAAACAAAGCATTGAATAAGATGGCGGAATCCGGGGGTGACAAACTCAGTGGGAGGGAGGGAGTAGCAAAGATCTGCTGCACCAATCCGTTTCCTGTGAGGCCCGTACCTTTGCTCCCCAACCTCCCGTCAGGCCCCGCGTAGGTAGGTATAGGTTGCTGCCCCACGCGCTAAGCGCAAGCAGACACGAGCGAGCGAGCTAGTAGCAGGAAGAAACGATCCACAGATTCACGATCGAATTCTTGGCTTTTTTCAAGATCAAGTTCCTGGTTGCCAATCACTAATAATAAAAGGTGGACACACACACACACTCCGTCTCTCCTTGCTACCGTGCGTGCGCACGTCATTCTCAGCAAACGACTTCTCGGCACACTGCACATGTTCTCGCCCCACGCTGCTTGTGGACACGTTTTTTTTTCCCCAAATGTTTTTCTTTTCCAGATGTTTTCTCGGTGTCCTCCCCTGTTTTTCTCCGTGGTCCGCGGAATTTTCAATCGGGCGCGCGACGTACGGAATGGCCGGCTCGGTCAGCCACGCCAGCGTCGTTCCATCCATCCATCAACTATCGCCGCCGCCCGCCCGTCCATCTATCACCATCAGAATCTCCACCACCCTAACTTTGCCCCAACTTGCCTGGGTCCGTTCGGCGCGCGCGCCACGACTCGTGCATCAGCGTACGTCGACCAGACGGACGAAGACGACGACGGGGCCGGCGCCCATGTCCTTCCCCGCGGCGCCCAGTGCGCATACGGTGCGCGCCGTACCCTGCACGTAGCCGCGCGCCCTGCGAGTACGTGGTCGCGTCTGTGCTGGCACACGGCCTAACGTGAGAGGGGACCGGCCGTTAGCGTTAGGTCTTGGATGGAGTCGTCACTGTCAGGTAAATAAATTCGACAACTTTTCCATCTATCGACAACTGACGTTTTGGTTCGAAAGAAGAGGAAAGAATTGACGGATTGAATGAAACTGATTCGAAAGATGGATGGATGCACCGTAAAAAGAGAGGACGATGCTTTCATGCTCGGATCAAGTAGCGACAATGCGACATGTTGGGCATCTACCGTACCGAGACGGCGAGATTAGCGACGTACGGCAAGCCAAACTATCTGATTTTCATTGCATCAATAAGGAACGGGTCGTGCAATTAAAGGATCTTTGTTACTACATATCTTTGTTAGATAATAGAATAAAGTATCCGGTTTTATCCTCATCAAAGGATAACTTTTACCAACTTTATTGTAATGACAAGGAATACATATACGGATTCAACTACAAGTCACCGTCCATGGGATTGGGTGATCTTTAGATACACACATAAAAAGGTTGTGAGGTCTAACTTTATATGAACAAACTAGTGTGGACACTTATAACAAACAAATATAGGTTAAGTACTTGTGTGAAACCTATTTCACACGAAAATATCAAATCAAGGTATAGTCTACGTCAAAGTATTGATATGTCAAACAATATAACAGAGAATTGAGAGCATTTCATATGCACCCTAGAATCTGATGGAGATTGTTGGGTTTGGTCCAAGATACAAAGCCAGGGCCTAGATATAGGAGAGATGTTTGTTGGTTTCCTCAAATTAAATTGGCCAATATTTTTAGTTTGGCTTAATAGCCCATCACTAATAATTAGAGTTATCTAACGAAGAACGTGAAACATTAGGGGAAGGCAAGCCCCTACCCGCCACCCTTGTCTTCGCCCCTATTTTGTCCATTTAAATTAAATTAAATCAAATAAAGCTTTTTCACATAAATAAATAAATCATAGAGCCCATAAATAAAATTCTTAGTGCAATTAAATGTTTTCTTAACTTAAATAGGTGCCTTAGGTATGCACCTGTTGTGAAGTTGAGAGAAGCAAAATGTTAATATTTTGCCCTCATTCACGACTGGTGGTCCCACGAAGTCGTCCACTTGTTTCATGCGGGGCTAACCCAAGCATTGAAAATCACACAAGTTGCCATCTTCGAGCTTTGCCATTTTCGAGCTTAACTAGCACGAAACCATGGGGATCAAGTTATAAGAGTATTCAATTGGTGATCAACTATCAAGGACCATCGGGGGGGGACGGAGCCAGCATCTGGGCAAGGGGGCACGAGCCCCCCTACAGCCATTGATCCCACAGAGCCCCTTTAGCTCCCCTTGAAGTATCCATGGAGTTTTACGTCATTAGCCATGGCTACAACGGCGAGAAGAACGAACAAGGTCAGAGTCAAAGGAAAACAAACGGCGAAAAGGTTTCTGTATTGCACTTGGCCCTATTACTGGACAGTATATACTCCATCCACAGGAAGCCCATATAGAATGAGAAAGCATATGCCATGTCTTTGTCTACTGTATGCATCGAGGGGACAGAGCATCAATTTAGTTGCTTGATCGGTGATCGTACTCCGTGTCACCGTCTTCGCCCGCGATGGCGCGACTTCTGGCTGGCCATCCACGGTCATTTGCTGCCCTATTGGATGCTGATTTGTTCTTTGTGTCAAGTTCAAGCATTTGACCTTCAGCGTTGGAAGATTTAGCAAGAGCAACATAGGGGGTAAAAAGAGGAAAACTTAAGTTAAATTGATTGTATCTATTATGAATTAGTGTTTTTTTTTTTTTTTATTTGGTACGTTCATTCCTCAATCCCCATCACTAGAATATGCAATTTGTTTTCATCTTTTATAGAGTTTTATTTAAAACATCAATTATGGGATTATGACATGGTTTATAAATCTAAATCTAATAGAGAAAAAAGCACGGTGGCATTTTTGGATAGTATGTTTTTGTGTTTTTCTTTGATACTCATGATTTTTTTCAAATTTCCATGAACAGTGCCAATAATTTCCAAAGGCGTCCAAATGACACTATAGTTCATGCATGCAATTTAGCAGTAGAGCTTTGTTAAGCCCCTCTAAAAAATTTCCTGGCTTCGTTCCTGAGAACCAGCACACACACATATATTCAACTTAGAGAAGGATGTACAAGGCATGAAGCTTAACTATCTATTCTACCCACAAACTAATTGTCTACAAGTTGTGAACAACAATTTCACTTGTGTGATACTCGCTCCATCGGAGTTAAATATAGCAATGGAGGGCGCCCAACTCAATGATTGTTGTTCCTATGACTTCACCCGAGTGTGACTTGAGTGTTTTGGCAAAGGTGAAACAACTTAACAACGGTACCATGAGTACAAGAGTACTCAAAGGCAAGGGCGGTTCCATAAATCTTAAATAATAGTTTCTTATCTTCTGATAAATATAAATTTACAAACAATAGGTAACAAAAGGTAATGACTAGTATGGGTGCATATGGGTCTTTTGATTAGAAAGGTACGGTCTTGGTTCAATCCCTTGTGGCTTTTTGTTTGAATTTTTAAAGAAAATGGACCGTATGGGCCATTAAGAGATTTACGTGTTGTGAATAACATGATTGTTTGGACTGCGAATTGGCTTGTAGTTCAATGGTAGGGACGGTCCGGTGGGGACGCTACCCACCGGGGGGTTCAAATCCTGGTGCTGCTCGTAACTTTTCTTGGGATTTTTCAGGATTTACCGGCGTTGTGCATTAAGTGGTAGCGGCGTTCCGTCGGCGACGAGGTGCCTATGGTGATTTCGAGAATCTCGGATCTAAATTTTGCCTAGTCCTTCGGAGATGCTCATAGGGGTAGGGGATCTGCCGGCTGCCCAGTCCTTCGGAGATGCTCATAGGGGTAGGGTTTTGCGTCACGTGTGTTCATAGGGGTGAGTGTGCGTGCGTGTGAGTGTCTGCGTTGTACTGTGTAATTCTCAAAAAACTTAGGATACAAGGATTAGTTAAATTGGATGCAAAAGTAGACTTCAATGTGGCCAAATCTACACTAGAACTACTCACTAAATACTTAGGGATCACGCTGTGCATAGCCGCCGTGTACAAAATTTTAGGCACCAAGACTTTCTAGAACCTTTAGATACTACTACAAAAAGTAAAATATCATTGATATTATACTTCCATTTGGTACATTCTCGTCTCTCCTTCCTTCCTTATTGCTAAGTTAAATTAAATTAATAGTGTTTTGAGAAGTTGGAAGCAACACGTAAACGTTTTCTCTTTTAACATTTTACTCTAAATTGGAATGATTTGTTAATAGTGACGTTCGGCTTGTAGCCATAAGACGCTGAATGTGTGGCGGACAAAACGATCATCATACTGTAGGCCGAGAGTTGACGCAACTGGATAGAGAATTGGGTCACACTTTTGGCTCTTCCAGCGCGCGGTAACAACCAAACACTGCGGTGGTGTGCTGCAGTTCGAGTGCAACGCCCTGCGGCTCCCAACCAAACAGACCCTCCTTATACTTTGCGATCATGCCGAAGCGCTTAAGGGTAATCTCAATACTATAAATAAACTTCATGTAGTAGTTTCTATGGCTATGATTGCAAAAAAGTTTTCGCGTTTTAGCATAACTTCAACTTCATGTGGTGGCGGGCTTTGCAGCGCCCCGCCTGACCGCCATTCCTGTGAGTCACGCACTCCACGCGACAAGGAACTCCGTCGTGCTATGGCACAAGACAGCTGGGGGCTCTGTACTTCTCCAGTTCGGACCGGCACTTAGTGAATGAATAATCATGGTGGACGTCGCGCTCATATCATGGCTCGCGGTCTACGAGGCAAAGACCGGCCGGACGACGGAAGGACACGGCATCCAGATGCAGTAGTAGTAGTGACACGCTCTCATGTGTCGTGTACAACCTCTCACCTTCACGGGCCGCATCTACTCGATTGGTGATGGGTGGCGCGTCCATGTCCATCACTGGTAGCCGAGGACGTGACGAGAGCGCGCCGCTTAGACCGCCGGGCCAAGCGGGCGAACCTGACCACCGGTTCTGCTTCTGCCGGGCGAGCACACACGCAGGCAGCACCGAGATGCCCCAGCCAGTCGCACTGGCACACTGCCGTGCCGATCGAATTGGCACCGCCGCCTGTCGCCCATCGTGCAGCTCTGCCTGCGGCGGCCGGCCGGCAGGCAGGGCCATCATGCGGGGCTTGACCCAGGGCCCGTGCCGAAGCAGTTGAGCTTCTTGCACACTGTAGCGCTGCATGTGCTAGCTACTGGGCACGTTGCATCATTTTCTGTGCGCGCCGGCTGGCCCTGGCCCCGTAGCACGGTGGCCGGCATTCTCCTGCCCCTCCTACAGTCCTCCTGGCGCCTGGCCATGGTTCAAGTTGTTCAATGCTCTCTGTTCCCGCTGCTGCATGCCAACGCAAGAGCCTAGGACACGGCGACACCAAGCACTGCTGCTCGCCGAACCAATCGTCTACGCAGGGCCAGACCGGGCGGCCGGCCGGCTACGGCGACTATTCCCTTCTGTGTCCCTGTCCCCTCGCTCTCGGGGTTGGCATGGCACGCCGTGCGCTGCTGCTGGTACGCGCCGCGCGCGCCTACTCACACACGCGGACCTGGGCAGGTGCGAGCGCCGCGCGTCATGTTGCGGAGGCCAGTGTGGCTTACGCGGAGGACGTGTAGTACGCCGTACGCGGCGGCTCTTGAAGACCGGCGCCGTGAATGGCAACTGGCCGGACGGACGGGGTGAACAGTTGGCATGAATGTGCGCTAGCTGCTGCCCGGCGAACACGTCCGTTACAGGCGTTACTACCATGTGCTTTAAGCAGGGGGCGTAAATACATGCAGGTGATTATTGCGACACAAGTGAACTAGTAGGAGGAGTACTGGAAGGAGTAAAGTCCGGCTTACAGTAACATTCAAAACTGTGTGAGCGGGCGACAATAGGAATGAAGCTGCAGCGCCCTGGCAGAGGCCAGGAGCCATCATCGCCGCTTCCGTTCGTCCGTCCTTCCTCACAAGCTACAGTAGTAGCCCTCCTAAATGGCGATGGCAATGAAGACAAGTGCCACTGCAAAACCCTATCCCACCTGCTACCTGCCTCGGCAAAATGGTGATTCAGCGGCCTGCACTTAATTTGGCACGGAAACTATGACGGCCCGCCGTCCGGCGAGAACGTACTAAGCAGCTGTGCTCCCTGAAGAGCAGTGGCGTGCCCTGTGGTGTGGTGTTGCCGGCCAGAGTTTTCCGTTTGTGGGTTCTGAAAAGCCCCTTAACTTTTGGGCGTGGCTCGAAATTTCACGCGGGCACTCGGTCAGGATCAGGGTCCTGTGCGCGAGATCACCATCATCATCACCTCGCCAGAGCGCAGCAAGAGCAATGCATTGTAGCAAGAGAGAGAATAGGAGGCATCATTGCAGCAGAACAGAGTTATTCCCTGCAAATGGGCGACCATGATTCCAGCGAGGGGGGTTCACATGTTACCACTAGTCTGCTGGTCCGTCCGACGCAGCAGCCGGTTCGGAGATGGATCTGCATTGTGCCGTCTTCTGCGGACGAGCTAATCATGCCGTCGCTTGTTTCATTGCATCAATCAGATTCGCCCGCCCTAGCTTTTACATCTGGCCGGCGATCATGGTTTAGGGTTAGGCCCGTGCATGGGGAAATAATCACTGCGCGCTATAGCTGATCCAACCAATGCATTGCCTAATCATGCATCTCATCTCGAGGATTAATCACTCACTCATTCATTTCATCACCTCCTTCTCAAAAGTTGCACACCTAATGATAGGTGATTATAGCTTTGTCAAAAGGGAGAAAAACAACAATTGCTGTCGCTTTCATGACAGGTATACCGTAAAACTTTTGGCTACTAGAATATTATTTACGCTATAATTAAACGTTACCACTACTAGTATGCATGATCCAGAACAACAACAACAACAATGTGAAACCAGATGATTCCGGAGACATATTAGCTAGTTAGGTGATCGATGTTTTGTTTTTTTAGGGGAAAGAAAAGAAAAGGTGACCACCTGTACTAGGAGGAGTAGAGCGGGTTGTACGTACTTGTGACGTAGACATGGACGTGAACCTTGAGAAAGCGAGTGCAATTCTGCCATCGACTAGTAATAGTAATAATGTAGGAGTAATATTATAGGATATATAAAGCCTTGTATGTACAGTATGGATATCTCCAAGCAAGCCAAACAAAAGAGAATGAAATCTCTCGATCGATCAAGCCATCAAGTGCAGAGATCAAATGCAATCCCTCCCGTCTTTGAATGTACTGCAATTCTTTGACTCATATAAACTCGGTTTGACTGCTTTCGTCTTATTCAAATTTTTTATGTAAATTACAAAACAAACAAAAACGTCATTACAATATCTTTAGTGATGTAATAAGTCATAACAAAAGTGGTAATATTTATTAAAAAAAGTTGAATAAGGCGAGAGGTCAAACATAGTTTATATGAGTCATAAATTGCAAAGTATCGTGTAACCGAGGGAGTACTAAAATCCAACGGAGCTGACAGCGGCCATGGATGGGGTATGAACGAGAAAAAGTACCTGTCCATCCATCCATCCATCCATCGGAGTGCAATCAAGTGTAGTTTGAGACACATGCAACAACTACTGGTCACCCTCCATTGTCCATTGGCTCCATCCTCAATTCCATTCCGTACCTAGTAGCTGATGGCCCAGAAAACGGACGTCCACACAAAACCACATCACACACATGCTACTACAAAAAAAACCTTAGCACGCACGGATTTAAAAAGATCACCATCGGAATATCATATCCCTCTCTCTCATCGGTGGCGTTGAGGATGGCGGGTTGATTAAGACCACCGTGACGCGGTGACGGCCCATCACATGGCGTGATGTTTTGTTTAATGCAATGCCGCCGCGGCTAACACGGTCAGCCCCGGCCCGGGGAAGGTACACGTAGTACATGCTCTGGTTAGTTGGTCTCCTCCCTCCCCAACCCAACCAACCCCTCCTTCTTTTCTCGTAATTAATATAATCCCCTCGGCCCCCACCAATCAAAAACCATCTTCCTTCGATCGATCGTCTTCCTTCTCCATCGATATCGATCTCACTCTCCATCGATCGATCGCTCTCATGGCGGTCTCGAGTGGGGGTGGTTAGCGTTAGCTACTTGGCTTCCATCCAAGAATCAATCCGTTCGAAGCCGGTGGACGACTGCCAGTCGATCAACCACAGCCGATCGCTTTCGACTTTTTTTGTGTTTTTTTTGGTAGCATAGCAAGCGATCGATCTTTCCCTTGACAGTCGCCGTCGATCTCGATCGGTTCCTTAGAGGCGCCTCGATCCCTTTTTTTTTTCTTCGTATATACACACAGATACGAGAGAGAAGTACTCCTACGTATGCATAGCAGTTTGGTGAGCGACGGTTGGGACCGGTAGAGCAACTAAATTCGTAGCCAGTTTCGACGGTTGGGACCGGACCGGACCGGGAGAGGAGAAACAAACTACTTGGCGCCGGAAATCTCGCCGCCAATCGCTGCCGGCCCGCCGCCAGTGGGGATTACTTGTTTGCATGCACTCACATGTTTGGGATTGAGGGCCCCCGGATTACGCACCCAAAAACGGACTCCATCGCCGAGCTCAGCTCGACGACGACAGCAACTGCAGCTTCGACTCGTGCACAGTGCCAGCGACAATACATGACGCTGGAGAGCACTAGCTAGCTACTACTACTACTAGAGAACAAGCACTAGCTCACTCCTACTTGCTTTGCTTTGGTGGCATTGAGATTCAGATTGAGATTGCACGGTTGCACCATGTTCCTCCCTCTTTATTTCTCTCTCTCTGGGTACGACAGTATCTATGAGCAAGACATTATTTCATTTGCACGTCTAAATCGTGTGTGATTAATTCAAGAAGAATCTAATGAGTGAGATCGAGCCGAAGCAAAATCGATGATGAGGTTTTTAATGTACAAAGGGCAAAGGCCGGCGGGGCTAGGACGATAACTGCCTCAGCAAAGAAGTGATTAATAAGTAACAAAAGGTGTAAGTCTAAAAGGCTAATCAGACCTTTGTTTGTCATGCTCATGCTCATGCATGGCGGATTTGGCTCGCTTCGTCTCCGGACAGCTCACAGGACGACGACGAAGCCAACGACGACGCGCTGCGCGCAGCAGCATGCATATCCCTACTCCGATGTACAAATCCACGGATCCAGGCCCTCGCCTCGTCCCGGCCTTCCGGCGGCGCCGCCGTCCGGTGGCTTGTCGGCGCTGCCCGCGCCCGCGCCCGATGACGAGGAGGTGGCTGCGCCCGCGTGTGAGGAGTAGTTCAGCTTGCAGCTGCCGCCCGAAGCGCCGCCCGCGACCACGCCAGACAGCTCGTCGCCGCCGTGGCCGTGGCCGTGGCCGTGGACGTCGCCGCTCCTGGAGTGGTGTTGCAAGTGTAGGTCCTCGGAGCCCAAGAGTCCGCCGTGGGTGAGGCCGAGGCTCCCGCTGCCGCTGACGCTGGCCAGGAAATCCGATGGGGACGCCGCCGGATCGTGCAGCCTGGACGCCTGCCCGAACCCGCCTGCCGCCGCGCCGAAAATGGACTGCGACGACGGCTGCGAGTCGAGGAGGTTCTGGAAGGAGAGGTAGCTGCTGGGGTCCTGCTGCTGCTGCTGCTGCAGCCGGAGGAGCGCCGAGGACGTCAGCTGCTGGAAGGTGTCGCCCGCCGCTCCGGCTGCCGCCGCTGTGGCCCCAACAGGGTGACTACTGGAGGGTGCTGCTGCGGTGCCCGTCGCGGCATTGGCATTGGCGACGCCGACGTTGGATGAGGACGGCGTGGGCGATGACGACGACGACGACAAGGGCGGGAAACTGGAGGAGGGCACGGTCGGGAGCTTCTGCGGGAAGGGGCGCAGGAGGTACGGCGGCAGCGACGCCGTGGCGGCGGCGGAGCGCAGGGAGGAGGACGGCGGCGGGAAGATGTGGTCGAACCGCGTGCGGAGCGAGGCGGCGGGGCCGCCCACCCCGACGCCGACGCCCGCGCCGAAGGGCGGGGACGGGATGCCCGTGAACTCCTGCACCATGGCGCGGAAGTTGGAGGTGTCGGTGGTGAGCACCGTCGTGGGCGCCCGCCGCGACGCGCGCGTCCGCTTCCTCGACCCCCTCGGTGGCTGCTGCGCCGCCGGTGCCGCTGGCACGCCCATCGCCGCTCCCTGTGCCGCCGCCACGGTCGACGTGTCAGCAGCCTGCTGCTGGCGCCCCCGCCAGCGCCCGAGTCGGGTTGCCCGACGCCGCGCGGGGATGACGAGGAGGAGGCGCCGGGGAACGACCCCGATGACCAGGTACCCGCCTGCTGGTGGTGGTGGGGAGGCGGCCCAGGCGCGGACGTCCACTCTTGGAGGCCGAAGTAGGAGCCGTGGAGCGAGAAGGCGGCGGCCGAAGGGGACGGAGACGGTCGGAGCAGTGCGGAGAGCGGGGAGGAGTCGACGCCCCCTCCTCCACCTCGCGAGTCGAACTCGTCGTCGCCGCCGCTAGACGACTGGAGGCTCCCGCTGTTGCCGGAGTCCATCACGACGCCAGTTCTTCCGCCACCGCAGACCCGGCCGGCCGGCCACCAACCCCTTGGTCCCTTGGTCACTTCCTCTCCTCTCCTCTCCTCTCCCCGGGCGGTGGTGGTGCAACTCTCCAGGCCAGAAACAACCAACAACCACCACCACCAGAAGGAGCTAAAAAGGGCGCGCGGGCGGGCGGGCGGATCTTCCACTCCGGACCGGGACTCACTGATCCAGGAGGGACGATCGAGTGGCAGACGGACGCAGAAAGAGGAGAAGCTTTGCGTCGGACCGGCGACGCGGTATAAAAAGGCCAGGGGGAGGGAGGGGATCGACGAGGGAAGGAAGAAAGGAGGAGGAGGGGAGGAGACGGCGGGCTGCTTCGGAGCACGTTCCCGCAAAAGGGACGGCGACTGACTGACTCACGGCTGGGGCGGGGAGAGGGCCGATCAGGGCCGGAGCGGAAGCTTTCGTTGGTTTGGTCTGGTTCGGTTTGTTGCTGTGCGCGAGTGCGACCTGGCTGGCCCGGCCCGCCGGGAGTAGAATGCAGCGTGAGCGTGCGTGCGTGCGTGGTGTCCAGGTCGCCAGGTTTGGTGAACAGCGAGCGAGCGAGCGTCGCCCCGTCCGCGCCATGGTGTTCGTGTTCCGCTTCCGCCCCATAATTAGTCGCCGGGGAAAAGGAAAAGGGGAGGACAAAAAAAGGCTGCGTGCGCGGCAGCTGACGACGACGGGGCCCGATGGCAGCGATCCATCCACAGGGTTGTTCCGTCTGCGTCTGCGCCACACCGCCAGTTTGTCCCCGGGGCGGGGCGGGCTGGGCCTTCGTCGACTGGACACTGTAGCTATCTATCTTGCAGTTCTAGTGCCCATCAATGAATGCGAAACAACCTAGTATCTGTGCTGTGCTGACAAAATTACACGATTAGCGTACGGCGGTTCGCTCCCTACTCCTACAGTATCTCGATTGGATTCCGGCTTTAAAAAAAAAAAAAAAAAAAAAAAAAACTACCGTGGAGGATGCTAAGAGAAAAGATCGCTAGCTGCAGGCGAGCTTTTTTTATGCCATACAAAATGTTCGCAATGGTTCTTGTCCATGGTACGGTCGACGTATCATGATGAGTCTTTTTTTTAAAAAAAAAAAAAACATGATGAGTCACAGTTTGTCCTTGGTACTCTCATTACCATCCTTCTTGACCTCCCTCTGTTAGGAAAACATATATCCTGTATCTATCCAAGCCCTTGGAGTTTCAATATCATAACCAAACCATTTATGTGAAGAAATAGCATGTTATAAAAAGCCCCTTCTGTTCTCATAGAAACGCCAATCAAAATATAGGGATCGTTCACTTCTCCTGAAGATGAAAGGTTATTACACTGTTTGTACAACAAAAAATTTTACTAAGATCATTTTAGTCGAAGTTGCAACCAGAACCGGCAACTTTAGTAGAACTGAACATCCTCCTGTCTATTGGCATATACAAGCACCCTCTTTTTTGGGCTCCAAGCGCCACTGCCGAGCACCTCACAACCGTTGTCCAAGGGTCCTTCCCTTTTTCCTCTCCAATGAGGATATCAGAGGTAAGAAGAAAAGAGAGCAATCCTTCATTTATAGTTATAAAGTGTTCCCTAACAAATTTATCGCCAAAATCATCACCGATGTTTGTCGGGGAGCTAGTCACATGCAATGATTTTGCTGGTGGCCATAATAAGATTACCATGTTGCGAGAATTGATTTGATTAGTAGGAGGTCAATGGGTATAAGGTTGCTCGCAGACACTCCTCGTGGTGACGATATATTAGCTTTGGGTTGTCAACCTCATAGCCGATGTCTGTGTAGAGAATATTAGGCTTCCAACGTGACTCATGAATCGTTGGAAGGTGAAAAATCTATAGCATGCTTTGTACCAAACGATTTAACCGTCGATATTCTTTCATCGATTCATCTCTAATCCTAAAATGTTGAGTCATGTGCCAACTCTAATATTTTTGTGGCATAAGAACTATATTCTTGTTTTACTGTTCCATGGAACTCCATTCATTTTGAGCATCAACTGCTTTGACTAAATCATTTTAGAGAACGAAGAAGATGAAGAATTGAGATACAATATTATTCTTTATTTCAGATTTTTACTCTTTGCCCCCTAAATTACACCTTAACCGTTAACGTAGCCATAATGAAAATTGAAAATTCTGGGTGTTTAATATTTACGGTCACTGCTCCCGCGTGCCTGCATTGGGGTCGAGAGATTCCGCGGTTGAGCAGACCAAATCCCTCCACCCCCCGTCGTCCCGTGGTTTGATCGAGAGGCCACGCTCCGGCGCAGCTGCGAAGCCAACTTTTTATCCGCCAACGAGTAGCATACTGTATACTCTATCATGCACGCGGCGCACGCTACGCGATGATCGATTTTTCTGTCACGGAAACGTGCGCACGGGAGACACCTCGTGCTGTCGTTCATATGGGAACGGGATCGATCGGGACCCTCGGATCATGTGTGCTCATCACTTTCAGTATTCACAGTCGGTCGCGCGTCTGCGGCAGGCCGCACCCGCACACCACCCTGCAGGCCTCACTCGATGTTGGGCGCGCGACGGCGTGGCCGGCAGGCGGCAGAACACGGCCATGTGAACCCAGCCGGCCGCCCGGCGGCGTCGGCGCTGGACTGGATGGATGCATGGCCTGGCCCCTCCCCAGGGTCGACCAGGAACCTGAACTGCACATTGCGGCAGGGAGCCAGGTACAGCTACAGCCCTAAATTAAACAACAGTTGCTGTGAGCAGGTGCTTTGATCTCGAAGAAACCACTGTTCACACGTACGCACACGCGCCTCGCCGTTTGGAACGATCGATCCAGGACACGTGCCTCCGGTGGCGGCGGTCGCCGTGATACGGCCCATAACGGCGGTTGAGCTGATGGTATGGTACTCGAATATGGTTGGGTTGCAGTATACAATTCCGACTGTATTCCAGTGGCGTGGATGGTGTGGTGGCAAACTGATGGCCAGCGTGACAGCGTTCACATTAGTCGATCCGGAAGGACGTTTCCGGAGCCTGTTTATCAACTGTTCAGGGAGTTTGGTTAGTCCTTAATCGGCCTATTACTTACTGCAACCATAGCGATGATAGTACTATATATGTTTACAGTAACTAGAGCTACACCCCTCCGGTCAACTCACGAGTAGACTTACTCCTGCTTAATTCAATGAAGTGAACGATGGCCTCCAGCTTCACGTCGCTGTCAGCATTTGCAAACAACAACGAAAGTTCCTGCCACTGCCACGGTGAAAACAAAAACATCAGTAAACTTAATTTGTTCGTTCGTCAGTGGTTTAAAAAGTCGCAAAGCTAAGCCTGTAGGCTCAATCAGCGCCGGCGCGGTTAACCATTCCGATGGCGAGGCGTGTCATGGCTCCAAAGTTACTACTGCTACTAGTCCCGGGCTAACGTCGGTGCGCCAGGTACCGACGAGACGCACACGGGACTCGTCAAAATTACAGGGATAGAATATACACAACCAAAATACGTGGCTCATTCTTGATTTCCGACGCGCCCGGTCCAGTCATCAGAAGTTCAGCGTGACTTGCTGCGGACGCGCGTGAAATTCCTTCTTCTAGAACAGTGCTGTAGTACCACTTGTGGCGCCGATAGCAACGGTGGTCAATGGTCGTCGGGGAGCCCCCTTTCCTCTGCGCTTCGGAGGGCGCCGTCAGCCGTGTGGGATCTTTACCTGTCTGGAACCGGCGTTCCCCGGTTCTTTTTTCACATCGGAATCGGATAGGAGAAACCTGCTGCCACTTGGGGGTTAATATCCTTGCCGAAGTCATGCACGTGGAGCTAGTAACTTGAATCGATATGGAATTTTACCTTCAGTTTATCTACTTATATGTTTTGCAGTGACAAAATTGCTGGACGATTGGATACCCAACTGTTTTCTGTAATGACCATACAAAGATACTAATATCTTCAAAGGGCAGATGGAGATCCTTGAGACCATCAAAGCTCAATCAAGCACAAATTTCTTCATGGTCCTTGCAATCCTCATGTGCTACGTAATCTAGACAATAAGAAATGATTATATCTTCAAAGGCATTCCAACAAGTGTGATCAGAGCTAAGGAAATCTTCGACAAAGAAAGAATCCTTTCCCTGAGGGTTAAGACAAGATTCAGTGTCTCCTTTGATTCATGGATAAGTCTATTGTAATTTGCCTTTGTTTCTTTATTTTCTTCTTTTTCTCTCTTCGTCCCTTGAACTGCCATTTGTAACCTGGTTTGACTTTTGTTTTCTTATTAATAATGTCCGGTAGGGGCAAGCAGCCACTCCAGTTTTATCAAAAAAAAAAAAAAACTAATATTCACATTCTGTTTGAAATTTTCGAAGTTTTAAAAATAATAAATAGACATATAGTTTAGAAATGGTTAGAACTGTATATGTTAAGTGAAGTCCTGTTGGATCACATATAAATTGCTTTCTAAGTTGAAAGAGAACCTCAGGCATTCGGTACATTTCGCTCTCTTTCGTTGTCCATAGGCACTGCGGTTGCTGTCAAGATGGCATACTATTATTAGGAATTCGTGTAAAAGCCGAATGCTCTCACTTTACAGCTCATATTAGCTTCCTGTACACATAAAACCAGGCATTTCCAAGAAATGTCAGGAATGGGTAAAAGCCGTTGAAAATTTCTAATTTTCAAACGGCCTATGACAGCCCACGGGTCTTTACGATTTTCAGTTCAAAAAAAAAAAAACTCGCAACGGCCCAGAAGGCTTAGAACGCTATGGGCCGAGTCGACTGCTTTCCACAGAATATCAGCGGGCGATCCACCGATCAAGCGAGCTGATGATGAGCTGGTCTCGAGTCGCTCCACCCGTCGCGCCATCCCGGGGTGCCGGCACACGTGTCGACGGAGCTGGCACGTGCCGCCGCTCGCCGCGCGGCGCATCCTTATAACTCACTTCGCTTCTTCGCCAGCCACATTCTCAGGACTACTCTGATCGGCCGCCGCAAGCGATCACCGGATCAAGATGCTGCGGAGGACGCTGCCGGCGCTGCGCTCGGTGAAGGACGGCGTGGCGGACGCGGCTCGGCAGGCCGGCAAGGGCGACGCGCACTTCCGTCGCTGCGTGGACACCCGGCGGCGCGCTCCAACGCCCGCGAGGCCGCCGAGGGGCAGGCCCGGCTGTCGGCCGCGGAGGAGGAGCGGAAGCGCGACGGCAGGCCATCCACCACGGTGAAGGAGTTCCAGGTGTACCGGTGGAACCCGGACTCGCCGGGTCGGCCGTTCCTGCAGTCCTACCTGGTGGACCTTGCCACCTGCGGTCCCATGGTGCTGGACGTGCTGCAGAAGATCAAGGCGGAGCACGACTCGACGCTGGCGTTCCGGCGGTCGTGCCGGGAGGGCATCTGCGGGTCGTGCTCCATGAGCATCGACGGCGTGAACACGGTGGCGTGCCTCAAGCCCGTGGACGCGGACACGTCGCGGCCGACCATGATCACGCCGCTGCCGCACATGTACGTGGTCAAGGACCTGGTCGTGGACCTCACCAACTTCTACCAGCAGTACAAGTCCGTGGAGCCGTGGCTCAAGGCCAAGACGCCGCCGCCGCGAGAGGGGCGGGGTCACGCGCGAGCACCCGCAGTCGCCGGCGCAGCGGAAGAAGCTGGACGGGCTGTACGAGTGCATCCTGTGCGCGTGCTGCAGCACGGCGTGCCCGTCCTACTGGTGGAACTCGGAGGCGTTCCTGGGACCCGCCGCGCTGCTGCACGCCTACCGCTGGGTCTCCGACAGCCGCGACGACTACGGAGAGGAGCGGATCCAGTCGCTGTCGGAAGGGTGGGACAAGATGTACAGGTGCAGGATGATCAAGAGCTGCACGGCCACGTGCCCCAAGAGCCTCGACCCCGCCGCCGCCATCTCCGCCATGAAGGCATTGCACCAGCTCCGCAAGGCCTCATGAGGCAGGACTCGGAAGCTCTGAGCCAGGGCAAGCAGCTACTCTGCGATTTCATTGCTAGTTGACCTGTACGATGAAGTGAACCTTTGCAATGAAAAATTTCTTGACGCCAATCTGCAAAATCTGTCGATGCCGTCGAAGCTCAAAGAGATCGCGTCAAGGCAAGCAAGGATCTGCTGCTGAACCAAATTCAAGACGACTGGGATAGGTACACGTTTGAGAATGCCCTGAACTGGGGGCCTGATAAGATACCTGATGAAGCTAGGAAGAAGCTGGAAGACTGTATAGGGGGCCTGATAAGATACCTGATGAAGCTAGGAAGAAGCTGGAAGACTGTATAATCGAAGGAGGAAGACCTGGGAAGCGCTGGTTCAGTCTGTTCCCTGTTGATGGTGTCAACTTCTAGATGTCGGATGTTAAGTGGTTGTTTTCTGGAACCATTCAGTGAGATGTAATAAGTGAGATTTTGAGAGTTTTTGTGCTTTTCTGGACAGGGGTAACCCCCCATACGCTGAACTGTAAGACTTGGTCCTTGCAATTTAATGCAATGACTGGGGCTGTGGCCCTTTTATTCAAAAAAAAAAATCTGTCGATGCCTTTATTGAAGCAAATGACTGACCACAAAAAAACCATCTGAATCATACGGCACCAAAATATTTCTGAAAATTTTCAATCCTCCGAGCAATTACACAGAGCCTGTCCTCCCAATCAAATTAGGGTAGGCAATTACATGAAACAACAACATATGAAATCATCGCTGGAATCAACGTGTTCCTTCTCTGACGACGTGCTCTTTCTTCCACTGGCATGCTTTCCCGCGTCTGGAACGAGCGCATCTTCCAGTTTCAGAATACATCCCTTGCTGCCGTTGATCCTGGCTTGCCAACACGCCACACAACAGTCACCTCCATGGAACTCGCAGCCTCAGCAGATCTTGAAAATCCTGGCCGACACCGCGAGCACCGGCCGGCAACCACCTTGCTTCTTCTTGTGCACGTCGCGGCAACACCCCGCAGCAGTACCGGCCGCCCTCTTGGCTCCGGCCGCCGCCGCAGCGCAGCTGTGGTCCGCGGGGAACCGGTGCTTGAGGCACACCTTGACGGCGCACCCCTTGCACTGGCTGGTGTTGCTGAACGTGAGCGCCTCCTTGCACCGCCGCACGGGGCACCGCGGCTTGAGCTTCCTCTCCGGGTCGCAGCCGCGGCGCGACCGCGCGTGCGCGTCCAGGATCTCCCGGTCGTCGCACTGCTCCTGCGGCCCCGTCGTCCGCTCGATTGCGTCGCCGCAGTCCGGGCACACCACGACCGTGCGGCCCTGGTCGGCGGCAGCCTTGGCGTAGCCGTGGTCCCGGTACGCGCGGTGCGCCGCGCAGAAGAACCCGGCGCAGCCGTCGCACTCGAACAGCAGGAAGTCGAGCTGGTTGCAGGCGGGCTCGTCGCAGTGCGCGCTGCGCGCCCAGGTCGGGAACGCCTCCGTGCCCCGTCGCGCCATCGGCCGTGTCCTTCCGCCCGCGGCCGACCCTCATTCGGTCATACCTCGAGTCCTGACCTGATGACGCGCACTTCCAACTTCCCTAGCTCGCCGGTGTGACACGCAGGCGGCAGGCAGGAGGCTGGCTGGAAGATGACACAAGCTGAATGCTCGGCCGCGAGGTGAACAAGCAACATCAGCTCTACTAGATTGGCCATTCATATAATTTTCTTTAACGCCTTATTGCCTTGCAGATCTAATAAATAATCCACTATCCTATCTTTGTATTTTGTATTTAAAGATTTTTTGTTAAAAAATAAGACTGGAGCAGAGCTTCCCATTGTATATACTCCCTCCATTCCAAATTATAAGTCATTTGATTTTTTTAAACTTTAAGTTTGACCACTCGTCTTATTCAAAAAATTTATGCAAATATCATCAAATTTAAGCTATTTTTGAAGATTTTATATTAACAAAACAACCCACGAAAAAGAAATAAAAATTTACACAAATTTTTGAATAAAACGAGTGGTCAAACTTAAGGACAAAAAGTCAAACGACTTATAAATTGGGATGGAGGGAGATTTGTATAAATTAACATTTACAAAATTCAACTAATATGCCCATTTCATTTGAAATAGGTTTCATAAACAAATATACTTATCTCATGGAAATATTTGCTAGTACAAAGGAAATGATAATACACTGTTTCGTTCTGAAGAAATATAAGAACAATTTAAAAATAAGTAAGTAATAATAAAACAAGAAATACTTTCCAGATATTGATTTCATGCGGGCCATGAGAAAAATTTATAATTTCGCTGGGCCACACTAATCGATCGTCAGCCCACAATAGATCGGATATCCTCCCTTTCTTGGGCCACAAGGAGATCAAGCTCCCTTTCTTGGGTCACAAGACGATCAGGCTTCCTTTCTTGGACCCGAAGTAGGACGCACCCGACACCCCCAAGACCGCCCATAGAATTTCCATTTCGCCGCATTAATTTTTTTTCCTTCTCAAACATCCCCTTGCTCCTCTCCGACTCTCCGATACTACTCCGGACTCCTGACTCCCCACCGCCTCGCACCCCGGCCGCGGCCATGTTGACACCGCGCGTCCTCAAGCCTTCGCTGCTCCGCCGCCTGCGCGCTGCCGCCGAACTGCCTCCGCCGTGGCGACCTCGGTAAGCCTCTCCTCTTCTCTCGGTTTTCGCGAGTTTGGTGTTGTGCGGCTGTGCATGCGGGACAGGTGTTTGCGCGCTAATGCCGCAGTGGGCGGCACCCTACGGCGGTGGCGTCCTCGGTTGCTGCAGGTCTTGTTTGGGTAATTTGGTTGGTAGTTTGGGGGTGGGTTTGAATCCGGATTTCAGATTTGCCTCCGTTTGAGCGATCCATGGAGCTGAGCGGGGAGGATTCCGGGAGGGACTTACTCTTTTTTTTTTTTTTTTTTTTTTTTTTTTTTGAAATAAGTTGAGTTAGCAACTTAGCATGGCATGAAAAGGGTGCTAAGTTCTCAGTTGATATGAGTAACTCATATTCTGTGTATTTAACTTTGTATGTGCCTTGCACACTTCATCTGCGAGTTGCTATCTGGGACAGTGGGACATTCTGCTGGATGTGCTACTCTGGGCATAACAGAACTAGTGTTTGATGGATGGGTTCCCTTATTATCATGCTGTAGCCTCTGGTTTTGCTTGTAGTCGTGCTGTCCAGGATCTGATGCTCATTCTGTTTCACATTCCTTGTTGTAAATGTCAACTTGTTGTATTGTTGCATGTAGCTTTGTTGATGGCTCCTGCTACACGATAGTTGAAGTTACACATTGTATGGGAACCGTACCTTTGATGTTTCACTTGTAGTTTGATTTGATAAATGATATATGTCTTGCTTTCCCCTTCTAGATAGTTGCTGCTGTTAAACTTCAATTTAATGCCATAGGCTGATACTAAAAATATCACATAAATGCTTGAGGGTATTGAATTTTTCCATCTATTTTGCCACTACCCTAGCTTGTTCATGCAGCCACAAGTGTAGATTATTTGCTCTCAGTTCTGATAATTTTAATTCTTTTACTTTTTTTCTGTAGGATCCTACCTGCGCGCACTTACCATTCCAGAGGCTATTCTAGCGGGGGAAGCTCCAAGTATGATAGGCCAATGAGACAGTTTTCTGAACAGAATGAGTCAACTTCTCAGCCATTGATATATTACATTGCTGTATGCTGTTTCTAAAGACTGCTTATCTGATTTCTCATATTATATTTAAGTTATGAGACTATCTGAGTCTTGTTTAATGTCAAATAAACAAGAGATTCTTTGACACCTATGTCTTTGGACACGTTCACAGTATTTTGCCTAGTTGAGCCTTAGCACTATTCTATGCTGGCACTTTTCTGAGTAAAACAGTAATAGCATTTTAACACTGTTCTTTTGAAATATGTTGGTTTTGCAGCCTGCTCTACTTGCTTTTGCTGGGATAGCCACTTTTGTTCATTACAATGATGAGAGGCGTGCAGTCCCCTTAGGTAAGAGTTTTCCAGCAATGCAGCTGTATGTTGTTTTCTGAGGTTCCACATTTTGACGATATTCATTCTGTGCTGCAGTTTTACTCCCTCATTCCAAGTTGCAAGTCGTTATGGCTTTTCTAGATACATGGATTTTATTATGTATCTAGAGATAGTCTATATCTTGGTGCATAGCATAAACAAGTGTACCTAGAAAAGCCAAAATGACATAATTTGGAATGGAGGGAGTACTTGTTAACTTGTGTAAATTAGACAGTGATACTAGTTCAGCTGGATGAAATGCCCTGTCGTGTTATGCAGATTCAATCATTCAATTTGTGTATTCTTGGACATCTGGTGGAACTTGTTGATGATGAAGTAGTCTGCTACTCTGCTTTCATGATTAAGTTTATTATATGACACTGTTAATTATGGTGTACTTGACATCTTGGAGTTACCATTGCTGCTATTTGCAAATTGCTGGTACAATTTTTATTGGAGAAAGAGAATGGAAACTGCATGAAAACAAAGTTTTAGTGGTAAATAGTAGCTTAGCTCAAACTAGTAGTCTACATTTATTCTTTAGTTTCCTAATAGTTGTATTCTCTGTTGCTGTTTTGCAATTCATATCATGGTATTTTCAGCTAAAATACCTGGACAGAACAGTGTTCCCAAAAGATGTAATACCAATAGACCTGCAATAGGAGGGCCATTTAAGCTATATGATACAGAAAAAAATGAGGTGACTGAATCAAAGCTTCGGGGACATTGGTCTCTGATGTACTTTGGCTATACATCATGCCCAGATGTGGGTCCAGCCGAAGTTCAGAAGATGGCTGATGTTGTTAAACTGTTAGGTACATTGCTATATTACCCTTCTTTCTCAGGAATACATTTCATGGCACATTATGTATCGAATTTGTTCAGCATTCTCTGTATTTTACTTTTATACATTTCACATTTGTGATTAGCCCCTTATGTAGTTATACATGCATATGCTCTTCTGTATGTGCTCTGTGTATGTGCATGTTTCGTTTTTCATTTGTAATTAGCAGCTTATGTCCTCTGTTTTTCACTTTCTCTGCAACCTTTCTTAGCTGTTTCCAAATATGTATTATCTTTTTTGCTGAAAAGTGACTCGCAATGATGTTTTCAATACTATGCTAGTATGCTTGCTCAGTCTTGGCTTCTGTCAGTCCGATCTGAGACCTAGTCTGTGTCAGCTGCTTTGGAAAATTTACAGTAGTCTATAATTGGCTTGCAATCAATAAGTTTTCTGGATTCATCTATGTGCACTATTAATTTAGGATCTTCATAAAATCTTATGATGCTTGATTTTTTTTTTTTACTAGAGTCAAAGTATGGTATCAAGATTACACCACTCTTTATCACAATTGATCCTCAACGTGATTCACCTGCTCAGCTTAAGGCATACCTTAGTGGTAAGACATACTGCTATTTGGGTCAGAAACATTGAAATTTTAGGCTATGTTGCAAGTGATGATTCGCCTCATTTTAACTGCAGAGTTTGACCCAAGAATAGTAGGACTAACAGGCCCCATCAGTGCAGTAAGACAGATTGCTCAGGAGTACCGTGTTTTCTTTAAAAGAGTAGAGGAAGTTGGTCAGGACTATCTTGTAGAAAGCTCTCATAATATGTAAGTGCATATCGTGCGCATTGCGATGTGGATGAATGTTTGTAGACATTTACCATCTGAAGTTACACTGTTACAGGTACTTGCTAGATCCATGCTTGGAGACAGTAAGGTGCTTTGGAACTGAGTATGAGGCATCAGATCTTGCTGAGGCAATAACAACAGAGGTTCAGAAAGCATCTACTTCATCAACAAACTAGTCTAGCGGGTATTGCAACATGGTTTACTTTCCAATTTTTGTTAATTGCACTTTGTGGTATGAAAGTAAACAGGCCTATTTATATATTTGCTAGTCCTTTTGCTATCTGAAAGTAGAACATTATCTGCATTGTTAATACTTGACCGTAGGTTCCAACCTTTTTGTCTTGTTATTAGAAACTTTTGAAGTGTAATCGCTTTTTTTCCCTGATAGTGAGTTATTTAATACGATGCTCACATGATTGTATCGTTCTAGTAAGAAATTAGCTGTGTTATCTGCCTACCATCTACACTAAACCAAGAACTAAATATTTCAATCCACAGTTACTCTCTTCATCTTGTAGACTTGAAAAGCTCTCTGTTCTTATTGTTTTGTTCTTTTGATTAATGGTTAATCCTAAATTCCTGATCAAAATTCACACATACTGAATTTCCAAGCTATTTCTTGTCTTGTAGAGATTTCAATATATCTTGCATATTATGAAGTTATATTCTGTAAATAAATGTCTTTCTATATCATATAATAAGCCAACACATGTTTGCTACAACATTTTTCCAGGTCATAGCATGGCAGTATCAGCAGTTTTCCAATCTTGCCGTGAAGCACGTCCTCGCCTCCGGCACAGCCCTCACAGAAGGGCGTCACAGTGGTCCTTCCTTTCAGCTCTGCCTTCAATCAACCGATCCAAGTTCTCCTATTCTCCCTCTTTTCTGTGTGAGATCTGAGCTTAACTGTACAGAATGGCGTTCCTCTTGCGACGAAGTCTCTTGGCAGTTACAAATCACGTACAATTCTGCGACATGTGAATGATCTTACAATTTGCCGCAACATTAACCTGCTGCATTGGATGTGCCAAATGCCCCAGAGACTAGCAGGTCGTGTAGCATAGATTCATGAACCTGTGTGTAGCATAGATTCATGAACCTGTGTTGTTCACTTGTTCTGCCTTCTGGATGCTGAACAGGTAAACGATCGTGAGGCTTTACAGCGCGTTCCTTGTTGTGTCATGTGTAGTAGATCTATCCCAACGGAGAACAACCCACGCTTTTGGTTCGTGCCCGAAATCGCTTTTCCATGGTACGCACGGAATGCCACCTCGCTTTCCCCTTTGCGCTTTCCCTTTTTGCGGGTACTACTCGATAGTACGTGCTTCGTGTCTGCTCCCGGCATGACAGCGGCCACCTGCTGCCATTATGCCTGCCTGGGGAGTCGCCATGCTCATTTCATATTCGTGGTGTGTTTGTTCTGAGGGCCGGCCCTAGCTAGGTGTTGACATTCTGTGAGAGCCTTTTCTTGCCACTGGATCGGTGTAGATTTAAGCCTGTTGTGCAGTTGTAGTGGCAGTTGTAGCACCTTTATATTTAGTGCTAGTCCTCTGTGCTCGTGCGTTTGGTGCAAGCTGACGCCTGCAATTTAGGCTCAGCGTGATCTTGTGGTGATTTTTGCATTGTTAATAGTTGATGGCCTGCTGATTGATTGTGAAGCTGGTGGCCACCCGTTGCACGTTGGGGTTAATTTATGGTTTACTACATTGCCTTGGAACCCGTCCGTGTGAGTGAGTAGATTCTTGAAGCAGCAGCCTGCAGGCCTGCGGCATACAACAATCTATTCTTCTTGGCAGAGTCATCTGCTGTGCAGGCTTGCAGCATAAACAATCTCCCTGTCCTTTAGTCAGTGGCAGGTCGTCTGGCCTTCATCGATGCCATTGCTGCCAAATGGAGATTGCAGGCCACACGCTTACACTGGTGGCGTCAGTTTTTTTTTTATATATATATTTGAGCAGACGTCGTTCTCAACATCTTATTTTGAAAAAAAAAAAAGAAAATTCTCGGCGCGTCGGAGTAGTTAGCTCGAAGCTTATGTTTAGAGCAAGAACATTGCGTGATTTCACGAGGATCTTGGTGAGAAATACACGGGCTCACTTCAATGTCATCTCAAGTTCCTATATCAAAGATTTAAACTCAAACATTTACTACGTAACATGAGTTTTTATACTAGGACAGTATGTTCCAACACATAAACCAGTGATACAATCTGTACAAGCACGGCGAGTTCGTCATCCTCGTCGCCGTCGCGCGCACGCAGTCACCTCCAGCTCCGGCTCCTCACAGCGATCGGGTCACCGCGGCCGACGACCCACGTCTCCTTGGCGATGTCCAGTGACAGCTTCATGAAGCCAGGCGCTGTGCTCATGAACACCAGCTCCTCTCCTTGTCCTCTGTTCCACCGTCTCCCGGCACGTCGTCCGTGGCCTCCTTCTCTTGGTCGTCGTCGACCTCGCCGGCCAGGGCCAGCTGCTCACACGTCCTCCTTCTGTACATGGACAGTCCCTTCGCGGGCGCCGAGCGGCACCGCATGAGCAGCAGCGCGTTCGGCGGCGGCGCGTTCGTGCCCTTGTCCGTCGTCTCCTCGCCCTGCTGCTGCCGGTCGACGTCTTCGCCTTGTTCCTCGTCGTGCCTGGTCTCGTCGTCTTGCTCCAGGTCCAGGGTTTCCTGGCCGCCGCCTTCTAGCACCATGAGCCACTTGGAGAACACGCTGGCCGCGGCGCTCCCTCGGGCTCCGTGCTCGCTTCCACGCTCCCCGGCGCCGGCGTCGTCGTTGCCATCGTCGTCGTTGGAGTCAACGGAGGAGTTGACGGTCGTGGCATGGAGGGACCCAAACCCAAAGCAGCGGGCCTTGAACCGCAGGCTCCGGAGCGTGGCGCCCAGGAACGGCATCGCGTCCGGCCTGATCCCGAGGCTCTCGAGCCAACCCACCTTCTTCGTCCTCCGGTCGTGCAGCCGCTCGATCTCCTCCACCACGGTGATCCAGCTCCTGGCGTCGCGGCCGCTGACGCCGCCGCCCTTACTACCGTGCTTCGTCGCTGCTGTTGAGCCCGGCCCCGGCTTCACCTTCTTGGGCCGGCCGGCCTTGATCTGGCCGGCGCACGTGACCTTCGGCGACTGCGGCTCTTCTTCCTCCTCCGCCGGCGCTCTCTGCTTCGACTTGGACCCCCGGAACATGGGGCTACTCCCGCGCAGTCTCCCACCACCACCTGCAGCAGCAGCGCTCGCGCCTGGCAGCTGGTGGAGCTGGAGCTGGCGCCGGCGCGCGGCGGCCGCCTTGTCCATGGTGGTCCGAGACGGGCTGCAGATGGGTTTGGGCATCAGCGTTAGGTGCTGCCGAGCGGGGAAGCAGACCAGGAGGTCCGTAGGCGCTGTGCCTGTGCCTCCCTTCCCACCTCCTCCCACTGCCACCGCCTTCTTCATCGCCTCGTTCGGCCGGCTCCGCAGGCGGCCGCCGATGGCTTCACTGCAGCGGCACTGGAAACAGAGCTCGCAGGAGCAGAAGCGGCCGCGGTGGCGGAGGGAGGGAGGGTGAGGACAGGAGGAGCAGGCGCTTTAAAAGAAAACGCGCGGACGGGCAGCTTTGCGCTCGCTTTTGTTGGGTGCTCCCCTCCCCTGCTCCAGCTCAGTGAGGCTCCTCAGTCTTCCCGCTTTTGGCATCGACGCATCGTTTTCGATTGCCGCTTTCTCTGTTTGATGTGCCCATCAGTTCTCTCTGCCTGCAGCTGCAGCATTTAGGACGGCATGCGTTTCCTCGAGGGAGCGACAGGCAGTGCAGAATATGGAGAGAGAGACACCGGAGGTTTTGTCTCTCCTGCTGTCCTCCATGGTTTTATTTTATGATGTCATCTTTCATTGGGCTGCAAAAACAATTAGACCATTTCAATTCGGAGCCGGAGGGAACCATTTGAACAAAAAGATGTTATTTGATATAGATTTCTTTTTAACTTTAAAATGTTTGAAAAATGGCTCGTATCATTCACTGCTTAGCCTTTATTTAAGATTACAACTACTCTATCTTTCCCTAAAATAAATACATTCTTGAGAACTTTAATCAAGAAAATACCGATCAAGATTTGAGGGGAAGGAGAACGGGGAGGCGCGCCTCGTCGCGGGGTTCATCGCGGCAACCAGGGGAGCGGCCCCGCGCGTGCATCCGTGGCGGCCGGGTGGAGCGACCCCGTGCGTGCGTCTGTGACGGACAGGGGAGCTGCCCAGTGCGGCCGACGCGTACAGGCGTCGCCACACGCACACCACACCGCTCCACGTGGCGGCCGCACTGCTGTGTGGCCCGGCGCCGCTGCTCCGGGGCGCTTGCGCCGCGCTGCTGTCTGGCATGGCGCGCCGCTGCTCCGGGACGCCTGCACCGCGGGGCTGCGGGACGCCCTGCGCCACCGTGGACGAGATGGTGCGCGTTCTCATCCTGTCCGGCGAAGGGGAGCACCGCGTGTAGGTGATCGGCACAGCGACGGGGCATCCTGAGCAGCTCGGAGCGCGCCGAGATGGCTTCGTCGGAGCGTGCTCCCTGTCCGGCCGATCAGCCGATGTCGATGTGGTTGCAGATTGGCATGCCATGCAGCGAACGCCCGGCCGACCGCGCGCAGGTCAGTCAGTTGTTGTTGCAGCGGACTTGCTACGAGTGGAACGGGGCTACCATTCTTGCCAATATGCAGGCTGTTGGAACTAATCTTGAATTGATGCGTGTGTGCGTTTGTTGCATGCATGCATGTATTAGTGGAGCTAGTCTCGTGTTGCAGGGATAGCCATTAGCGTGTGGTGACGGAGCCATCCACAAGAGGCGCGGTCAAGCTGGACACCAAGTCCTGTGGAGAGCAGCGGCTCTGCGTTTGCGTTGGTGCGCATGGTGATTTCAGCTTCTCGAGGCGGTGAGATGGTAACCCGAGGCGGCTGCTGCCGTGGCCAGCACCGATCACGAAGGGCAGGTCCAACCAAGCCATGCGGCCGGAGGAGGAGCGCGGGGAGCGCTGAGGTAGAGAAAGGAGCTAGTTGTGATAAAGAGAAAATAGATAGGGTCTTCTTTGAAAAATTACCGCTGACGTGGCAGGTTTTAGACCTTTGGTGTGTATCGACAATAGTTCAGGGACCTAGATAGTCGTTTTGATAGTTCAGTACCTAGATGAGAGGAAGCCAATAGTTTGAGGACCTTGGGTGCATTTTACTCATATATATATACCATAAAAATTTTTTTTTTAAAAAATATGCTCATTTTATGTCATAGATGTTATTCTATAAAATCAGTGAAATTTAAGATAATTTGATTTGCACGGGTTTTAGAAATTTATTTATTTTAGGAACAGATGTTAGTCTATAAAACCAGTCAAATTTAATAGATGTTCGTTTCTTCTCCCTATTTAATTCATGCTTTTCGGTGCCGAGCTTTCGTGATGTTCATGCTGGGCTTGCACCACTACAAGTTGCGGTATTGATTAGTTTATTTCATCCGTGACTTAATTAATTGGCCACCAAATCCACCAATAGGTGTCGGTGAAATAAATATGTTTCTATAGTATAGTAAAGCCAGTGACGTAATAATTCTATACGCTTCCTTCTGTTCGGATTAGGCACCGTGGTGAACACATACGACGTCAGCCTGCTGTAGGTCAGTTTCAGCTGAGGGTCTCATGGTCTAGTTTCCGATACACCCCTACTTTTTTTTATTTGAGTAATGATACACCCCTACTTTAGAAACAAGTGTAGAAGAGTTTTATCTCCATAAAATTTTTATCTTCTCCCTCTTTATCAATATGGTGCTACATCAACATATTTAATGCCCTATATAACTTTAATGAAACTTCACTGAGACTGGTCTTAGGTAAGGCTCATGCTAGTTTTTGTGGCGTTCTTTCTATATTATCTTATTATATAGAATGCATTTAAACACACCATCTTAATATAGAATTTTATTATATAGCTTCACAATCATTTAATTCTAAACTCATAAAAATTGGTAATCATGTCAACTCTTCATTAAAACATTACCATCCTATAAGGGCACTCACGGTGCAGACTCTATCATAGGGTCTAAGCTTATTTATTACCTTCATATTTATTGCATTTTGATGATGTGGCATTGATATGACATTGTATTTATGAAAAAAAAAAACCAAGACTCCAAGTCTTATTTAGACTCCAAGTCCACAATATCCGAGGTAATAAATGGTGTTAGGACTCTATGATAGAGTCTGCATTGTGAGTGCTCTAAAAAAGTGCATATGTGGCAAACTATTAAATGCAAATGAAAAAAATGCTCATTGAGACTAGCCTTATGGATACAGGGTTTCAGGGTGGGGCTTCAATTCATCGTTTTCCAATGGCTTTAGAGGAAGCACGACATACTCCCTCCAAATAAATTTATAAAAAAAATTAGATTCAAAGATCTTTCTAATTATACTAATTATGTATCATAAATATTAATATTTTTAATATATATTTAGTCAAAATTGTTTCTCCGTAAGTGTAAATGACAACCACCAGACTAGATGAAGTAGATGTGTACTCAGTCTAGTTTTTTTTTTTTCTCTCTACATATATATCTAAATGTGTAGTAAAATTGTATATCTAAAAGCTAAAATATCTTATAATTCAAAATGGAGAGAGTACTTAGATGTAGGGTGAGCAGCAAATCGGTTGGAACCTTGATGGTCACGCACGCCTCCGTATTGGTAAAAGAAGTCGTTTCGGATAAGGTTTAAGTCAAATATAGAGAATATAAATCATCAATAACTTTTAAGTTGTTGAGTTTCAAAATGTGACAATTATATGAATGTATTTGTCTTAAAAAATACTTTATAAACATATACATATATCACATTTCCATAAATAATTTTATAATAACAAGAGGTCAAACCGTCAAAGTTATGTTTTTGGAGACCGCGTGCATTTGTCCTAAAACAACTAGTACAGAGGGAGCATGGTTGAATGCACGTAGGAAGAGAAGGCGACCATGGGCTGTCGTTAGATCGAGATTCAGTGGTTGATATCCAGAATCTTGAATTTACAAAAGAAATAGGCGTCTGGTTGGACATCTCCTTGATTTTTGTCCTCATATTGTGGCTTGCTAGAAACTAAGATCTTTAATAAATCCAAACATTGAATTTTTAAATAGATAATTGCACAAAGAAAAAAAGACAAAGCAGCTCAACGCCATGCACCAGCACAACACGTCCAAGAGAAAAAAAAATCCAACGGCAAAAGAAGGCAATCCACTCAAATTTGATGTTTCCGGAGCTGGAGCTATTTTTCTCTGCCAAATACATTCCTTTAGCTCTAAATTAAGAGTCCAACTCCATACTGAAGCTTTTTGTGGTGGAGCAGCAGCTCAGGACAGAAAAGAAAAAGAGAAAACTCGCCGTTTGACATTTAAAACTCTCTCGTTCTCTATTTTGTGGATACCTGAACTTAAAAGTTTTCAAACCTTCACCTATTCATCTTTAATTTATTTGCATATGTCTTTCGCCGATTTGCCTAAACACAACACGTCTAAAAACAAGCATACATGAGGGGTAAGATGGTCTTCTTTTGCCTGGAACTTAAGGCGTGTAGTTAATGCGAGGAGACTTCGAGAAAAATAAATGAATGATGTAACTTTCAACCTTCCAGAGACTGATTTATTTGTAGACAAATTTTAAAATTAGAAATCTATCTGTTTAAGGACAGAGGGGGCTACAAATTAAACCCCTTTTTTTTTCCAGAACACAATAGTGAAGGCTCATTATTCTTCAGCACGTGACAACCAAGTACACGAATTGAAACTAATGTCACAAGGTAGTTCATATATAGTATTATGTCATACCATAAACAAGTCACCCCGGCATGCCACACGATGCTAATTTGACGAATCTAGGGCCCCCAAAGAGAGACAACTTGATCCATGGGGAAGGTGACGGTGAGGGTCTCTGGTGTCGTACTGAGTCGGGATTAAGCAATGGTTACCAAATCGTTAGCTAGAAACAATTCTATTGGCTATCAATGTCACTTTACAAATCGCTAGCTAGATGAGACATCTAAATAAGAAAAAAAAAATAAACACTATAGTTGAGAGTTATGTGAGAGAGATGTTTCTAGGAGAGCGGGCTAGATTAGATATTTATTAGTCGCTAGCTATTTGAGAGTCGCTAGCTATTTGGTCTCTCTCCTCGATAGCCAATCAACATGTTACTTTTATATTATTTTTATACCTCATCTAGCTAGCTATTTGTAAAGTGTCATTGATAGCCAATAGAATTTCTCCTAGCTAGCTATTTGGTCACCATTGAGACGCCCTAAGTCCCAGGAGGAGAACTGATCGTTGGGGCAAGTGCAATGTCATTGATGCTGTCATTGTTGCAGAAGCCCATGATGGGAGAAAATGACGCACAAAATTTAAAAAAAGCAATTCAGGAGTTTAAAAGAAAAGCCGCTAGGAGCATTGATGTGAGAAAGTCATGGCCCGTGCAAGATCTGAAACTAACTTAGAGAAACAGAGTGTAAAAAAGAAAGCCACCAAGGGAAGAGAATGGATGATAGGCCGGTCTCAATAGAGCGCCCCACCTCCCGATTTTCAAGATGTGAAACTTTGACATGAAATATTAATGCATAATTTCATAGGCTCACAGGTCCCACAATCTCTCTTTCTACCCACTCATATTTACTCTTCCATGCATGGAGTCCATAATGAAACACTATTTGCGTCTTAATGGGGATTTCACAATCGTTTCCAACACCTAGGAAACAATGCTCAAGAGTTTCACTATGGTGAAACTTTTCTTTTCTCTCTCCTCATAGTTTCATACAAAAAGTGAATTCTGCTGATGTGTCACCCTATTTAATATGCATGAAACGCCCATGAAACTCCCATTGAGACGGCCTTAGAAAACTAGGGATCGCCGCGACGCACAAAATTTCAAACATAAAAAAAAACAGAGGTGTAAAAGAAAAGCCACTAGGGGCATGGATGTGACTTGTGAGAAATGAAAAAAAATCAGTGGTGTAAAAGAAAAGCCATCAGGGGCATGGATGTAACTTGTGAGAAATTAAATCTCAAAAAATTTGGACCATTTCTCGATTTGTGCGTGTCATCCTTTAAGCGGGGGGGCCATGCTAATCTTCTCTGTATTGTTCCAATTTTATCGGATGTCTCAGAAGAGACAGGGTAAGTTCTGTCTAATGGGATTATAACTAGATCTTCCCTCATTTATACTGGCCATATGGTACTAAACGTTTAGCTGTCAAGCCTAATCCAATAAAAAAAGTTTCGTTATCCAGCGACCCCCTCTCGTGGGCCGGCCTTCCCATGTCAGCCCAATATGACGACGCAACGCTCGCGGGCCTTGACAATTGATCTATTCAAATTGATCTATGCACGACTTCTCCCACATAGCGCACCAATTATCTGTGTGTTTTTCAACAACGACAAATAGTAACCGTAGCATGCAGACAGTAGATCATAGGGAGTGCACGCGAGGCATAGATTTATGATGGTTCCAACAAAGGGTGCCCATAAACAATATAGTAAGTGGATACTTTTGTTACTTTTGCGTAATATGAAGAGTTGCAAATGTGTTCATTTAATTGCAACTTTTCCCGTATATGTTCATTTAGTTGACGCTGCGCGGCACTGCACAGCTGCACTGCACCAACCTCACCACCACCGCAACGAGCGGTCCGCTAAGCCCAGCTGCCCAGGAGGTGAGTGTGATTCCTCCTCTGTTCTTGTGTTGGGCTACATCTTCTTTCTGCTTGGGCATCCCAGCGTGGTGGGCCTTGAGCTCCAGCACGTCATGTTGAGTGGGCTTAGCGTGGCGAGTTTGAATTGGTCTGTTGATTCAAGTGTAACCACTTTTTTTTTTTTTTTTTTTTTTTTTTTTTTTTTTTTTTTGAGAAGAGATTCAAATGTAACCACTTGATTGTGTGATTGTTGCTCAAAAAAAAAAAAAAATTGATTGTGTGATTGCAAGTTTGTAACCAAAGAATGTCGTCGTCCTCCCTCTTAGCCTCTCTCTCATCTAAGTGATCGTTATTAGATTGTAAAAGAAGTGGAGCGAGGCCTTTTTTTGATTCCTTTAGTCACTAGACTAGATTGTAAAAGAAGTGGAGCGAGGCCTTGTTTTATATTCCTTTAGTTACTAGGCTAGGGGTTTTTTTTTTTTGAGGCGGTCACTAGGCTAGTTAGTCAAAGCATTGGGGCTTTCTTTTCTATCTGTAGTGGAAGTCATTCCGAGAACTTTAGAGATTCAAATCATCTCAAGTTTGACTAAAATTATCGAGAGAATTATAAAGATTTGTGACATCAAACAGGCATATTATGATAACGATACTTAATTAGTTGGCATCCTAAATGTTATAATCTTATCATATAAGTTTGGTTAAACTTGAGATACGACTCTTTGAAATTTGTGAAATGACTTAAAATTTGGGATGGAGGGCGGCCGATATTAGATTTTTCAGTGAAAAGTACTCCTCACTATACCAACTTCATCAACCTGCCATGACGATTGGGAATCCATCTCGCGTCTCTCTCTTCATCTACGTCCCGGACTTGTAGCTCTAGCACATAGCTCTTGAGTAGCACAATTATTGTAACCCGAACACAACTTCTAGCTCCACCGTCAAAGCCGTGTGCCCTCTCGTCGTATGTTTCTTGTTAGGCTGGGGCGGATCTACAAGTGTTGGCGTCGGGGTCCGCCGACCCGATAACTTCTTTAAATAGCACTAAAACTTCTCTTATCCACTTGCAAATCACTCTTAAAATAGAGAATTGATGCATGTTTGACCACATCACTTAGTCTTTGACCCCAATGAGGTAAATATACTAGATTCGCCACCGTTGTTAGGTTAGAAGCATCTTGCTCCCTGGCCTGACAAATGTTTCTCACTTTTCTTAATAAAAAATATGCTAATTTAAAAACAAACAAACCGACTGGGAATCCATGACAGTTTAATGCAGTGCGATCCCTGAGCTCAAAGATGACAACATGAGCAGAGGTGGTGGTGGTGCAGAGGTGAGTGACATACGTGCGTGAGCAAGCCCGCGCTTCCAAGGGGCCACATGTCAGCGGGCGAAAACCCCGAGAGCAGTCCCTGACGGATGGGCCTCCCGAGAAATATCGTTGACCTGTCTGACAGTTGATGGCTCCCCGGAGGAGGCTCACCCATGCGGCGGCAGCCCACGGCCACCGGTGATCCCACTCCCACCCATCTTTCCCCTGCATCAGGCCCCGCCCAACCAACCGCGCAGCCGTTTCGTTGAGTTCCGAGGTGGAGACTAGTCAGACAGCCGGCCGGCCTTCCGCTCTCTCTGAAAGCCGCCGCTCCGCGCCCGCGCGACACAGTCACACACGCGCCGCGCGCCTCGACACGCGTCCCGTGCCGGCACCGCGCGTGTCGACCGCCGGCGCACCACACGTACGCGCGTCCATCCAGCGTCGACGTTGGCACAGGCAGCCGCCGCGGTCGTGGTCGCGCGCGCGCGAGGGACCGGCTGACGGGCGGCCTCTACTAGCTAGCTCCAGCCACCAGGTGCGTGCGTCGAGACGGGGCCGCCGTTTACGTGCGTGACATCACCAGCGCTGCCGTGCACCACGTACGCGTATGTCCTCGGGCGGCTAGCGGCCGGCGGCAGCCTGCAGGGCATGGGTCAAACGCAGCGGAGATGGCTCCTGAGCAATTGGAGGGCTGTCAGTGTGTGTAGATCTGTAGCGTGCATCTCGAATATGTGGCCTGCTACATGCATGCCCCGGATGCATCCATAGTTTTCTTAATCTGAGCAGAAGAGGAATATACTACGTACTATACCATACGGAAGCTGGTGCCGTGCATCGGGAGTCGGTGTACGGTGGACTAGTTCAAGAATAAGAACTTTGGTATATATTTGCGCTTCTGGAGTATTGTTGTATAACTACGTATCGGCGAGTTCGGCGAGAACAAAAGTAAATACTGAGAAGACAATATATGTGGAGACTGCGCTTTTCTTTATTGCAATGATCAACTTGTAATTACAATGAGGGTCTCTCGTATCTATATATATGGGGAAGTACCTACTTCTAGTAGGACTCCAAGTTTTGATAAAGTTGCCCATATAGGAACTAGGACTCTATCTTCTAGACATATTCCATATGTATCCTAGTCCAAATAGAGTTTTACAACACTCCCCCTTGGGCTCTTTACCACTATATATATGTCTCATTAAAAACTCCCAAAAACCCAAAGTGGGAAAAAATAGAGAAAAGAGCACATACTACCGTTACTTATATTGCATACATTGCCTCATCAAAAACTTTTATATGAGAAAACTTCGGGAAAAACTCATTAAAAGAAAAGAGTACAATGTTTAATCTTCAACGATTAATTTTACTATTATCTTCTAGATAATTGGTTAATCAAGATTGTGATATACTTAGGGATATTCTCCCCTGTTCTATGCACTTCTCTAAGTCTTATCATGCCTATGCCTTCTCTGCACTTTACAAAAGAGCTTGTAGGCAATGCCTTAGTGAACATATCTGCTAGATTATCACAAGACCTTACATGAGTCACTAAAATTTCTCCATTCTTTTGCATTTCATGCGTTGAGAAAAATTTAGGTGAAATATGTTTCGTTACATTTGACTTTATATATCGATTGTATTTGTGCAATACAAGCTTTATTATCTTCAAAAATAATTGTAGGGGAAGGAGCAACCGTCATACCACATGTATTCAATACGTGACTTGACATTCTCCTAAGCCAGGTGCACTCCTTAGCTGCCTCAAATAATGCTATTATTTCGAGTAATTCGTTGACGTAGCAACGATAGATCGCTTCGTTGATTTCCAAGAAATTGCGTTCCACCAAATAGAAACACATATCCGGTCTGCGAGATTGCATTATGTGGATCGGACAAATACCCCGCATCAAGTATAACCTACTATGGTCATATCTCCATTCTTCTTGAAAAATAATCCGAGATCTTCGTTCCTCGAGGTATCCGAGAATATGCTTAACGCCATTCGGTGACGTTTGGTTGAGCTGAGCTAAATCTTGCTAATAGATTAACAAAGCAAAGGCTATATCAGGCCTAGTACCATTTGCTAGGTACATTAATGCTCCAATAGCACTAAGATAAGGATATTCTGGTCCTAATAATTTCTCATCCTCCTCTTTTTGGTCTAAATGGATCTTTCTCTACATCGAAAGTGATCTCACGACCATTGGAGTTGTAAGTGGGTACGCATCCTTCATATTAAATTTCTTTAATACTTTCCGAGTATAGTTTGATCGGTGCATTAATATCCCTTCAGAGTATGCTCAAGCCGCAAGCCTAAACAATATGTAGTCTTACCTAAATCCTTCATTTCAAATTCAGATTTTAGATAAGAGCTAGCTTCCTCGATAGCTTGTGAAGTGCCAATAATATTCGGATCATCAACATTATCTGAGAGATTATACAATAACCTTTTTCTCGATTTTTTAATAAAAACACAAGGACAATCATCATTCTTCAAGAATCCTTTATCCAATAAAAAAATTGCTAAGCCTGTTATACCACATTCTTCCGCATTGCTTTAAACCATATAGTGATTTTCGCAGTTTAACACTATATATAATGCGTTCTTCTTCATTTGGGACTTTAATTCCTTGGGGACTTTCATATAGATTTATGTATCTAATGACCCATATAAATATGCGGTCACAACATCCATTAGTTTTATCTGCAAATTCATATTTTTACCGCCATTGCAATTAAGTACCGGAAAGTAATTCCATCCATTACGGAGAGTAGGTTTCTTCGTAGTCTACTCCTGGTCTCTGCGTGAAACCTTGAGCTACGAGCCTCGCTTTGTATCTAACCACTTCATTTTTCTCATTCCTCTTGCGGACAAATACCCATTTGTGTCCTCTGGGATAGATACCTTCGGGTGTAAGGTCTACGAGAACCAAACACTTGTCGTTTAGCACTAAGATAAGGATATTCGGTCCTAATAATTTCTCATCCTCCTCTTTTGGTCTAAATGGATCTTTCTCTACATCGAAAGTGATCTCACGACCATTGATGTTGTGCGATTGGGGATTATTATTTTGACCGTATAGCAGGTTGGGCTTCCGTAAAAGCAGGTTGGGCTAGAGCAGCCAATTAGTAGAGACCCAAGTAGGCTTATAATTGCAAATAAAATTCTGAAAATTGATAGAAATCTGAAGTTTTTGCTGTTCTAGTATGTTATGTTTGTAGAATAACATCTTTCAGAATATAACCTGCAGATAACTTATTCTTTGGGTTCCTGTTATTATATTCTCCACGAAATCATAGCAACATGTTTTTAGGATTTTATTTACCATTACTTATGCATCCTATTACTAGTTTACATGAAGTAAATTTATTTTTACACATTTATTTAAATCTTGTAGATGTCTTCCGACCTCGTGAAGAGGGAGTTTGATATGCTTACCCGAATGGGACTAACTACCTATCTTGGTCACTTGATGCCGAAATTCTCCATTTTGGGAAAAATCTCTTGAAGACGATTAAACCCAAATCGGGTGAATCTTCATTAGACATGGAGAATGCTCAAGCATTGCATTTTATAAGGCATCATTTAAGTACAACCCTCGAAGAATGAGTACATGACCGAAAGGAATCCCAAGGTCTTGTGGGACTCACTGCATGAGCGCTTTGAGAAGATTGAATCTGTCTTATTGCCTAAAGTGGAGCGTGAATGGCAGAACCTTCGCTTCCAAGACTACAAGACCGTTGAGGATTACAATACCGTACTGTATGGGATTGTCACACGCATGAAGCTATGTGGACATAATCTTGAAGATAAAGATCTCATAAACAAACCCTCGTCAACCTTTCACCCCAAGCTCACTTATGTGAGTCGTCATTACAAAAAGGACAATTATAAAACATATGTCGCCTCGAGTAATGCCTTGCAGCAAGATCGGGGAGAAGATGAGACAATCATGCGTAATCACTTGTCTCGTCCCTCACCGCACCGTGGCACCATCTGAAACAAATGCCACATCATTCAAGGAGAATGATAAAAAGGGGAAAGGTGCTCAGAAAGCACCATGGAAGGCTAAAGGCAAGAAATTCAAGAAGAATAAGAAAGAAAAGTCTAAGAAGACGCCTTCAGGGGGAGAGTACGGTGAACAAGATCAGGATTGTTTTAGATGTGGCATGAGGGGCCATTGGTCTCGTATTTGTCGCACTCCCAAACACATCGTGGAATTGTATCAAGAACTCCATGGCCAGAAGAAGAAGCAAGCTCGAAGCAAGCTAAGCATGAAGCTCATTTCATGGATAGCGAGAAGCTAAAAGCTCTAAAGACAACAGAAGACAACAGCAAGGATCTAGAAGAGTCAAGCAAGCATTCTGGAGATGTAGATCTTGACGATGACCTCATGGATGAGGATGATCTCCTTAGTGATGAAGATGTGCACGGAGATACCGAGTAGTTCTCCATATTATAATAAGTTAGCTACAGTATTAGTTCTCTATATTATAATAAGTTAGCTACAGTACTAGTATTAGTAATGGTGCGATAACGTGTTGTATAACTACGTATCGGGCGAAGTTCGGGCGAGAACAAAAGTAAATCTTGAGAAGACAATATATGTGGAGACTGCTTTTCTTTATTGCAATGATCAACTTGTAATTACAATGAGGGTCTCCGTATCTATATATATGGGGAAGTACCTACTTCTAGTAGGACTTCAAGTTTTGGTAAAGTTGCCCATATAGGAACTAGGACTCTATCTTCTAGACATATTCCATATGTATCCTAGTCCAAATAGAGTTTTACAACACTATGCAGGTTACACGTACGTCAATTGTATAGTTCAACCTTTAAGAGCTCTACTAGTATAGATGAAACAAAAACGAGATTCAAAGAGAGGAATCCGTGGTCAAATATGCCGGTTTGTATATATGGCTTTGGGTAAACCTTCAGTTCTCCTGGAAGGTCAAACGAGATTGGGCACAGAGGCATACTCCGTCCGCTATGACGTTTTTTATGTCCGCCATTTGACTTATTTAGTTTTTTTATAAAATATTTAAAAAAAGTTAAAAAATACAATATACAAAACTTGAAAACAAAGTCAAATTAGAAACGTTACAAATTCTCATGTAGAACTCATAACACTAGTAACAAAAATCTTTTACGTGGACGGGCATTTTAGATTTTTGTGTGGCGGACACCGTTGCCCGTCACCTAGCTAATGTCACGGTAAATCGCGATTCCCCGTGGCGGGCAGCGGTGCCCGCCATGGTAAAAAGGATTACCCCACGATAAATGGTTCAAAAAAAAAAAAAAAACCGTAGACGGGCCCATCGAGCCCATCCATGGGCCCGTCGACCATCTAGGGCAAAGCACCGCCCACGCCGCCACCATCGGGAGGAGCCAGTTCCACGCCATGGGAGCAGAGAGAGCCGACGAAAGCGGTTGGAGAATGCCTAGCGCAGCCGGATCCGCCGCCATGGACCTCGCTTGACCTCCACCTTGCCGGATCCGCCACCGCCGCCATCGAGAGGCCAACCGCCGGATCCGCTAGGAAAAGAAGGTAAGAGAGAAGGAGAGGAGAGAAAAAAGAGGGGTGATGGGGCGGAGACGGTACTGTGGCCGCCGGATCTCCACCGCCATCGCCTCCGGAGGCCCGGGCGCCGGAGATCCATCGAGGAGAGGGCGCCGCTCATTTGTCGCCCCAAGGCTGCCGTCATGCTCCGTCGTCGCCCGGGCCGAGCCAGATCCGCACTAGATCCGTGCATGGCGGCCACTTTGTGGTGGACGCCCTCGACGACGACGGCCGGCCGCGGCCGGAGATGATCGGTGTCGTGGGAGTGGAGGGGAGCACCTCACGCCGGGCGCGGCTAGGGAGAGGAGGGGAGCGCCGGCGGTCAAAGGAGGGGAAGGAGGCACGTCATGCTTCGCCGGGCGGTCGAACGGGCATGAGCACGGAGGGTCGGGCACGGCGCGTGGGGGGGGGGGGGGGGGGTGGGTGGGGAGTGAGAGGGAGGGCGCGTGCGGCTACGCGAGTGAGGAGGAGGGGATTGAGGGAAGTCGCCGATTTATATGAACCACGGTTATTGGGCCTCGCCCGGGTCATTTGGGCCTCTCGCTATACATGATGGGCTTTTGAAGGTGTCCGCCACGGAAAATTGATTTAGCGTGGCGGGCACGTTAGATGCCCGCCACGGTTAATATATATTTACCGTGGCGGGCATTGTTGTATTGCCCGTCACGGTAAATGAAAAAGTGCCCGCCACGGTTAATATTTTGGGGTGTCTCGCAAAAATCAATTCGTTACTAGTGTAAATCATAATATTTTATTTTTTGAATCTATCAATTTTTGGCTAAATTACATAATCAATTTTTGAAAATGTCTTATTCATATTCATCACCATAGGTTATTACGTTTTTAGGCTTGTACTAAACACATATAGTAATTACTGGTAATGTTTTCAAAGAAGTTAAACCATAGGTTGTGTCTTGTACATGAGATCGAGGAACCATATATATCAAACTCTTCATCTATGCATTATACAGTGTGGATTGCAACAAAAGTAAAAAGAAAAAGAATGTAGGGATTGGTATGCCCTCCCTACGAACATACGGCTAGTCATTTAGACCGTCTTATTATCCATGGTACAATGTTTTTCTCTCACAATAAAACAAGTATCAACCAAAGCTTATCAGCCGTGTGTGCTTGTTAGGCAGACACTGGAGGCTCTTTCTAAGATTTTGTAGCAATAACTTGATGATTGTTATGTTATTTATATAGATATTCCTATGTTAGGCTAATGAGATATATCAGGCTTAACCACTTATAGGACACCATCAATATAGTAAAATTCAGGTGTTGGATCTTACTCCCTCCATTTCAAAATGTAAGTCATGCCAAGAGTCTTGGATAGTCAAAACATTTCAAGTTTGACCAAAATTATAGTAAGAATTAAAAAATTATGACATGTAATAGGTATACTATGAAAATATAATTAACAAAGTTAGTTGACATCTTAAATTTTATTTATCTTATCATAATATAGATTTGGTCAAACTTGAAATGCTTTGACTCTTCAAGTATTTTTGAAATAAGACTTACAATTTGAGATGGAGGGAGTAGATGCCATCTCATCTTATTAGCCCAAGTAAAATGTTTTTTATTCATATATCTCTGATGCATTCTGAAGCGCAGACAGCTTAGCTTTCCTCACTCTAGGTCAAGAAATTTTAACCCTTCCATTTTGGTCCATATTTGGTAAACTCCATTTTTTTTTTTTTTTTTTTTTTTTTGCTTCTAATGAACAGCTTCACTAGCTAGTTGTTTAGCGAGACGTGTTTATTAGTTTTTGTGTGAGTTTTTCTCTCATGTATTTGTACATATCACAAAACGGTTTAGAGTTGACCATTAAAGATGTTTCGACTCTTTCGAGTGAGTTAGTGCAGCGCTCGTTGTTTAGCGAGACGTGTTTATTAGTTTTTCTGTTGACAAGCATGCATGTGTAGTATATAGTATATATTATTATATTATATTATATATAAAGTATTTTATACTAATATACGAGTGCGACTTTGCAAACTTTGCGTCATCATATAGGATTATAGGTAGGCAACTGTGCTGCTCGTCCTACCTAAGCCGTCACTATCAACTAAAATTCCGAAATATCCAGGTGATGAAAACGACATCGCGAAAATTAGTCGACAAGAGAGTACGTAGCTTTTGCCGGTTGCTTAGAATTTGGAAACCTCTGGGGCATGCATGCATTCACGTAGTACTACGTACACGTCGTCCTTTCGTCTCCCAAACCACTGTCTTCAGATGCTTTTTCCCTGATGTTAACACACGGATCGACCGTAAAATTTCTCTTCATCAACTCTATAAATAGCCGCTAGCTGAAATAATGTGTCAAGTAGTTGGCGCGTAAAAGTGTCGGATCCCGCGCCGCCTGCGCAAGTTGGCAAACGCTGCGAAGGCCGGCCGGCATGCATGCGAACTCGATGGCGCTTTGACGGCCGGCCAGAGCGCGCGAACGAGCGGCGGTCCGGTCGCACGGGCGGGGCGAGCGCGCAACGCGGCACGCCGAGGGGCCAGCGCGGGCGGGCGCGTGGCCGGGGCGGGCGCCACGTCGCGTCGTGGGGGCCACGTGTTGCGTCGCGGGCCCGGGCCCCAGACGATGTGGCGGGCGCGGCGAGGACACGGGCGCTGGGCGCGTGTGCGAGGTGTCCCTCGCGGCGTGCGTGGCGCGTGCAGGCATTCCTGCATGGCCAAGGCTCCCACGTACGCACGCACTCGCAGACCCGTTCGCCTTCGTTCCCGCCCTTGGCCTTCGCGTTGCACTGCATGCGAAGGCAGGCGACCCAGGGCGGCCAGGCTAGTCACCTGCCTGCAGGTCAGTCTTATTTAAGAGTGGCCTCAGCCTCGTACAACCCCAGCGATACACATCTCTGTGTTCCTTCTCCTCTGATACCTGTGTCTCCTCGCCCCCTCCCCTCCGTTTCTATCGATCTTTTGCCTTTGCAGCAATACCTGAAGCTAGCTTTCTTCGTTCTACATCGCGTCAAGATCTCAGCGAGGGTAGACGTGCTTCGTGTTGCTACCTTCAAGGAAGAAAACCACCCCTCTCGTCGTGGGTAAGCACTAAACAGTCGTATAACAATGGTCTTCTATTAACGTGTACAATTAAGCTGGGTCCACGGCACAATCGTACGCAAAATATCTGAAAAAATATCCTGCAAAATAGCCAAACTCGTATCTTTATAAGTGCAGCATATATGCACACGTCGTGCACAATCGTGCGTGCATGCTTCTTCCATGCTGCATGCATAGCATACCAGCGCACCACTTGCTTTCCTCATCGTTAAACAAACAACGGCAACGTGCTGCGGTGTCCTAATCGATCTGTGTTTCTATCGAGCAGCATTGCCAACCGGATTCGGATGGCGTCTCGGCAGGGAGGAGGAGGAGGTGCGGCGGCGTCGGCGGGGGGGCCGGCCGGCGCTGCGGGTGGGCCGGACGCGGGAGTACCGGACGGGCATGGAGACGGAGCTGCTGTCCATCGACGGCGCGGTGAGCCTCTACGTGCTGTGCGGCGACCGCTTCGAGGCCGCGCACCTGTTCCGGTCGGGGTCCCTGTCCCTGCACATGGCCCGCGTCGAGGGGCCTCCCGGTGTCCATGGCCACCTGCACCGTCGGCGACCACCAGTGGATGCTGGCGCGTGACGCCCTCGTGGCGCGGATCGACGCCCGCGCCTTCGTCTTCGAGCTCCCAGGCTTCTTCTACGCCGTCGTCGTGCCGCCTGACGCCGCGGACCGCAAGTGCGCCAACATGGCCGACATCTTCTCGCGCTTCTGCGCGTACCACGACCTTTGCCCTTGCCACCGCCGCTGCTGATGGTACGAATTCAATGTTCAAGTCCACGGCACGATCGGTACTTTGGAGTTATGCCATCAATGCATGCGTCTGACAGATTTTGTTGCTCTCGGTGATGTTTGATTCCAGGTGGTGGAGACGAACTTGCTATTGCTGGTGAGATGAACACGAACCCATGGGTCCGTGCCCACGCCAGGATTCAGCGCCTCAAGAGGCACGCCTCGCCGGCGGGACAGGCCGCCGCCGACGCGCCGTTCGACCGCGCCAGGCAGATGGAGCGCGCCGTCCGCACGTCAGCGGTGGTCAAGCTGCTTATCCGGTCCCTGCTGGCTGGCGTGCTCCAGCCCGGCCGGCACCTGACCATCACCACCGGCGGCGGTGGCGCCGCCAATGCCGGCACCAGCTCGCGGCCCTCCACGGCAGCGCTGCCAAGCAAATCGGTCGTGTCAGACCTCCTCGACGCCATCGAGACGAATCGGGCCGCGCCGCGTCGCGACACACGCCGTGGATCCAGCGGTGGACTCGGGTGGTGGAACCTCAACGTCGAGGGCGTAATGCTGCTGCTCAGGGTCGTCCAGGCGGTCCGGGGAAGGAAGCATCTAGCGGCGCCGGCGGCAGGGGAAAAGAGGCCACGGGACGAGGGACCTGGTCGCGACACCATGAGAGGCGGCGTTATGGGAGGAGGCGGCGGCGCTGCACGGCGGTGGTGCGGCGGGAGGCCGAGCAAGATTGGGAATACCGTTGGCGCCCAAGGAGTATAGTAAGGAATTACTACTAGCAATTAATTAGCTAGGGGTTTAGGGTACGGTAATTAGGGGAAAACGGTTTGATTTGTTCATCTGCTCTCTTGTACGCATCAAATAGATGCATGCTTGACGATCAATATGTTTTCAGAATTCAATCATTTATATGAAGAAGTTCTCGTCGAGACCATCATCAAATTGATGCATGCTTGACTATATCTGCCGACCGGTATGCTTTCGCAATACTCATTCAGTCTCAAAATTAATCAAAATACTAAGGGCCTGTTTGGCGAGGCTTCTCGGGAGAGGCTTCACTAGAGGAGCCGGAGCCGTTTTGGAGAAGCTCGAAATTGGGGCTCCTCCAAAACGGCTCCGGCCCTCCCTTTTCCACTGAAAAACGGCTCTAAACGGCTTCTCCTAAACCGTTTGGCGGGGCTCCTCCGGAGGAGCCGGAGCCGGAGCCACGAAGAAGCCCTGCCATTACGCTTCGTCTCAAAATAAATCAACTTATATACGCTTCGTCAATCTATTCCAAATTTAATCAATTTATAGGAAAACATATATATTTGCACTGAATGACACATATTATAGAAAGTATTTTCATAATATACTTCTCGTGTCATAATATAGTTAGTTTGACTTTATTTTTTTGAAAATAATTATGAATTTCGCTATTTATGTGTCAACAGATTTTGTTGACCTCGCATCTGTCAATTTTTGGGACGTTGAATTTTACTTTAAGATTCGTGCTTTATTTGGTGGGAAACAGCGCAAAACTGACGGGTTCGCAAGTCGCAAACGAGTTCGTGAGATCTCTAACCCGTTATCTTTTAGCCTCCCCAAGAGCCTCGTCGTTCGTCCCCGTTGAGGTGAGCAACTCCCACCTGTGTTCCTCGTTGACAACTATGAATGCCCAGATCGAGAGCTTGCTTTTTGGTGTCCTTTTGATTGGTCTCCGATGTCTCAGCCTTGTGTGCCGGCCGTAGTTATGGATGTCGCGCGGCCGTGCCTATCATCGTGCTGAGCGGCTGCTAGTATGCTAGTCTGGTTAGTGGTCGATTGGCGATTTTTCTGTAATTTGTTTTGATAGATTCTCCATCTGAAGATTCTGCATCAAATCTATTCAACATATTGGCTTACCGCCTCATGTTAGTTTTAATTAAGGGTCTGAGCATGGCATCGGGTCTGAGCATAGCATGGATGCCAATAATAGACTAGTTTATTTTGTCCCGAGATTTGGTTGGGTCCATGAACCAAATGAATTCTAATTTTGGGCAATTGAGCCTAAATGGCTTGGAGTAGTAGTTGAAACTTTGGGATCTGTGAGTATTTTGTTTTCTTTCTTTTTTACTTGTATGATCTGTAGAATTAGGTGTGAGTCTTGTTCATTAATCGAAAGGTAGCTGAACTGTACATACTTTTCTGAGTTGGCCAAGTTGGAGTCAGCTTAGCCTTTTATGTGTCCATTGTACATATATTACCTTAGGTTGAACTGAGAAGTTGAATGGTTTAGTTTGAATTTATTAAGAGGAATTGATATGGATAATATTTTTGTGAATATGCTTCAGTCTTGGTGAAGTTTTTACATGGCAGCCATGTTATATATTTGATGCCTTTTGTTTCGATTTGGATCAATAATGCTGAATTTATTTTTATGATTTTTTTTCTAAACTTGGTTAGTGTAAAACAGTAAAAGTACTTTTCTAAATTATAGGACCCACATGCACCTATCATTGTCCTAAAGAAATTTGATAGCTATGCATATATACCAAATAACTTAAAAAGCACTATTAATCTTTCAAACAGGATCTCATTACAGAGTCATTGCAGTATTACAATAGTTTATTCAAATAATTATACACAAGCTTTTATTGAACTAGAAAAGAGAACAACAAGCACACTACATAAGTTTACTTAACTCATATATTACACCAATTTGCACTTAGGCAGGAGTACCCAAAGCCACTAAGGTTTTACACATCCTTACTATCTAACCTATCTTACAACACCACTCGAACAGCCTAAGCATCATCTTCACTGTCAGGATAGGGCTCCAACTCTTCATGTTTCTCTTCCTCATCATTACTGAGTGTTCCTTTCCTCTTCACCCTCATCCTCATTTTCAATAACCCCCATATCACCTTCACCATCTTCATAGTGATGATTCGATGGACTGCTTCATGTAGGTTGTCATTATAGGCTTCTAAATTCTACACATAAGCCTCTAACTCTGGATGCGATGTATGGCTACAGTGAAATCTTGCCTTTCTAAATCTCTTCCTTGGACTACCTAAAACAAAACTTCATTGAGCATCTTCATAGTCAAGATCGCGATGTTTAGAGACTTTCTAGAGAGCTGGTAGAAGCCACAAGAGCTAGAGAGGAAAGCATCTTACATATTGGTGATTTGCAAGGGAAATAGAAGCGTCGCAATCTTGACTATGAACCTCGGCGAGTTTGTTTCAAAATAGTCCAAGAAAGAGATTTAGAAAGGCAAAATTTTGCTGTAGCCATACATCGCATCTAGGAGTTATAGGCTTATGTGAAGAATTTGAAAGCCTATAATGACAACCTACATGAGCCTGATCCATCGGAATCATCGCTATGAAGATGGTGAAGATGATTTGGGGGTTATTGAAAATGAGATGAGGGTGAAGAGGAAGAGGAACACGAGGAGATAGTATAACAGTACCTTCTAGATTATAGGGCCCACATACATGTATCATTGTCCCAAAGACCTCTAATAGAATGCATGTGTACCAAATGATCTAGGAAGCACTATTAATTCTCCGACGGGATCTCATGAAGCCAGTATTTTCGGTAGTGGCATTTACTAATGCCACTATGGCATCGATCGGATTGGGAGGGATTGGTGGTGGGTTAGGCATGTTATCCCCTTCCTAGGAAGTACCGATGCGATCGGTGAGCGAGTTATAGGCATCTGTTGATAACAAGCCAAACTTAGTCTTTATTCAACTAAAACAAACAAACAAACTAAACACATTCTTGGTTCACATCAAACATCTTACACAAGTCTACACCTTGGACGAGACTACCCTTCCCACTAGAGTTTTATTTATTCTACATCCCTCCTATTTTACAATTGTTTCATCTCACACCACTACTCTTATGCGCTTTCGGACATCATCTTATTTGTCGATTATGCAGCTCCACTATTTCGGGGCTCCTCTTCTTCCTCATCATCACTAATCACAATGACCTCGGGACTAGGGACAACCTCGCCCGGTGGGGTCTTCCATTTCTTCATCAACTTCTCCATAAGGATCACTGGCGATGAAAAGCTTCATGCGGAGGTTATTATTGTAAGCACCGCAAATCTTGAACTTGGTGTTCGGTTTATAAATCTGCGATCACGGCATTGGCGAAATCCTGCTTTGCTCCAATTCTCTCTCTGGCGATATTCACGTGCATCAAGCTCGTGGCACTCCGGCTCTCTCCTGGAGAGTACCAATGTGCATGATAGCTTCCTCTCTATCTCTAGTAACTTCTTCTAATTCACGGGCGGTTTCCATATCATTTCTTTGAGGGTCAAGGTTCTTTATTCTTCTTTGTTGGTGCTACTCCCATCATTTCTTTGCTCGCTAGCTGGCGCTGGCTTCTTTGCTATTGCCTCTTGGGGCAAGCTGGTGACGAGGTACACCGCGAGGTCCAGTCCTCTTCCTTGGAGTTTGCTTAGTACGGGCCATCTGTAGAGGGGTAAGATTAGAGATTAGGCTAGAGAAACCTAAAGTTTAGCAAGAATAGGATTGTTATTCTTAACCCAAACCACAATAAAGGGGAAAGTTTATTAACATGATTAATTAAGCATGATACGAACTTACGATACCAAGTATAAAAACATTATTAATCCTATAACATGGGGCAATATATATGTTACTCCACTACTAACATTTTGAAGTGAAGGAAAGAATTTAAATACGAGTTGAGATGAGTAATAAGCAATTTGGACCAAAATAGGAGATTAAATTACTTTGACTCAAATCATTTTGAAATTTTTGAAAAAGTAATGCTACATAACTACTGTTAATGATCATTGCTACGGAAAATGCTCTTTCTTGAGACACTCTTCGATTCCCATGTGGCTTCTTCCTCGGTATGGTGATTCGAACTTTGTACCACTTGGTTCTTCTTCTTGATAACGCGGTCTTTTTGATCGAACCCTAACGGGATACCGAGAATAGGTCAAATCGGGTTCTAGCTCAACACCTTCAAAGTTAACCACTTGTCTCGAGTGCGGATCAAGTGATTAACTTTGAAGGTGTTGAGCTAGAACCCGATTTGACCTATTTCGAAAGTATCCCGTTAGGGTTCTCGATCAAAAAAAGACCGCTGCTAACTCGAAGAAGAACAACCAAGTGGTACAAAGTTCGTGGAATCAAAGATACCGAGGAAGAAGCCACATGAGAATCAGAAGAGTATCCGCAAGAGCATTTTCCAGAGCAATGATCATTAACAGAAGTTATCAGAAGCATTACTTTTTCAAAAATTTCAAAATGATTTGAGTCAAAGTAATTTAATCTCCTATTTTGGTCCAAATTGCTTATTACTCATCTCAACTCATATTTAAATTCTTTTCCTTCACTTCAAAATATTAGTAGTGGAGTAACATATATATTGCCCCATGTTATAGGATTAATAATGTTTTTATACTTGGTATCGTGAAGTTCGTGATCATGCTTAATTAATCATGTTAATAAACTTTCCCCTTTATTGTGGTTTGGGTTAAGAATAACAATCCTATTCTTGCTAAACTTTAGGTTTCTCTAGCCTAATCTCTAATCTTACCCTCTACAGGATGGTCCGTATTAAGCAAACTCCAAGGAAGAGGACTGGACCTCGCGGTGTACTCATCATCACCGCCTTGCCCCAAGAGGCAATAGCAAAGAAGAATAGCAATGATGGGAGTAGCACCACCAGCAGCAAAGAATAAAGAACCTTGACCCTCAAAGAAATGATATGGAAACTGACCCGTGAATTAGAAGAAGTTACTAGAGATAGAGAGAAAGCTATCATGCACATTGGTACTCTCCGGGGAGAGCTAGAGCGCCACGAGCTTGATGCAATGTGAATATCGCCAGAGAGGGAATTGAGCAGCAGGATTTCGCCAATGCTTTGATCAAGCAGATTTATGAACCGAACACCAAGTTCAAGATTTGCAGGCTTACAATAATAACCCGCATGAAGCTTTTCATCAGCAGTATCCTTATGGAGAAGTTGATATAGAAATGGAAGACCCGCCGGGCGAGGTTGTCCCCGGTCCCGAGGTCATTGTGATTAGTGATGATGAGGGAGAAGAGGAGCCCTGAAATAGTGGAGTCGCACAATCGACAAAGAAAGATGATGTCCGAAGCGTATAAGAGTAGTGGTGTGAGATGAAATAGTTGTAAAATAGGAGGGATGTAGAATAAATAAAACTCTAGTGGGAAGGGTAGTCACTCAAGGTAGACTTGTGTAAGATGTTTGATGTGAACCAAGAATGTGTTTAGTTTGTTTGTTTGTTTTAGTTGAATAAAGACTAAGTTTGGCTTGTTATCAACAGATGCCTATAACTCGCTCTCGCCGATCGCAGATCGGGTACTTCCCTGTGGAGGGATAACATGCCTAACCCACCACCAATCCCTCCCAACTCGATCGATGCCATAGCGGCATTAGTAAATGCCACTACCAAAAATACTCGCTTCATGAGATCCCGTCGGAGAATTAATAGTGCTTCCTAGATGATTTGGTACACATGCATTCTATCGAGGTCTTTGGGACAATGATACATGTATGTGGGCCCTATAATCTAGAAGGTACTGCTATAAATTGAAATTACTCTCAAAATTTGAACTGCACTCAAAAATCTCCAAGAATGAAATTTGCATAACTTTTCGAGATCTACACATTTCATAAAAGAAGCATCTTCAAATTCGGCCTCTAAGTTGGACTTCTTGAAAAGGGGATAAAAAAGATTTGAATTTGAATTCAAAATTACTTTTAAAATTATATAAGAACTTGAAAAACTTTGTACACCAAATATGTATATCAAGAAAAGATCTACAAACCACCTTTTGGAAGTTTTGTCAAATTTGTCCTAGATTAGGAGCAATTGAAAAGGGGATAAATAGAGGTTTTGGAAACTAGGGTTTACACATGGAATTTCAAACAATACAACACTCAAATTTCAAACCTTTGCATTTCAATAACAAGGCTATCAATTAAACTCTTTTTAGTGAATGCATAACAAGGTTCTCTAATTTGGATGCTTTGTAAGTGCATATGATGACATGGCCAATTTTAGTGATATAACACCAGGGGGGGGTGTTACAATAGTGCCACTCATTGATGATGAGGAAGAGGTACCTAAAGAGTTGGAGCCCTATCCTGACAGTGAAAATGATGCTTAGGTTGTTCGAGTGGTGTTGTAAGATATGTTAGATAGTAAGGATGCGTAAGACCTTAGTGGGTTTGGGTAGTCCTGCCTAAGTGTAGACTGGTGTAATAGATAAGTGAAGTAAACTTATGTAGTGTGCTTGTTGTTCTCTTTTTTAGTTCAATAAAAGCTTGTGTACAATTATTTGAATAAACTGTTATAACACAGCAATGACTTTATAATGAGATCCTGTTCAGAAGAATAATAGTGTTTTTTAAGTTATTTGGTACATATGCATTGTTATGGGAGGTCTTTTGGACAATGATAGGTGCATGTGGGCCCTATAATTTAGGAGGTATTGTTACAGTGCCCCTGGACAGGTGGAGTGCAATGGCGAGTCTCCAATGTTATGGTCTCGAAGATTTGTTGTTCGATATGTATAAAGAGCAGGTATGTATAAGATTTTGTTTTTCTAATGCATTGTATCTTTTTTATCTCTTAAAGGTTTTGCTGTTTTCAGGTCTTAAAGCACTTGAAAAGTAAGATGCCCCCTCGAAATGTTGAGTACCGTGTCATTGTTGAAGCTTAGTACCAATACCCTCTATCTGTATCAACCAATGTCATTTGAATTAGAGGTGTTGGGATGAGTAGACATTTTTGTTGATGTTGATGTGTAGTAGTTAGAATTTTTTAAGATCAACCATGTCAAGTAGTTGACAGCCTAATCTGTGTGTTTGTGTGTGTTTTTTCTATTGAATTGTCTCTCTCTCGCTCTCTCTATTTCTTTCTCTCTGTGTGTGTGTTGGTGTAATGTCTCTCGTGATAACTGGCTGGTCTTTTTTCTCGTTCTATGTTTGCCCTCGTGTGTGTCTCTCCTCTCTTTCTCTTTCTCTTTCTCTCTCGATTGTGTTTCCTAGATTTGGTGTGAGTCGGTGAGTATGAATGTCTGTGGTGTTTGTGTGTGTGCCTCTCTCTCCCTCTATGTGTGTCTGCAAGTGTGTGTGTTTTTTTTTTTTACATTTGCTATAATTTGAGAGTTTTGATTGTCTATATTAATTTTTGGAGTTAAATTTGTTGATTTTATATGGTATCTTTGACTTGTATTTGTTTATGACTTGTATTTTTCAGAGTTAAATTTGCATTTTATAAGTTTGTGTTTGTGTTTGTCTCCCTCTCTATTTCTTTTTCTGTTGGGTGCATTGTCTTGTGTATGTGTGTTTATGAACCACTTTTTTTTAATTTTTTGGTTGAATCATTAGTCTTGGAAGGAGTATTATTGAACATAAAGTAGTATGGATTTTGAAAATAGCACTTTTGCATCTATATGGATTTGAAACCATCCTCCACCCTCTTCATCTCCCACGTACCCGCTATCCCCAAAGAGAAATAAAAAGGGCAAAGAATCTAGACGGGAGAAACGTTAATGGGCTGGTTTGGGCCGGCAAAAAAAAAAAAAACTAGACACGAGAAACCTGGACTCGAGAAGGAAGTGGTTGAGACAACGATTCCTTTGTGCGTAGCTATCACGGAAGCAGGCGTGCGTTTCCACTGCTTTTGGAGCCGCGCGCAGACTAAGGTTGCCCCATGTCGGCTCCTCCACGCTACGCTGTGCCTGTGCTGCTATGCCCCAGCCGTATCCAAGCAGCGGGCGTCAGATCTAGCCGTGGGAAGATCGGAGTCGCCTGATCCGACCACCGGTGCCGTGGATCCAAGCACGGGCCGCCGGAGCAACCACCACCACCTCAGGCAAGAGTCATTGCCGGGGAGGAGAAAAGGAGTGAAGGATGGCCTGCCGCCACCATCCTCGAAGGAGTGAAGGATGGCCCTGCCGCCACCATCCTCGCTACCTATAGCAGTACACACGCTCGGCGGCGGTGAAGGCCCGGGGTGGGAGAGGGAGAAGGGCTAGTGCTAGCGGCGGTATCACCACACATGCCGCCTAGAATGAGGCGGCAGAGAGAGATAGGGGAGCTGCTATCCATATCTTTTTATTATTATTATTTTCTAGCCAAATTTAGGACCTAAATTTATTTTCAGTAAGCGCATCTTGTGATGACTAACGTGAAGGTCTTGGCGAGGCTTTTGATTACTATTAGCAATATAAACTAGTTTTTCACAAAACAGAAACCAAGAACTCTGTTTTTTGAGACGATAGCAGCAAAGGCATCTATTACTCGGTCCTTAGGCACCATTGTACATATGCACAATTTGTTTAATGGGGATAGGCTTTGAACCATGTGTCACCTCAAGATTTAGGGTGACAAGCGCCCAAGGAAGACAAGACGAGGAAAATCACTCGCTGGCGTGCAAGATTGAAGAGTACTAAAGGTAGCACTTCAATTTGGTGACGGGATGGATAAAATTATTTTTCTGAAAAGATGGATAGATCTGATTTAGATGCGCTCCTTTCCCAACAAATTGATAATGTGTGATGAGTCCGTCATCAGATAGCTCTAGGATGATAGCAATTGACACACACACTGTAGCAGTGATTCGTCTATGCCATTTAAGGGATTTCTTTGTGCTCCTGGAGAATGACGAAGCTTCTATATACACCGATCTTGAAGTCGAAGATGACTATAGAACCATGCCAATCCAAATTCCAGCCCCTCTCCCCCCCTCCATGGCTCCATCTTCTGGGCCATTGGACGACATATTTAGAAACAATACATGACCAGAGCGTCTCCATCGATCTCCGACGTGGAGGGATCATCTCCTTGCCCAAGCCGCGTTTCATCATCACGCGTACGTCCGAAGATAGATTCCTCTTGGCTTGGCTAGCTACTCCGATGGGCGGTGGCTTCTCCAATCCGATGCGAGCTATCCAGCCACCAGGAGCTGGCTATTAGTGGGTGGGGAGAGCCTCCGACTCCGATATGAAATGACCCGTCCCCTTTCAACTTTCATGGCTGGCTACAAAGCAGCACACAAAGTGCGCGCACAAGAACATTATCAGATTATCCTCAAAATGGTAAAATGGTGTGCGGCTCGCTATCGTGGCATGCGTTATCCAAGATTCCATCCATCGCCTTGTTCATTATTGGTGGCTTCGTCTTTTGATGTGGTGGTGGCCAATGGTAGGTATTGCAAAGCTGGATCACTTCAACATCAGGTTCGGCTTTGAATCAAATCTGCAAATAGATAGTGTGGATTAAAAATGTCATCAGCATATTTTAAACGACCAATCCCACGCACTGACAGGTGATGAAAAAGACTTGGCATCGGAGAACACACATATACTCCTTTATGTTTATTGAAATTTCTCTAGTGTGCCGCCACTGATACTTTGATATTTAGGACGTGTAATGGGCCATCTCTGATAATTAATTAATTGCATCAGGATTTGTTGGACCCAGATTATTTCGGTGGTGCAGGTTGTTGCGAGACTTGCTTTCAGGTTTCTGCACACACACGTATCAGTTCCTACGTGTACCTGAGACTTTGGTGAAACCAATTTCTTTACAAAAATGTTTGATTAAAAAAGAGAAACATAAATCTCCTTTGGGGTCTCTCTTCTAGTAGTTTCTCGCCTTTAGTTTGTTGGCAAATATCAAAGCCTAATGATTGTTGCTTTGGTTGTAGCTTAGTAGTGCGGTTAGGAAAGAACCAACCAACAGATTAAACCATGGTAATAATGGACGATATATCGATGCAGTGCATAGTGCTGGATTATTGTAATGGCTGCACTAATCATTGCTTAGTGTGTCGTCCCTCAACTACTCAACAACTTACTGTAGACGATGCAGTGTATACTGATGGATTCAGACAGGTTTTGGCTTCCAGAAAACTGTTCAGGTACGAGGTTCCTGGCTAGCATGATTGACATGAGTTTTGGAGCCTTCATGCATGTGTTGGACGATTATTTGCAGGTCAGGTGGGGGCGGCCGGCCGGCGATATACCCCGATCCTACCTTATTTCGTCCATGTCGTGACTTGAGTGAAAAGCTAGGTATTAAACAAGTGCATGCTCCAAGGACGAGAAGGAGTCTCTTCAAGATGATTCAGATTCAGGCTACAGCAAGCTGTGGATGAACTAGAAAAACATTTGAAGAGCTGTCTGCAAATTCATGGTGTGTACTGTTTTTCATGTATCTTGTTATCATTATTAGTACTAGTTATTAGCAGGGGGCTACTGAACAAAGGAATGCGGTGTCCTTGCCCGATAATAAGCACTAGCAGGTAATGACCGACACTTGGATTTGGTCCTATTGATTTAAACAAATTAGTCGTCAGAGAACCGAATGGTTCCTACAGTGACTGACCGCACACGATGAAGGTTTATACCCACAGACACAACAACTGGACAAGCACTTCGGGGACCATGAGAGAGGGACATGACAAGAGGACAAAAACGAGTACACGTTGGATCCATTTGGAAAGGGCGGCGGGCCGTAGTGTTCCGGACACTATCCTAACTCCTAACAATGTCAATTATGTAATCTAGTGGATTGGTAACCAATTATTCATCACGCACCATTTATTTTGTTCCCCATCTAAAAGCAGATCATCTTTTTTTTTTTTTTTTTTTTTTTTTTTGAAAAAAAAAGCAGATCATCTATAGTTGCAGGAAACGCAGATATATAAATTAATCACTGTTTCGTCGCGATCTTGATTATGGATTATCCTATTTTGTAGTATATTGTTTGTCGTTTTAGGTTTGTTCTAAGTTTAAATAAAACTTGTCTAACTTTAGCAAAGTGTATTAACAACTACAATATCTGATAAAATACGCCATCAAGATATTGTTTCATGACGTTTGTGGTCTATGGAAGGGGCTCGAGGGCTATCATTCCTGATTGCCATACTCCCCAATAGTTAGAGTGTTTACCTCAGTTTTTGGTCACCTTGTGTGATTTCCTGAACCCAAATGTACTTCTTTAGCTAGAAGGAGCGTGAGTGCGTGCCTATGTGTATGGTGTTTGTAGGTTTGTTTGGGATCTTGCCCTTTTCTCTTCTTAATATAAGGATGCACTACCCGTGTTTTTGAGAAAAAAAGTATATTGTTTCATGGTGTATCTATTGGATTAGGATATTTATTGTAGTTATTTGTGTATTCTTCTTTAAAAACTTGATCAAAACTAGGAGAGTACAATGCCTCCTCGGGTTGAAACCCACAATGCCTTGCGTTGTCACCCACCCGTGCGAACGGGAGGATGCGCTACTGGGCTATCCCATCTATCTAGAGCACGAGCAAGATATGACAACCATGGTGGTGGTGGCGGTTCATCGTCTTCGCCTTGTGGGTCCATCTTTTCCTCGACAACATGTAAAAGGGATGGCAGATCTCTTTGGGCCAACATTTGATTCTAGCTGTTTTTGGTCGGAGGAGTGATTTTGGAGGCATCAATGCAAAAGCTCGACATCGGGCGTATGCGAGGAGATGTGGTGGCATGACGGCTCTATGGAAGCAACTCAGACGTTGCATAGGCAACGTAGAAGCCTCATGGCTCTGAGGGGCACCATGGCCAGCACAGTGGCCACCAGGCGGATTCAAGTTTGTCCTGAGGCACAATAGCGCGCCCGGTACTACACCACGAGTGGTAATCGCTGCTCTGCAGATCTCCAGCCGATGGTGAGGCAAGGTGTGTCAAGACACATGGGTAGTGGTGGCTTATTGAAAAAAAAACGACAAGAAGGCATCAAGGAGCTCATGTCTGGCGAGGGTATACAAGCAGGTGGTGCTCAGCAATAAGTCTGTACATGGAGGCTAGAGGGTGGTGGTGTCATCGTTGGCGTCACATCGAGAGGGATGCCGGGACAGTGTGGTAGTGGCAGTGGTGCTCCAATGGTGTTGATATTCCTTAGAAGGTTGGAATTGAATCATGAAGGGTGGAGGTCAAGTTGAGGACTTGAGGTGTGGATGCTCGTGGTGACGCAAGGTTGCCATTTAAAGGTGTTGCGTAGCAATGTAAAAACAAGGCTTTTGCATGGTAATTTTGGGAAATTGTTTTATGGCCGTGCACTAGTGGTGTCCGCAAAGTTGCCAAGGAGGTCAGAGGTAGCAAACAGGCTGAAGTGACCTGCGTGGTGTATTGGTGGGTGTTCCGGTGCATGGAGTCCCTCGGATGGCTTTTGGGCACCCCCATGTGCATCTAACGCTTTTTTCGGTGACGCGACTTGGTTATGGGAGCCAATATGTATGCATTAGATCTTTATGGAATGGACAACATGATTATGGCTAAAGGAAGAGCTCATTTATCGGTGTGCTGGCTTGCAATGAAGCATGGTGGATAGCCTTGTGTGGCAAGGACTACTCCTATGTGTGGCAACGTCGAGAGATGGCGCAAGCGGTTCTAAATAACGGCATGACACAACACGATTTGCATCAATGGCACACGCGATGACAATGGCTTTTGGACTTGCCACTTTTGCCATCTGGCGATGGTGATGCAGTGTGGCCACCAATTGTTGTTGGTACGGGGCTTACGGAGTGTCAAGACGGTGTTGTGCAGCGCATGTTGAGACCCTTGTCCAACCAGCGGTTGCATAGTTGGTAGTTGCTTCCGCTACATGGCCTTAGTTTTGCTTGTATGCATCGGACCCAGAGGAACAAATTAACTGACTTTTCACAACAGTACACACATTCACGCAAGTAAACTGATGAATGAATTGGAATACGTTTGTCGGTCTTCGTTGCTTGATTCTTCCCTCTTGTATATATACTGTAAGTACTACATACATATGGAGCATAAGTACCATTAGGTAATTCTAGTGTACATGCGCATGCATGCTTGTTAAACACACACACACACACCTAGCAGAGGCCAGAGGGTCCCTGCAGGGGAAAAGAAACAAAGAAGTAAAAGGAAAAACAGATGACTACGGGACAGTAGAGACACAATACAGTGCCAGATTCTCTGCCATTCACGATTTCACGTAGCAGGGATCTCTTAATATTGGCACTTAATTGGCAGTTAGCTTGATCCGCAGCGTCGCCGGTCTCATTGCAGCAGCCTGAGCCTGGCCCTGGAGAGGCGCTTCCACTCGACGAGCCGCAGCAAGAACTCCATCACCTGCGCATCATCCACAACCACAAGCAAAATCAGCGGCGGCGGCGGCAGAGTAGGCGCATACGCATTGGCGGCGGCTGCACAGGACGACCGAAACGGACGTGAGATCGGCCGCAGCCGCAACCCCGCGCCGTAGTGGTCTCTATCACTGTCGCCTGGTGGTGGTGGTAGGCCACACCCACACGGGAAGGCCGTGTGACTGCGAAACAAAGCAAAGCAAGCGTCCGGCCCGAAAGCACAGTGCGCGAGTAGTGGCGACACTGTATAGACACGGGGTCGACACGGCCGGACCCGATTGATAGAGATGGATCACACACACACAGTGTAATTAAGCGGCGGGTGCAGCTGGATGGATCACTGACCTCGGCGGGCTCTTGGAGCGAGTAGGATGCGCTCGTCTCCTTTGGGTGCTTGGACACGAGGATGCCGACGCCGTGCCCCTGTCCCCGGCGCCGCAGCACCTTGAAGGCGTCCTCGTCGGTGCGGTCGTCGCCGATGTACACGGGCAGCACGTTGCTGCAGTCCGCGAAGCCGAGCGACTCGAGCAGGAACTCGAGCGCCTTGCCCTTGTCCCACTTGATGGTGGGACGCACCTCAAACACCATCCGCCCCTGCGTCAGCCGCAGCTTCGGGTACTCCCGTAGAACGCCCTTCACCGTCTCTGACAGCTCGCCCCACATCTGAATGAATTGATGATGCGTGGAGGTTAGTGGCTGCTAGTGCTGGATTTGGAGTGGCCAATAGTCTACGTACAATGCAGGGGGGCGGGTGGGTGCACCACGGGCGAAGACGGATAAAGCTGAAAACGGCAAGAGAAAACGACGGGCATTTGGTAGGGCGAACCTTTTCGTGGACGCATCTGAAGTGGACGGAGACGCAGAACTTGTTGTTCTCGACCTTGGCCCCCGGTATGCAGCGCGTGGTCTCGACCAGGCGCTGGTGCACCTCCTCGATCATGGGCAGGAACTCGCTTGCCGGCTGGAACAGAACGCCTTTTGTTGCCTGCTTGGCCTGCGTTGCGCTTGCGTGCCGGGAAGAAGACGCCTTGGCTGGACCTTTGATGTCCATGCCGTGGCTGCCGGCGTAGTAGAGCTCCGCCAGCTTCACGAACTCGAACACCTTGTCGCGGCACCGCCCGCTCACGATCGCCGTTGGGAAATGCTTGGCGACGCTACGCACGGCCATCCGCATCTGCTTGCCAAAAGAATCAACAAACACTCGTGAGCCTGAGCTTGGACCGATCGATAGCTAGCTAGTGGTGGCCGCTACGCAACGCAACTGACGCCGTAACGCGTCCGCTCACCGTCTCGCTCATGAAGGCGGCGTCGGGGTCGTCCACGATGGGCGACAGCGTGCCGTCGTAGTCGAGGAACATGACGATCCGCTTGCCCTCGGACGCCGCCACGATCTGCTCGAACTTGTCCAGCGCCGACGGGTGCCGCACCATCCACGCGGCGCGCTCCTCGTCCACCACGGCGAGCGCGGCCGCGGCCTTGGCGTGCGTGGGCGACGACGCGCGCATCGACTCCACCACGCCGCCCCAGCACGCGCCGAGCTCCACCTGACGGCACTTGCGCCGCACCACGGCGGCTGCGATCCCGCCGGTGCCTCGCGGCGGCGGGTACGGGAACAGCGTCGTCCCCGGGCCGCAGGGGCACGACGCCGCCTGCGCTGCTGCTGCTGCTGCCACGCCAGCAACCTCCGGCACCGCCACGCTGGGCTTCGCCATCACGATCGGTCGGTAGGCTGATGATTGTGAAGAACGCGATCAGTTAGCAGCAGAGGCTTGGAGATTGGAAGGAAATGATTGGTGTGGTGTGGATGCGTTGAGGAGGGCACCTCGGATTTATAGCTGCGGCTCCCGGCTGCCGGGCTGCGGGGTGGAAGTGGAAGGGAGGCGACGACAGGGTGACGCGGATCAGCGTGGGCCACTGCGGGCGGGCTTGGCCGACGCGGCCCAGCTCGGCGCCAGGTGCCCCGCGCGTGCACGTGCCGGGCCCGCCGCGGAGCATACGTGTGGGCCTCACGCGCGTGACACCTTTTGGCAGTTTGGCGTTTCCTTCCCTCCACGACAAAGTTAGCTGTTTGTTATTGTGCAGGTCGAGCTTTACAGCCCCGTTTTTTTCTTGTGTCTAGGTGGGCTGAAACTCGTGCCGTATTCGTCCTGCGAGGGGTTTCTGCTCCAGGTTTTGTTGCGAATAGCAGTTTCTTGACCTGAAAAAAATATATAAAATATCCATGAAGATTTGGTCGGTAAAGTTTGTTGGGGTAAAAAAGTACGTACACATCAATCCTTGTGGTACCAAATTTGGGTCCACTAGGAAAATCAATTAGATTTGGATAACCCAAAAGCTCCATTGGACATTCCCTTTGTTTAGATCCATTTCACTTGATTGGATGTACACATGGAGTTCAAATCCAGATGTGAGTAATAGATACTCCCTCCCGTTCCAAATCGTAGATACTTTCTAGATACATTGATTTGGATATGACCTAGTTATATATACTATGCCTAGATACATAGTAAAAGTTAAATGAATCTGGTCAAAACCGAACTATAATTGGAAACGGAGGGAATATATTGGATATCCTATTAGCTAAAATGCATAAGGCTGGTCAACAAAAGAAAATAAAATCCAAGTCGCAACCTCTACCACTCTGAGGATGGTGAGAGAGAAGGGATGTTACTCGAGCTATAAGACACTGCTCTATTGGTAATTTGGTAGCTAATAACATTTCTAGCACCAACTTCATTTTGCCGAGGTTGCTCATGCGTGTGGTTGAAAATCAGATGACCATTGTGGATTTAGTTTAGTGGTGAAGCGCCCTAAATCACTGAGATGAGAGTCCTTACTCTTGATTGTCACCATCGACTCGCTAGATTTATGTCCCAACATGAATTTAGGCGGCTTGAATCTATATATTATGCCAATCTTTAGGAGTTCCATTGAGGACGTGGCAAATCGTAGTGCCCGTGTTTCATTCTCTTTCGATGATTGCTAGCAAGAGGGTCATCAAATAACTCAATGTAGCATCCTTCCAGCGCCCCTACCCACTTTAATGTTCATGACGGTTGAAACATATTCATGGCTTGTTTGGGTATGAAGTTTTAAGAAATTGTGGTTTCAAGAAACTGCAGTTTTAAAGAGGTGTAGGCGTATAGTATAGAAATAAGAGATCTAAATAGTACACAAATTTCACAAGAACTAATTCAATTTCACATAATATACATAGAAATATGTAAATTCTGTTGTTCCGAACAAGAATAGTGTTCTTAATAAAGCTTTAATAAAACAACAACCTTAATAATGCTATATTTTTTCGAAGAAGTGAAATATTTTTTCTAAAACTAAAAAAGTATTTATTAAATGGGCCAACCGACCAACATGTTCAAGGTAAGTAAAAATTGTCTTACCATACTTTCTTTTAGGGCGTACCGCAACGCTTAGCAGCCTACAAACGTTAGCCTTATCGACACAAGTTGATGGGGCAAAGACGCAAATTTCCCCAACGCAACAACAAGGAGTGTCGTAGTCTCATTTGACGAGCAAGGCCACCCCCCTCGCATCTCACAACGCGATGTTGCCTATCTCCCGCGTCTTGCCTCGTTGCTTTTTGGCAGACGAAGCGAAATTGATATCTCCCGCAGGAGACACTAACATGCAGCGGAGCTACTACTTAAGTTGACATGGACAATCCAAGCGACATGGCCTTTGAGGCAGCATGTCATCACATCGTGTTGGAGACCCTGGGGCACCTTGCTCTAGCGTGAGATCAAACAGAACTTGACAAGTATGGGCGTTCTAAAATCGATGGGGATTGTTCGATGCACCCAACGTGAGCATCGCTAGGCGACAACAACAAGTGGGAACCACGTCATCATATCAGAAAAGAGCAATCCCCTGGGAAGGACGAAGTAGTATTGTGCAACAGTTTTTGCTCTGCTCGGTTCGAAACATATCGAAGAGACGACTTAAGATTCGATCAGCTCAATTTGGTACCTCTAGTGTTGGAATCCAACCATCCTTGTTCTCTCTCCACCTTACTTCGGTTTCTGAGCACCCGTGGAGCTTCTCTTATGTTGTTGCCTTGTTGGTTAGTTGGATTGTTGGATTGCAAACCTAGACATCTGGTGGGTGGATAGGATTGGGTCAGAATGGACTTTCTTCAACTTAAATTGGATGGACCGGACTTTACATTTGGAATGGCTTCAGCTACTTTGTTTTTCTTATTTAGACTAGTTAAACGCCCGTGCGTTGCTGCTACGGGATAATAAAATTTTATATAAAAAACATATATCGCATGATAAGGTAACAATACTATAAAATTAAACAATAATATTAAAGTGACATTATGAACTACTACATGGGATTGAACATGTTTTCAAAGATCATTTAGAACGAGGAAAGCATTTGTTAACATTCGATCAACCTCACCCCATTATTCTATCACTCTTATCCGCCAAATAAACTGGATGCGAACTACAAAGGTCACAAAAAACTGAACTTCGTAATAAATCTTTAAATATATTCAATAAGAGTGTGTCTTAATGTGAAAACTATACATGCAAAGGCAAATAATTTGAAGGGAAGTTGTAACGAACGACAGAAATTTGAGAATTTCATTTCAAGTATATGTGTATTTCTATTGTATTTTCAGATTTATTATTCTACAGAAAAACGTCATATTGCATGTACATGATGTCATATGACGTCACCAAGATAACAAGGGAAGAACGTGCATCCCATCCGTTAGGTGGCACTTGCTTCGTTCGGTCATGGCGCTTACACGCCTCGGGCGCCAAGGCGTGGTACACCCTTGTCTTGCCCGGGGAGGGTGAGGTATGTGAGGCGGCCACTACACTTCTTTGGGGCTCGGCGCGGAGGCTCGTTGGAGTAGCTAGCGGTGAGGGTGTATGTGGCGAGTCCGCATGGCTTGGGAAAGTCCTAAAATGGACATTGTTTGGCTTCCATTGAGAGATCGTGGAGACTCCGGGGAGGCGGCGGTGCTTACCGCGGCAAATGTAAAGAATGTATTGAGGAGCGGGCGGAGGTCACCGAATCGCGAAATAACAGTGGACGATGTTGCGAGGTGATCACAACGCACCTCCTTGGTGTCGCTGTGGTGGTCATACTTGGACTCGCCTAGGTCTCGATCCGTGGCTTCATCGCGCCCAGTTCGGGCGGGCACAAGCAAAGATCGGGCGCTGGCCGAGCTGTGGGGCGACGACGGAATAATGCGCCGAAGTTACGGGCGGGAGTGGTAGATGTAGTGTAGGGCGTTGTCGTGTCGAGGCGAGGTCTCCCAGTTTGGCTGGCCGGGGAGGTGTGGGCGTCGCCGTGGCAAGGACCGTAGATGGGGCAGGAAGGAAACCACATGCAAGGAATGGGGCGCGGGATCACAAGATTGGGTGGTTGCCTAATATAAATCGGCATGCGTGAGGAGATTGGGTGGTTGCCTAATATTATTGGCATGCTTTCCATGACATTAATCGATTGGGTGTTGCCAAATATAGATTGCATGTGTGAGGAGACCACGTGGGAAGGGGTGTGGGATCGCATGGTGGGGGGTGAAAGGTGAGGCTTAAATTTTACGGCACCAAATAGCGATCTTCCTTTTGTTTTTTTTATGTTGTAGAGATTCAGATCTATTTGTCTCCTCTAGTCGATTTGGACTAAAATGGCAGCGAATGGGTTTGTTACGGGTATCCGTTGATTTTGGCTTGTCGGTTTTGGTTCTAGGTTTTCGCACAAAAAAGGTTAAGAAATAATGACTCCGATGTTAGTGTTTATGCATGTCTACGACATTATTCGACCAACTAATGAGCATATATTTGATTCACATTTGTGTCCGCACTTGTAGATATTTCAATTCATTCGAGCACCAAAAAAACAAGAACAATTGGACTGTTCCATTGGACCCATTTCTCACCCTCTAAACCGTTAGCCGTTGTCTAAAAGGGTGGTGGTGCATAACATAGTACTCCTATAGCATATTTCGTAGGTTGGTACCGCCGTTGGGTTGGTGGAGGACTGGAGGGAACCATATGCAGGAACCGGGCGGTGCATGCATCTCGGCGAGGCCGGGGCGCCAATTGGCCGGTCCAGGTCCAGCCCTGGAAAAGGGACGCGACCAGCTCGCTGCCTCTGCTGCCCTCGACCGTGCCAGGAGCCGTGTCACCCTTTCCACGTCGAATGCTGCGCGGAGTTGGTTGGTGCGCGCGCGCATCCATCGCATGAGCATGATTAGGTGACCCCAGGCCAAATAATTTAGCGGCGGGGGCACATGCTGCCGTCGTTTTCCGCCGCAGGGACCCGCCGGATACCCGGTCGCCGCCGCCGAATAGCGCGGTGCCGGATGAAACAGGGGCACCGGCCGCAGAAAACCGCGCCGCGCGCCGAGAAAGCGGCGGAACCAGCTGCGCGCCTGAGCATTCGCTGCCAAAGCCCAAAGACGGTGCTTCTTTAGAATCAAATAATAGTCTTATGTTAACAAACCGGACGAGGAATCGTTAACGGCCTAGCAGAGCAGGGACATCTTTAGCCGGTGGCATAGAGGCGGGACGGGCAGAACCAGGAATTATATATAGTGAGAAGTTGCGCTTAGATTCCACCATTGTTAAAAAGAATTATAAGGAATCTCTACTTGTTGTCAGAGAGAGAGAGAGAGAGATAATTATAAGGAATCACCTATGCACGCAGTGTTTATATCATTTTTCTGACATTTAGAGAAGATAGGAAAACTGACTAGTAGCAAGGCAACACAGAAGAAAATCATTGATTTTTGGGCCGTCACATAGAAATCAATGACCACGTGCCCTTCATCTACAACAAAGTTTGCACAAAAAAAAACATCTCAGGCCCTGCTTGAGACTGAGGAATTAAAAAATAGAGGAATAGAAAAAAAAATAGAGAAATGTTGTATGAAAGTGTGTTTTGAATGGACGAATTTACAGTTTGGGTACCGAAGACACGAAACTGATTTACATTACAGATGAAAGGGTGCTTTGTTATGTCAACGCCCACACATCTTTCTTGTGTCCACATGTTGAACTCCTTTTGGGCTGGAGCAATTAAAGTGGCTCCGTTTTAGAGATGATGAAGAAAATGAAGGGCGAAGATCATAAAAAATCAAAACAAAATATTTTGATGTCCTGATTGTTTATTTCTGATGATGTATTATTTGGAAGAAACATAACTAGAGAACTTTTAACTAGAAAGTACTGCAGTTAATTATGCAATTTGTTACTGAATGATTTATCTTCTAGTGTGGCTATGCTTTTCTGTCATCACTTTATTTTTTTTTTTTTTTTTTTTTGAGAATACGTTGGTTAAATTTGTGATGTCTTGTAGCGTTTGTGTAACTTATTGTGGTGGTGTACGCTACGCACTGTATAGTTTGTACGCTATATATATCGGCTTATTTGGTTCGTGGTCTATGAATTTTGCCTAGCATCATTTTACGGCATTTATTTTGAGCTCTGAAGCTGGATGCATGTGCTAGGGTGAAAGGCTCAAGACCAAAGCGTCATTCAAACATGCCTCTGTTCTTCTATATGATCTTTTTCGTAACTAAATTGGTGTGTGCAGCTTCCATGTTTACCTCTTGATGACGGTTTACAATCGACATAAAGAGTATAAATACACAGCTCAAGAAACAAAAAAAAAACAACAAAGAAAGAAAATAGAAAGAATTACACAAAGTCCAGTATCCATAAACTAATCTAAGGGTGAAGCTTTGCTTTTGCTCTTAGAATAACTATAGCAAATTTCTTCCTAGAGACAATCTTACACCTCTGTACAGAGCGTGAAATGTTGCTGAAAAATGGCATCATAGCTTGCAGAAAGCGTAAGACAAGGTTGCAATGAAAATTATATATGCAATCTAGAAATCGTCGCCAGCCAGGTTTTCCAAAAACCTGTTTTACACAGATGCCGAATCTGTGCCAATCAAGGATTATCAATCTATCAATGTACTGTACATATGTACTCCAGGTTCCTTAGCTACTGGCTATACAGTATAGGCGACTAGTAGTAGTATTTCTTTTTAGTGATTTGAGTGGCAATCATTGCAAAGCAAATTGAAGGAATATAAATCCTGGTACTGATTCTCTCGAACCTTTCTCCCCAATAGATAAGCCGTCCAGGTAAAAGGCTGTCTGTTTCTTCCTGATTGAATTAAGCTCGTACGAGATACGGTTACCGGTGGGCGGAAATAAAGGAGCTCATCCACTCATCACTGATGCAACATGCAAGTTGCTAAGATTTTTGGTAGTATAGAGATGCTTTTCACCGATTCAGAGAAGATAGGTTCATCGTCCGGTGTGGTGCGGCAAGCACCCTTTGCAAGGATCAAAATCCGTGTCGTCATCGAGATAACATGGTTGTCACCCAGAGAAGATAGGTTCATCCAAGTGGACTACTGGATGCATGGCGTAGCTGCAGGTTTCATAGCTATAGCTTGCTTTGGCCGTCCAGCACAACCTTAATTAATCCTAACCAAATCTGATCTTGTATGATTGGTGCCACAGCGCATAAACTATACTTTCTGTGCGACTGAGCAATGGATCTCCATAAGCACATTCTCTGATGCCCAAATCTTTACGATCCTGACTTTAACCAAGAAAGAGGAATATTAGCCGTGTAACTCGTATTTCGTCCAAATGTTTGATGGAGTACCAATTAGCAAGTGGGAATAACCTAGAGGATACTGTGACTATGAGTGAATAGGTTTTACAATTGTTCTCCAGCAAAAACACAAGTTAAAACAACAAAATTAGACACAGCCCACCAAAACTGGCCCAAGCCGGTTTATGCAGTGAGAGCTTTGCTGGCAACCAAAAACTAGCCTGGGCCAGTTGGTTAAATCGACCTGGGCCAATTTTTTTAGTGCCTGCACAAAACCATCCTTGTTGCTTTGTTTCTTCATTCCACCTCTTTAAACCTAATATTGTTTAAACTGCATAATAAACTTGGACATCATGTTTCTGTCATCAAGACGGTCTTTAGTAATCACGTTTTGGAGCCCGAACAAACAAACCGACTTTTCACGTGGACCAGGGCCGTGCCCCATGGGTGTGCGACAGGTAAGACCGTACTGGGCCACCAAAATTTCAGGGTCTCAAAAAATAAGTCCATTAGTAGAAGGGCCTAAGTATTATTAGGCCAGAGCGCATCATAAGTTTGATCGTCTCCTGAAGTCCGCAGCCATCGCGGCTCGTGACGCTTCGTGTGTTCAATCTCCTACAAGTCGTATCGTATTCTGTATATATCCGCCGGCCACTGGCGCTCGTCCTGTAGACTGAGATTAGCATAAGCAAGGAGGGCCATCGGGAGACCCCTGCGGGAGTGTAGGTAATGTTTCTTTCATTTCGAAACTTTTCCTACATCCTACTATAAGCACTCAAGTGGATTTAAATTTTAATTTTATTTTCATTTTCTGAAGCCATGTATCCTTCAAATTGAATCAGAAAATTTGAAAATGGTTCCCAAAAGCATAAGAAGAAACATTGAGAAGTTAACTCAATCCCATAAAGGTTTTTGTTATATATGAAACTTTGATTCAGGCCTCACTTAGAGTTTTGAACCGTACTCTAAATTCGGACGACACGACCTGCGTGGACCGGACCCAACCAAAGTCAGCTAGGCCGGTTTAACTTTCTCAAATGCAGTATCTGTTGTAGTATTAACAAACAACTACTGTGCATTGGGGGCGGGGGGCAAGCCCCTACTTGCCCCTGGTCCGTCGTTGCATGCAAGTTCGATTAAGAGTTGCAGTAGCCCGTTGCTAGTCCCAGAGAGGATTGAATATGCGTGGTGTGGACCGTGTCTACTTGAAGCTGCCTCAATTATTTAGAAATACTACATGCATGGAGGTTGTTGGTATATCTTATAGCATAAAATTAATAGACAATTAAAACTGAAATAAGGACTTAAAATAAATATCAACATAGTTTAGAGACCTAACTCGACATAATTCCACGAGTTTTGGTGATTTATATATTTTCGGGGATTAAACAGGGAAAATACCGAGTTGGCAAGCCATACGACATAAAGACTTCCACAACGCAACCTCGACTTGAAACCCACACAAGAATATTCTAAAAAACACCGAGAGAGGACACGACCCGACGGTGGTCCTCAATGACATGTATAGGTACCTGAGGAGGACACTTATGCTCTTTGGTCCATTTGGAACCACATCTGAAGCACAATCCATTCCTTCTTCTATATTGTTTTAGAGCGCAGTTTGTCATCCCCTTCAGTTGGGTTTTTTAGTTTCTCACCCTCAGTTGTCTTCACCATATCAAAGCAACTTTTGCTTGCCACTTAGATTGGTCCTTTCACCCCCCCCGTTGCCTTTATTCCTGCTCAACTCGGCCTCTTGAATCGAGCCAAGGCACTTGTCGTGTCAACATTAGCAGGCTTGTGGAGCACCGGACCGCTCGATGTCTTCCTTTAACCCTGCCATGTATCGAGTAACAAAATATGTCTGCACCCTGTTCAAATTCCAAAGTATACTCATCAACAGTTCCTTTTTGAACAATTGCTTCAAACTGCTTCATCACCATAGGATACCGATCCTTATCAAACTTGGCCATGGCCGACCTCGATGCTCAACATTATGCAACCAAGTCTTCGCGGAGCCCACAAAATTCAACGCGGCAAAACGAGTCTTCAGGGATGAATGCACAGAATACACCTCGAAATACATCAAACAGTGATCCTTCCATAAGTGTGGGTTGGAGCTATCAAACTTAGGGAATTCTAATTTGGGGAACGGTGGTGGGCGTAAACTGGGATCACTAAGTGAATCGTGGAACATACCCGGGTCGAAGCTCTGCGGCCGGGTTTCGTGAAACCCGTCGCAGTTGATCTGGCCGCCCCCGTTGGCTTGGCGCCCATGCAGCGCCCCCATTGATGGAGTAGACGCCGCAGGTAGTGCATTGAGGTCGAGCTCCCGGTGTGGGGAGCCGCATGCGACCGCGGGTGGGAGCGACGGACGGTGTGAAGGGTCGAGATGGGGACTAAAGGGGGGTGAATAGTCCCTTTTAAAACTAATCGCACCGGCTATCCGAAACTAATGCGAAATTAAACTTATCGGTTTAGCCAAGACTTCACCCCTCTAACTATGACTCTAAATCACCTCACAAAAGATCCTACACAAAAAGGGTGAGGTGACAAGCCTAGCTTGAGCTCCTAATCAATTCTAATGCAAGGTCACACAAACCTAAGCACTAGTACTTTAAGCAAGGGTGAGCTCCTACACAATTCTAGTAAGCACAAGCACAAAGCCCCTAAGCTCACTAGATGCACAATGGACAAGGCAACACACGCCTAACCCAAAGGCTCAAATTACCTAGCTACACAAGCTAAGCAAAGTAACTAAACAAGCTACACAAGCTAGATAGTTACAACTACACTACTCAATCACAAGCACAATATATATATGAATGTAATAACAAAGCTTGTGATGAAGAGAATGCAAACCACCGCGAAGTGTGGACACAAGATGACACCGGTGATTTTTTACCGAGGTCTCGGGAAGCTTGCCACCTCCCCCCTACTCCTCGTTGTGTCGACCGACACCTTGGTGGTTCCACGGTTTGGCGAATCACCCGGTGATGATCCTCGCTTAATGGCCGGTGCCAAATCCCACGGTGGGAGCTCGACGAGTCCCTCACACGGTGTGAGTCCTCTAGCCAATCCCCTCGAGGGTACCGTGTGAACCCACACACAAGTGTGGTAGCTCAATGACACGCTCCACTAGAGTTGCTCTTCACGATCTCCGCGAGGTGAGCACGAACCTCTCACAATCTCTTCTTCGAGCACCACACAAGCTTCCCTTGCGTGCTTCACGAAGTCTCTTGCCACCAAGCCGTCTAGGAGGTGGCAACCTCCAAGAGAAACAAGCACCACCGGCTTGCAACACGAACACCTAGTGCCCACGAATGCGATCTCTCAACGCAACGCACTAGAACTCGATCTCTCACTCAATTGGATGAACGATATCAAGCATATGTGAGTGGGAGTGAAATCTCATGTTTGGTTTTGGAAATTGATGACACACTTGTGGCACTAATCCTTTGCTCTAAGTGTGACTTATGAGATAGGATTATGTGGATGACAAGGAGCATGATGATCATGAACATGGACGACATTGGTGGACATGGTGGATCATCAAGCTCGGTGATCGGCTTGAGAGGAACTCGGGTGATCAAGGCAAAGGTATCTTGATAGGGTTTTTCTTTTTCGGTGATCAAGACACGATAGAGCGTGTGATCACATTATAGGATAGATAGCCGACTATCAAGAGGGAATGCCGCGACAATCCTTTTGGTGAAGTGCTTCTAGGTCCAATTGACTTGCATATTGCATTTAGGACAATGAGAGCACTAACTTCGATCTTGCCTAACCGTTCGACAAGCTAACATGCATGATAATGTGATCATCTTCGACGTGTTGGCGACTTATGGCAAGAGGCGAAGCAAGGTAAGCAAAGAGCAACAAAGATGAAGAACTTGCTATTTTCGGGCGGCCGGGGACGCTACTGGTGTCGGCCGGATGCACCGGCCGGTGGCTCCGGTCGAAGGCTCGCGAGAGAGCCCTGCAGAAAGCCGCTTTTGGCCGGACGCAGGGGACCGAAGCCGACCGATGCTTCCGGTGCTCGACCGAAGCAACGGCCGGACGCGTGGAGGAGTCGTCCACCGTGGGCCCGGTTCCTTGTCGGTTGTGACCGAAGCGGTGACAGACTTCGCGACCGGACTCGGCCGGGTGAGTCCGGCCGGTCGCGTCCGGCCCGTCGATCTTGAGAGCCCATTTCAAAGCTTAACGGCTCCATTTCGTGAGATGGGCTATATATACTTGGATGGCCGGTTTCCTAGCCCCTCTCTTGCACATTTGAACACTCTAACTTGCTAGTGAGCTTGTGAGACTACTCTCCACTCATCTCTCCATCCATAATTCGTATTCTTGGTGAGATTGAGAGTGATAGAAGTGCATTGCTTGCATCGGTTGCATCTAGAGGCACTTCATCCTTGGAGAAGCCGCGGGATTCTTGTTTTCTTGGGAATTTGCCCGGTTCCCTAGCGGCTTGGAGCAAGAGGCGATGTTGAGCTCGATTGGAGCTTGTTCGAGGCCACACCGGTGGATTTGTGAGGGGTCGTTCCTTACCCCGCGGGAGATTTGCGAAAGGAGCACTAGTGGATTGCTCGTGGCTTGTTGTACCCCCCCTCTTGTGATTGGTGTGCTTGAGCTCCCACCGGGGATTTGGCACCGGCCATTAAGCTTAGCAACCATCAAGTGGGTGTGTCGCCACAACGGGGACTAGCGTGCCGGCAAGCACGTGAACCTCGGTGAAAAATCATCGTGTCACTTGTTCTTGCTCGTTGGAGATTTCTCGGTGATCACGGTGATTGGCTACAACCTCGACACTACACCGGTGGTATTGTATTCTAGCACTCCTTCGCATTACTTTGGTAGTATATCTTGTTAGGGTGCTTAGCTTGAGTAGCTTGTGTAGATAGCTTAGTCTTGTTTAGCTCCTAGTGGTAATCTAGTTAGAATTGCTTGTTCACCTAGGAGTAAACCAAATGACATGGCCTTTGTGTGAATTAGAGACAATAGAATTGAATTGTGGCTTGCTTAGCTAGAGTGTAGCATCGCTTATTTAGCTTCGCCATCTTATTGTCTAATCCGTTTGTTTAGTGTTGTTGCAAGAAATTTTAATAGGCTATTCACCCCCCTCTAGCCATTAGGACCTTTCAAGTGGTATCGGAGCAGAGGCACCGTATTTGAGTGACTTAACAACCAACGGTGACAAAAAATGGCTACATTCCATGTCAACAACACCAAGAAGGCGCCACCTTTCGATGGCACCAACTTTGGGCATTGGAAGTTGAAGATGACCGCACACCTCAAGCAAATAAATAGAGAAGTGTGGATCGTGACCGAAAAGAAGTTTGAGGTGGCAAAGCCAAATGAGCCAACCGCATTGGAAGAAAAGAAGATATATGCCAATGATGTCGCCGTGAGTGCTTTCCATAAGGCATTCAACGATAGAGTGTTTGAGCAAGTCAAGTCACTCACCATTGCTCATGACATTTGGAAGAAGCTAGAAGAGTGCTATGAGGGTACCGAAGGTGTCAAGCAAGCAAAGGCCTACATCAAGCTAGAGCAATTCAATAGCTTCAAGATGGAGGATGATGAAAGTGTACCGGAGATGTTCCACCGCATGCAAGTGTTGGTGAACGATCTCAATGCACTTGGTGAAGATATCAAGGACACACAATTCAACATGAAGTTCTTGAGGTGCTTACCGGAGAGATTCGAGATGCTCAAGACGGTTTTAGTGAAGACCAACTTGAAGACCTTGACACCCAACCAATTGCTTGATGAGGTGATGACCGATGATTCATTTAGAGATGATTCAAAGAAGCAAGAGCTCATCAACAAGGCCAACAAGAAGACCAAGGATGAGGACAAGAAAGAAGACAAGAAGAGCTTGGCACTCAAGGCTAGTTCTTCATCCAAGGGCAAGAAAAAGAAGGAAGAATCAAGTGATGATGAAAAAGAAGCTTCTACAAGTGGGAGTGACATTGATGAGCACATGGCTCTCTTTGTCAGGAAATTGGGCAAGTATGTCAAGAAGACATACATCCCCAAGAAGAACAAGAAGAAGCAATCATCAAGGAAGACCAAGGATGGCAAGAATGAAGGCAACATGAAGTGCTTTTGGTGTCATGATGATTGTCATCTCATTGCCGAATGCCCATATGAGAGTGAGGATGAGAAGGACATCAAGAAAGTAAGAAAGAAGAATGATGCCAAGAATGAGAAGGAGAAGAAGCCCAAAAAGAAGAACGAGTCACATGTGGCTACTTGGGATAGTGATGGCTCATCCTCCTCAAGTGATGAAGAAGAGGAGAAGAAGAAGAACAAGAAGAAGAGACAAGCTCACCTTGCTATGCATGACAAGATCTCCCTCTTCGACACTCCTTCTTCATGCTTCATGGCTAAGGCCACAAAGGTACAATCTATCACTAATGATGATGATGATGATAGTGATAGTGATAGTGATGATGAGGAGCCAAAACACACTAGAAAAGAATTGCAAATCATGCTTGATGATTGTATTGACATGTACAAGGAGAGTAGGAAGGAGGTCAAGGGCTTGCATAAGGAAACAAAGAGCCTTAAGTAAGAACTTGATGAGCTTCGGGCATCTTATGAGAGTCTAAAGGTAGACCATAAGAGGCTTGAAAAATCTCATTCTAAGTTAGAGAAAGCTCACTCCTCTCTACTTGAAGAGTACAAGTTGTGCTTAGTTGAGGATAAGGTTGATACATGCAATGCAAGCATCATGTGTGACATTCTTGTTGATGAATCAACCCCCAAGTGTGAGACCTCCACTAGCTCTATCACTAGCATATCCATCACTAGTGAAGATAATGACAACCCTATGCTTATTCATAAGAATGCTTGTTTAAAGAGGAAAGTAAAGGAGCTCAATCACATCTTGGCTAAGGCTTATGGTGGTGAGGACCGCTTGCTTATGTGCTTGGGTAGCCAAAGGGCATCCTTATACAAGGAGGGCTTAGGCTATATCCCCAAGAAAGGCAAGGCCGTCTATGTGACTCACAAGACTCGTTTTGTGAAGAACAATGGTAGCTATTGCAAAGCTTGCAAGCAAGTTGATCACTTAGAGCAAATGTGCATGAATAAGAAAATCAATGTCTCTTCCATTAAGCTTGATCATTCATATATGCTTGTGAAGAAGGACAATGGTGTTCGTGCTAGGTACATTGATACACCATGGATGGGCTCAAAGAAGGAAGCTATTTGGGTACCAAAGGCCTTGGTGACTAACTTTGAAGGACCCAAAAAGGTTTGGGTACCTAAGAAGAATTGATCTCTTTTTGTAGGTCAATTACCGTGCCGGAGGAGAGCATTGGATAATGGATAGTGGGTGCACTCAACACATGACCGGGGATTCTCACATGTTCAAGTCAATTAGCATCAAGGGCATTGATGAGCATGAGTCAATCACATTTGGCAATGACAAGAAAGGCAATGTGTTGGGGCTAGGCAAGATTGCAATCACTCAAGAGAGGAGCTTATCAAATGTGTTGCTAGTTGACAATCTTGATTACAACCTATTATCGGTCTCTTAACTTTGTGATCTTGGCTACAAATGCATATTCACTAGTCAAGAAGTTGAAGTGGTTAGTGGAGATGGTGCCAATATGATCTTTAAGGGATTTAGATATGGTGATCTCTATCTTGTTGATTTCAACTCAAAAGAAGCCAAGTTGACAACATGTCTACTCTCAAAGGCTAGCAAAGGGTGGTTGTGGCATAGAAGGCTTGGTCATGTTGGAATAAAGCAATTGAACAAGTTGATGAAGCATGACTTGGTTAGAGGCTTGAATGATGTAAAGTTTGAGAAGGACAAACCTTGTGGAGCATGTCAAGCCGACAAGCAACATGGTAATGCACATCCAACCAAGAGTACAATGAGTACAAGCAAGGCATTTGAGTTGCTACACATGGACTTGTTTGGGCCAACATCATATTCTAGCATTGGTGGCAACAAGTATGGTTTTGTCATAGTTGATGACTACACTAGATACACATGGGTGTTCTTTTTGCATGACAAGAATGATGTATTTGAGCTTTTCAAGACATTTGTCAAGAGGGTTCAAAATGAGTTTGAGACATCCATTAAGAAGATTAGAAGTGACAATGGGAGTGAGTTCAAGAATACAAGAATTGAAGAGTTGTGTGATGAGCTTGGAATTGGACATCAATTCTCACCAACCTACACTCCTCAATCCAATGGTGTTAATAGAACTTTGATTGAAATGGCAAGATTAATGCTTAGTGAGTACAATGTTAGCCATTCCTTTAGGGCCGAAGCAATCAACACGGCTTGCTATTGTAGCAACCGACTCTATTGTCATGGTATGCTTGGGAAGACACCTTATGAGTTGCTAAACAGAACGAAGCCCAACATTGGTTACTTTAGAGTCTTTGGATGTAAATGCTACATTCTCAAGAAAGGCACGAGATTGGGCAAGTTTGATAAGAAATGTGATGAAGGTTTCCTTGTTGGATATTCAACCACAAGCAAAGCTTATAGAGTTTGGAACTTGGGTAGTGGCAAACTTGAATAAGTTCATGATGTAGAATTTGATGAAACCCAAGGCTCACAAAATGAGGTTGAAAATCATGATGATGTGAGTGGTTCCAACTTGGAGAATGCAATGAGAAACATGGATGTTGGTGACATTCGGCCAAGGTAAGTGTTGGTATTTGATAAGCCTACAGAAATATTTATAAAATTTGTATAATCCATAAGCGCACGGATCTTTGGTGAGCACTTCACCCGAGAGGGTTTAAATATCGAATCCACAGGGGAAACGGGTGAGGGAGACTACGATCTAATCTTAACCCGGAGTAATACAAGACTTAAGAAGGTTGAGGGTATAGAGAGGATTACTAAGATAGCTAAATCTTAATTTGGTAAGTGATGTTGATAGTATTCTTATGGGGACGTACTCAAAGGAAAGCAAGGCCGAAACTCACTATTCCCCCAGTAACTAGGTCCTACGTGTCCTATCCAACGGGATGTGGAATCCAAAGGAATCAATGGTACTGTCACTACCATGAACTACCACATTCGAAAGGTAGGGTGCATCTAACGAGATACCCGAGTCCAAACACCACGTTTGCACTTCGAATATTACTCTAATCTAGGCGCCAGATTAAAGTACTCCAAAGAGACTCGTTAGACCAATAAGAATAAATATAAACAATATAACTTACTAAAAGAAGAAATAGATTACCAGAGTAATTCCAAATGTAGATTAACTTCTACCGAGGTACAAGTGTGGAGATGGCACCGACAGGCCTCCTCCAATTTCTTCCCTCTCTCTATCTCTCTTGTTCTAAAGATTAGAACTAATGAGTTCTAATCCTCTTATACTAACTCTTCTAATTGTAGTTCTAATATGCTTCTAATTACATTCTAATTCACTAATCTCTTAGAGAGAGATGATCCTTACATGGGACCCCTCTACAACTGAGAGATAATGAGATAGAATGAATTGATAATGAATTAGGGTTTCACCCTGGGGTCAGGGGGTCTTCTTATATAGGCCTTGGCGATGAATGTGAACCCTTGGATCAAACCGACCTTGGCAACGGTGTAGATACAACCTCAAAGTCGGTAGTAAACCGACCTAGAAAAGATGACACCGACAATGTAGGACCCACCTGGCGGCCGGCCTAAAAGGCTCGGGCGGCCGCCAGTGCCATGGTGGGCCCAGTCGTCGAGGTCCTTCCCGATGTCTTACGGTGTCTTCTAGAATGTTTTAGTCCACTTTTCGGGTTGAGTTACTTCACGGTCAAGTCTTGTCATCATATGTCTTGTATATTAGGAACTTTCTCCATTCTTCTCTCGTGCATTTATCCATTGAGTCCCCTCGAAAAATATATAAATCACCAAAGCTCATGGAATTATGTTAGTTAAAACCCCTAGACTTATGTTGATATTCAATTTAAGCCCTTATTTCATGTTAGTTGACTAGTAATTTTATGCTATAACAGGTGTCAACAAGCTCCCCCAAGCTTACCCTTTGCTAGTCCCTAGCAAAGTCAAACTTTAGCAATGGATCAAGAGTTGCTACAACGCTTTCACATCTCTTAAAGTACACATGCTTTCAAACAAAATTTCTCCTCCAGATAAGAATAATTTGTTCATTCTTCAACTTACCCATATTACCTTTAACCATGGAGCTTATAGCCTTTTCTTTGATCTTGGGAAATTAAAAGATAGAACAATCAAGTCAAGCACCATATCTCAAACTCTTTGTTCAACTGTCCTTCTGGAGTTTTTGTAAGTTTTTAAAATAAAACTCAAAGTTCCTAGTATGACTCTCTCATGTCTCTCATTTGTGGTTTTTTGTGGATCCTCACTAAGGCAATAAAAGTTGTTTTTTACCTTTCTCTCATGATATGTAGTATTTTTGGACTAAGGCAAGTAGCACATTATGCCTTCTTCTCTCTCACCCTACATCTAAGGTTTATATTTGGAATTCATAAGTGGGAGAAAACTATATCTACTTACTAAGTATATATTGTAAATTCAAGCAATGGATCCAAAGTTACAAATCACACTAATCAAGTAGTGTATGTGTATGGTGGAATGAATATGGTGGTAGGTGATGGTAGGGATATGAATGAGGGGAAATCTTACTTTTGCTCCTTGAGGATTCTTCTCTCTTTTGGAACTTGAAAACTTTGAGAGAACCTGGGTTGCACCTTTTTTTTTTTTTTTTTTTTTAGAGAGGTGGGTCCTACTCACCCTTGGACTTGTGTCCATTTTTCTCTCTCTTTTATTATATTTTTTTTAGAGATGTGGGCTATACTCGCCCTCGAACACTTGTTCATTTTTCATCTCTTACGTTTTGGGAGGTAGGCTCTACTCGCCCGTAGGACACTTGTCCATTTTTCATCCCCCTTTTTTTTTATGAATACAACCCAAGCCTCTTTTTGTAATAACTTTTGAGAGATAAACAAATGTAATGGAGCTTTTGTAAGATATTGGCTAGCAATAGGTGGATGGGTATAGGAAATATTTTTAGTTGCTCTCTCCTAGGATAGGAGTAGAACATTTTTGCTGGCTAGAGTGAAAATGGATAGTGGGGTATATATAATGGATGCGTACTTTCAGGGTGGAAATAGCATATAGATGTATGGAGTTGAGTGGAGTGGTGGTGGAGTGTACATGATCAGCATGACAAGTTTCTAAGGGTCGACAAAGATTGAACAAACTCAATGCAAAGCAAGCGACCTATATATATATATCAAAAATGTTTTTCCTAATCTAGGTAGCATGTATATATGGCTGTGGTAGGAGGTTCAACACTTTGTCACACAAGAACTTATCATGTGCACTTTTAAAGTCCAAAATAAATCTCCAGAAATCTAGCATCACTAGGAGTAAGTTTAATAGCAGCTCGGACTCTCATATATCATATCCCAGTCAATTACCTAGACTTTAGAGCAAGCAATTTGTAACCCACGGTTTTGAGGTTCAAAGTAAATCTCAAGTCAAAGCAGTTTTGCATTTAAGGCTCAAGAGAAATTAACCTTGAAAGCTAGGCATTGAAAAGGAATTATGGCCAGACAACTATTCATCATTTCCATGCATGAGATCTAGTTTAGGGGATCATTTTATATAGGTGGAAAAAAGAAAATCTACGGTACACTCCTATTTATTTATTCTAAACTCTAGCAAAGACTCTTTAAACAACTAGACATTTATAAAACTAGACTCCTAGCAAACCAAGCAAACCAAGCAAACTAAATATTTAACTAATAATAATAATAATACTATGATAGAGATACTTATCAGGATAACTGGGGTTGCTTTCCCCAAAATTTTGCATTGAAGTGTAGGGTCTTTGATGAGGAGGGAAATTGAGGTAGATGGCGATGATGATATCGCCCTATCATGTCTCTTTTCCTTCGAATCCGCTGAACTCAAATAGACAACAAAGCTAGTGGAACTAGATTAAGCTTTAGGGGTTAGCCACTTTAGCTTCATGTGTTTAGAGATGGATCATGATTATTCTATGTATAACTTCAGCGAGAAAAAAATATTTTTGAAATTTTATAAATTTATATGCATGCAAAGAATTATGATGCAAATGCAACTAGATGAATGAATAATTATTTTTATGCCACCACGGTGAATCTCCTTATGGGTTATTACACACCACAAGATTATTCACATGGGGCTTTCTTTGTTTTTCAATGTAATGCTAATGCGAGAAATTAAATATGCTAAAGAAAAAATGATTATGCAAAAGAAGAAAATATGCTAATGCAAGATACAGAAAGATAAATATGATATGCAATGCTAGAAATTAAATAATGATAACTACCGAAGTTACCTTTCGGCGAGGGTTCAATGTTTTAAGTCATTTGAACAAGACTACTTACCTTGGTTACTCCTTGAGTGTATCATCGATCTTGATATTTTGTATCTCCTAAGATGGTGATTACGTAAATTTTGTCACCCATGTTCTTTTGCCGGTCCAACATTTTGAAGTGAAACTTTGATAGTGGGGGTTGGCGGCTTCTTGTTTTTGTGTGCATGCTTTGTGAGTCAGGACATTCTCTTGTAGAATTTTGGGGAGAGTGAAGACTCCTCCACATTTTGCTTTCGAAGTGTGTCCTGCATGCAAAGACAAGGCGAGAGATCAAGTGCATGGGCTGTTGTTGGTGGGAAAACACCAATAGAACCAAAAGTTCATTCTTCTCTAAAACCTTTGGCACATCAAACAAGATAAAGTTAATGTTTATATGTTTCCTTTTCTATAACAAGGGTGATAAGATCAGAAGATGGAACATGAATGTTGCAACACATTTGTTAATATGATTAGGACTATGAGATCAAGAAGGTGGTATTAGGAACAACAAAAGAAACAAAAACATGTTGAAGTAATAAAGTCGGATCAAGCAAAGGTGTTACTCTAACATGTTTGATTCTTTATTTATGAACATGCCATAAGTAAGAGAAAGCTTATTTAACAACTCACCTCAAGATGTTACCTTATTATTGGAGCATGATGGCATTGTAGCAACTTGTGGTGTTGCTTCCTTTTTTGCTTAAAGCTTTTCTTGATTTGGCCTCTTGTGTAGTTTTTCCTAACTTGTCTTCTTTCTCTTTATTTCATAAGACTCTTCTATACGCAGCGTGTCCTCCTTGTGAAAAATTTTGTTGAGTCTTGCTTCTTCTCATGGTTTTATTTCTTGCAACGTGTAGGGTGTGATGGGAGCATGTGAGGAGGAAGAGCATGATTGGATTATCCTTGGTGGAGTTGGTCTTCCTTCTCCATGTGCCATTCATCCTTAAGTTGATCCTTGAGCAAGTGCTTTTTTGTTTATAGATTTTGTTTGTGGCACTCCTCTTATTTCCCTTACTTCATCTCTAGTATGAGTTTATCTCAAGACCTCCCCAAGCTTATTTGAGAGTTTCTTCTTTTTTTCTACAGGGGTTAGTCAACAAAATATACCAATGTCTACACAAGTAATTCTTAGTTCAATAACCAAACTAGACTCCATGTCTAATTCAATTAAGGAAGGCGTTCTAACCTAAGCACCACGCTTAATTTAAAAAGCCTTTGGAAACACACTAACTGTAGTGTAATAGTGTTCCCAAACCAAGGCATACTATGGTAGATAAAGGATAGCATAAAGGCATTATAGAGATTGACTCAAACAGAGAGATTAAGAGCATGATAATATTTTTAGTAGATTTAACATTTCTCAAAAATAGAGGTAACCAAAATAGTGTAGCAACATGATAAGGGAATATTTCTATGCATGTGATTTCATGTTGCTCAATGATTGGTTAGACATACCTTACATTGTCATCCTCGACTCTTCTTGCTCTAGACACTGAAATAGTTAGCGACAAGAATACCCGAAGGAATATTTCCTCATTTATGTCTCTATGCTTATTTCACAAAGGGTATTATAGCAATAAGGTGAATACTCATGTTATTTCTCAAGAAGTGCTTGTTTAAGGACAACAAGCTCGTCCTTGGGAAACCTATTGAATTAAGATTCATGATGATGAAGTGGTTTCCCTTCCAACATCAATCTACCTTAAGATTTTTATGCCAACGAGATCTGGAATATTTATTATAGACATATGCATCTACAACCATCCTTTCAAAATCTATAGGAGGAGAGAAAATGAGGGGGTTGAAGATCTCATGTGGGATAGAGAGACTAGGTGGTTTAGGAAGGTGATCATGTGAACATGAGCTAGATGAAGTGTCTATGAAGCGGCTCTTATACTCAGCGATCTTTGTCCTCCCTTCTCAAACTCCAAGATTAATTCATCATGGTTGTCTAAAAGGATCCCTTGGGTTTGTGTCTCTCAGACTAATAATGTCTAAGATGTCATCTCTACAATCAATGACTGTGGTACATGGGTCATTAACACTCTCAAGCCATTGTTGTGGTTCTTCTTGGTCGTCTTGATGATTCCTATGCTTAGGTTGTTGTGGTGAATTTCTAGGCTCATATGTTTCAAAAGAAGGAAGCATATGTGGATTCATCGGGGACAAGGATGGGTTTAGAGATGGGTTCGAATAAATCATCTTGTTTAGGCATAGAAGGGGAGAAGATAAGATTGTCTTCTAGATAGCTTTGCTCTCCTTCTATGGTATGATCGACATGTCATCCTTGGGTTCTTCCCAATGTCTTTTAAAAAAGAATAGGCATATTCAAATAGAGACTTCTCCTTAAAAGAATCCGAATTATAATCACTTGGAAATCTCTTATAAACACTCTCAATAAGAGACATCTCAGAAGAATCTGAATTGTGGTTACTTAGAGGTCTCTTGTCTGGATGAGAATTTATTGTTCTCCCAAAATCACTAAGGGGTAGGTTCATGAGGATCTTCCAAAGGTGGAATTTCTTCTTCCTTTGGGGGATTTTGGGATGTTGGTGGTTCGAGGATAGATAGCTAAGTCTTGAATTTGGAATTGTTGTAAATTAGCTATCGTAGTTTCTTCTTCTTGATCCGAGGGTGATTCTTCCTTGTTCTCGGGGAAAGATTCTAGTGGGAGTGGCGTATCCGCAACATCTGTCAATGAGATCTCTTGCTTCTATAGCAGACGGAGAAAGGAATGCGCCTCCTGAAGCTACATTAAGGTCCCTTGCATCTTTCTTATTAAGACCCGGATAAAAATGTTGAAGAAGGATTGGGTCTGGAATACCAAGGTTTGGGCCAAAGTTGATAAGGTCATTAAAACGATCCCATGATGCTTTAAGAGACTCTTCTTTATTTTGTTTAAAGGTTAAAAAAGTTCTATACGAAGACGGGCCACTCTAGAGGTGGGGAAAGAAATATGTACAAAATTTGGATACTAAAGTTCCCCAATCTTCTTTCACTCTCTCTACGTTTTAAATAATACCCTTTGTTTAGCTTTTCCCCGTTTAAGAGAACGGAAAGAACTTCCAGCGTAAGGTATTATCGGATATACCTTCCATACGAAAGCATCCCATAATTTCCTCAAACTTTCGTAGGTGTGAGTGTGGGTTGGCCTTACCTTCTCCGAGAAGGCTAGTTCTGAACCATTCTTATATAACCCCAAAGCGTAGCTCATAGGACTTTGCTAGGATAGGCTCACGAAGATTACAGTTTGCCTAAAGCTTTTCGCTTGAGGTATAAGATATTTATAGATAGGCGTGGAATTCATAATGAAAACGGAAAAGAAAAGAATAGATGAGTTAAAAGCTAAAAGGAAATAAAAGAAAAGAATATGATACAAGGATAAGGTAGATTCAAAGTCAACTCAGCAAACCGTTTCGAACGGCGCCGAGAAAATGCTTGTTGGTATTTGATAAGCCTACGTAAAATATTTATAATTTGTATAATCCAAGCATACGGATACCGGTGTGAGCACTTCACCGGGGAGAGGGTTTAAATATCGAATCCACGAGGAAAGCGGGTGAGGGAGACTATGATCTAATCTTAACTTGGGAGTAATACAAGACTTAAGAAGGTTGAGGGTATAGAGAGGATTACTAAGATAGCTACATCTTAATTTGGTAAGTGATGTTGATAGTATTCTTATGGGGACGTACTCAAAGAAAAGCAAGGCCGAAACTCACTATTCCCCGGTAACTAGGTCCCTCGTGTCCTATCCAAGCGGGATGTGGAATCTAAAGGAATCAATGGTACTTTGTCACTACCACGAACTACCACATCCAGGAAGGTAGGGTGCATCTAACGAGATACCCGAGTCCAAACACCACATTTGCACTTCGAATATTACTCTAATCTAGGCGCATTTAAAGTACTCCAAAAGAGACTCGTTAGACCAATAAGAATAAATATAAACAATATAACTTACTAAAAGAAGAAATAGATTACGAGTAATTCCAAATGTAGATTAACTTCCACCGAGGTACAAGTGTGGAGATGGCAAACAGGGCCGGCACTTCCTCCAATTCCTTCCCTCTCTCTATCTCTCTTGTTCTAAAGATTAGAACTAATGAGTTCTAATCCTCTTATACTAACTCTTCTAATTGTAGTTCTAATATGCTTCTAATTACATTCTAATTCACTAATCTCTTAGAGAGATGATACTTACATGGGACCCCTCTACAGCGAGAGATAATGAGATAGAATGAATTGATAATGAATTAGGGTTTCACCACCGGGGGGGTCTTCTTATATAGGCCTTGGCAATGAGCGTGAACCCTTGGATCAAGCCGGCCTTGGCAGCGGTGTAGATACAACCTCAAAGTCGGTAGTAAACCGACCTAGAAAGATGACAGCGGCAGGTGGGACCCACCTGGCGGCCGCCTAAAAGGCTCGGCGGCCGCCGAAATGAGTGGGCCCAGGCTGTCGGAGTCCTTCTGATGTCTTCGGTGTCTTCTAGAATGTTTTAGTCCACTTTTTCGGGTTGAGTTACTTCACGGTCAAGTCTTGTCATCATATGTCTTGTATATTAGGAACTTTCTCCATTCTTCTCTCTGCATTTATTTATTGAGTCCCCGAAAATATATAAATCACCAAAGCTCGTGGAATTATGTTAATTAAACCCCTAGACTTATGTTGATATTCAATTTAAGCCCTTATTTCATGTTAGTTGACTAGTAATTTTATGCTATAACGGTGTCAAATGACAAGTTGAGGATGATGATGACACTCCATTGCCTACCACTACAGTTGAGTTTGATACAAATGAAGCAAGCACTAGTGGTACTCAAGAAGAAGATCAAGAGCAACAAGCTAGTCCATTCACTCATCCTAGTCATCAAGTGCAAGTGATGCAACCATCCAACATTGCAAGAGATCATCCAATTGATCAAATTGTCGGTGACATCAATAGTGGAGTGATTACTAGAGGAAGATTGGCATCCTTTTGTGCTCACCATGCCTTTGTGTCTCAAGTAGAGCCGGAGAATATTGAGAAGACACTAAAGAAGGAAGATTGGGTCAATGCTATACACGAAGAACTCAACAACTTCAAGAGAAATGATGTATGGGAATTGGTGGAAAGGCCAAAAGGACTATAATGTGATAGGAACCAAGTGGGTCTTAAAGAACAAGCAAGATCAAGATAGAATTGTGGTTAGAAACAAGGCAAGGCTAGTAGCTCAAGGGTACACTCAAGTAGAAGGTCTTGAGTTTGGAGAGACCTATGCACGGTTGCTAGACTTGAAGCAATTAGAATCTTGCTTGCTTATGCATGTGCTCATGATATCAAGCTCTATCAAATGGATGTGAAGAGTGCATTCTTGAATGGTTTCATCAATGAATTGGTCTATGTTGAACAACCACCGGGCTTTAAAGATGAGAAGTATCCCAACCATGTGTACAAGTTGAAGAAGGCTTTGTATGGATTGAAGCAAGCACCTAGAGCATGGTATGAGAGGTTGAGAGATTTTCTTCTCTCTAAAGGGTTCAAGATGGGTAAGGTGGACACCACTCTCTTCACCAAGAAGATTGGACAACACTTGTTTGTGTTGCAAATCTATGTTGATGACATTATCTTTGGATCAACCAACCAAGAGTTTTGTAAAGAGTTTGCAAATATGATGGCCAATGAGTTTGAAATGTCAATGCTTGGAGAGCTCACATTCTTTTTGGACTTCAAATCAAGCAATTAAAGAATGGCACATTCATTAGTCAAGGCAAGTACATCAAAGACATGATCAAGAAGTTTGATCTTCAAGATGCCAAGTCAATGTCCACACCAATGGCAACCAATGGAAGCCTAGACCACGACCCTAGTGGCAATATGGTTGAACAAAAGAAATATCGGTCCATGATTGGTAGTGTGGGTATTGCATTTAGTGTGGGCATGTATGCTAGATATCAATCCAATCCTAGAGAGAGTCACCTCAAGGCAACAAAGAGAATTATGAGGTACTTGAAGGGCACACAAGATGTTGGACTATGGTATCCAAAGGGATCCAAGTTTGATTTGATTGGATATTCGGATTCTGACTATGGAGGGTGCAAGATCAATAGAATGAGCACAAGTGGCACATGTCAATTTCTTGGAAGGTCACTAGTATCATGGTCTTCAAAGAAGCAAAATAGTGTTGCTCTTTCAACCGAAGCTTAATACATAAGTGCGGGAAGTTGTTGCACTCAATTGCTTTGGATGAGGTCAACCTTGAGGGATTTTGGATTCAAATTTGACAAGGTTCCATTGTATTGTGACAATAAAAGTGCTAGAAAGATGACTCAAAATCCGGTTCAACATACAAGAACAAAGCACATTGATATAAGGTACCACTTCATAAGAGATCATCAACAAAAGGGTGACATTTGTATCATGGGCATTGACACCGAAGATCAACTAGCCGACATATTCACCAAGCCACTTGATGAGAAAAGATTTTGCATGCTAAAGGGAGAATTGAACATTATTGACTTCTCCAACTTGAGTTGATGCACCCCACTTATATGACATGCCTCTCCTTCGACAAACCCAAGGTAAAAGTTGGTTGTCATGGCATTCATATATAGCTAAGGACTTGTTAGTGCATCTAGACATCATGCATGTTATTAGGCTCATTCATGGAAAATCAAATGATTTCAATGTATGTGTGGCACCACTATTGCTTTGATTGGTTCTATGAACTAGTGGTGGCATATGACATGTTTATGTGCTTGCAATCCTAGTGTCAACTCTAGAAAATAAGCTATTGATATGTATTCTAACATGGTGCAAGATAACCCTTATGCATATGAGGTGTGAAAAAGCTTGTCCTTGGTTCAAACTTGAATACATGGAAAGGCAAGTGATCTAGATGAGACCACATGTGATACTTTGATTGACTTGATTTCTCTCATTTACACCTTTTTGGTGATTGTTGACAAAGGGGGAGAAATAAGTCACAAAGATGTTGGAAAGGATCACACAAATAGGGGAGCAAGCTCATAGACTATCTGTACATTTGTATGTGCATGATCATAATGATATGTTGCATTGGCAATTTAAATTCAATATACATGATTGCTTGGTGTATGCTAGTTTTTTTTTTAAAAAATTGATTGGTGATTGACCAACTAGCATGCATAGGATGTATCTAGACAAAGCTCACATTTTAGCCTATAATGTTGATCTCATGGGGTATGTTGAGTTTTGATGATTGTCTAGTTACATTGATGCTAAGGACTCCGATGGTTTCACGCTTCAAAGGTCGAATTCTATAACCTTAGCATCCCTTTTTGGTATTAGTATCTCTCCCCAAGATTTCTATCCATACATATGTGCCAAATTGATCCAAACACATGGAAGCACATATGTAGGGGGAGCTACTACTACCAAAAACCGAACCTTGAAATGTTTGTCAAACTATGATTCCTATGGACAAGCAATTCAAGTTCAATTGAATTTTATTTCATATCTTTATGATTTTGGTTGTCATCAATTACCAAAAGGGGAGATTGAAATCTCATGTTTGGTTTTGGAAATTGATGACACACTTGTGGCACTAATCCTTTGCTCTAAGTGTGACTTATGAGATAGGATTATGTGGATGACAAGGAGCATGATGATCATGAACATGGGCGACATTGGTGGACATGGTGGATCATCAAGCTCGGTGATCGGCTTGAGAGGAACCCGGGTGATCAAGGCAAAGGTATCTTGATAGGTTTTTCTTTCGGTGATCAAGACACGATAGGCGTGTGATCACATTATAGGATAGATAGCCGACTATCAAGAGGGAATGCGCGACAATCCTTTGGTGAAGTGCTTCTAGGTCCAATTGACTTGCATATTGCATTTAGGACAATGAGAGCACTAACTTCGATCTTGCCTAACCGTTCGACAAGCTAACATGCATGATAATGTGATCATCTTTGACGTGTTGGCGACTTATGGCAAGAGGCGAAGCAAGGTTGAAGCAAAGAGCAACAAAGATGAAGAACTTGCTGTTTTCGGGGCGGATTTGGGCCCAGCGGGTGTCGGCCGGACGCGCCGGCCGGTGGCTCCGGTCGGTCGCGTCGCAGCGAGAGCCCCTGCAGGCCGTTTTTGGCGGACGCGAGGGACCGGAAGCTGGACCGGATGCTTTTGATTGCTCGGCCGAAGCGGCCGGCCGGGCGGCGTGGAGGAGTCGTCGGCCGTGGGCGGTTCCTTGTCGGTTGTGACCGGAAGCGGCGGCCGGACTCGGCTGGTGAGTCCGGTCGGTGCGTCCGATCGGTCTTGCGAGAGCCCATTTCAAAGCTTAACGGCTCCATTTCGTGAGATGGGCTATATATACTTGGATGGCGGTTCCTAGCCCTCTCTCTTGCACATTTGAACACTCTAACTTGCTAGTGAGCTTGTGAGACTCCTCTCCACTCATCTCTCCATCCATAATTCGTATTCTTGGTGAGATTGAGAGTGATAGAAGTGCATTGCTTGCATCGGTTGCATCTAGAGGCACTTCATCCTTGGAGAAGCCGCGGGATTCTTGTTTTCTTGGGAATTTGCCCGGTTCCCTAGCGGCTTGGAGCAAGTGGCGGTGTTGAGCTCGATTGGAGCTTGTTCGAGGCCACACCGGTGGATTTGTGAGGGGTCGTTCCTTACCCCGCGGGAGATTCGCGAAAGCATGCTTCCGGTGTGTCGCGTCCGGTCAACCGTCGACCACACATCAAAAAACAAGCTCTCTGCCGGACACACACACCGGAGCGTCCGGTCAAAACCGTGAGTCCGGTCACGCTTCCGGTCACCAATTTCCAGTTAAAACTTCACCGATTCACCGACGCCTTTGCTTCGACATGCTACCCATCAAGTATACCAAACTTGAGCACGAGGAATAGCATGTTTTTCACCACCCACGATGCATCCGGCGCAATAGAAAATATGCATCTTATTTTCTCGAAAGCACCGCCCTTGCAAATGTGCCAACACCACCATGTGTACATCACCATGTGCAAGTGTGTAAGCATTTTCACAATCATTTCAAAGGATGGGTTAGCTTTCCGCGCCACTCGATCCTAACACATCGCAATGTTAGATCGCTCAAGTGGCACTAGATGACCGATATGCAAACAAGTTTGCCCCTCTTGATAGTACGGCCATCTATCCTAAATCCGGTCATAAACTTCTGTATGCACCAATGACTGGCGAAATGAAATGCCCTATAGGTTATACCTTTGCCTTGCGCATTTCCATTCCGCTCCATCTCCAAGTGCCGATGCAACACATGCACCAACACGATCAAGAATGATATGATCCATTTCATATCATCACATGACCTTCTTGGTCCATCGATCTTGACCTTACTTGCTCTTCACCGTTGCGTCGGTCCGTCGGCACCAAGTCCCTCGACTTGCCCTTCACACTTGCAACCGGTCCGTCAAGCCAAGCCTTGTCTTGATCTTCACCGCCTTGGTCATATGACTCCATGTCATGTTTCATATGCAATAAGCTCCTTCATTGCACCATCATGTGTGAACTAATCTCCTGTGTATAATCTCAATAACACAAATTAGTTCACCTAATGTTGACACTCAATTACCAAAAACCACAAGGGACCTTTCACGGTGCACCACCCGAGTAGATTGTGTCACCGGTGATCCGACGGTGCTCAACATCTCTCGAATCGAAGACTCCGCCACCTCCGCGCGGTCGCGCAAATCGTTGAGCACCGTCTCGACCTCCAACTGCTTCGAGCTCACACTGATCACCGAATCGAGGGTGCAGCTTGACCATATCCCTCAATCCGGTGAGCTCCGGCGTCCGTCACGCCGGCGATGGAATCGGAGGCGTCGACATCTCGTCGAACTTGGCGGTCAAATCCTCCAACGAAGATACCATCTCGTCTTTGCTACTTGGATCGCGATCTTCTTCGGCGCTAGGGCTTCCAACTCGGATCTTGCGAGCAAATTTCTCCCCGAATTGAAGGGAGCTGATGCCAAATGTAACAACCCGTATCAGGCTGCTACTGGGTAACTGGATTCTTCTTACTATGATTCTGGTCGATTCGAGGGCGAGGATCAGGCCACGTAGCCAATCCATCGGATGACCAAGATCGAATGATTCTGGGACGTTTGGCATCAAAGCCCTTGATTTTAGCGAAATTAATTCAAGCACCAAAAGCTGGCCGCACGCGACGGACTCGAACCGTCGGTCGTGTCGTCGCCTCCCTAACGACCTCCGCCATCCGCTCAGCACGGCACCCCGGCACCACTTCCGACCCCCCCACTTTCGGCGATAGTGCGGCGTGCCACGCTGCACCACGCCGGAGCTCTCACCTAGCTACGCACCGCTCAGCCGCTTGCGACCCTGCCCGGTCGCAGGAAAATCCCCGGTTCCCACGCCATCCGCCCGGTGCGTGGCGCAGCACCCTTTACCGCCCCGCCCGCGACCCCGCCGAACGCGGACCTGCCCTACGCCTTCCGGCGGCCGCGCGGGCACCGCCTTGCTGCCCTTGGTCGCCCGCAGCCCCTGCCAAACCACCGGCCCGGTTCGCCCTTAGCCCGCCTGCACCCTTTCTCGACCGCGTGGCACGGCATCACGCCCGCGGCGGCGGCGTCGCCCACCAACAGTGCAAACCATGGTGCTTATGTCTCTCGATCCCATCTACTAAAGAATGGCTCACTGATGGATGATGCACACCGTATGCTCAACTACAGATACCTACCTGAATCAAACTCATTATATGGGACAGTAAAGCCTTCGATCATGTTAGTTAATTCAATTTTCCAATCAATAATTTTTCCAACTACAATAATCTTTATTGCTGATGAATTGAGGATCCTGTTACACCTGCATCAAGAGTAGGCCAATGAATTCCGTGGTCAATTTCTTCCTGTTCCAGGGAACTTGCACGTCTGGACGTTGATGCACCCAACATCAATTGCACCAGCTAAGTATCGTTTCCTTCTTAATGAAAGGTTTGCACTTTGTTTGCCTAATCTTTGCTAATTAGCTCTTAGGTTCGTTTGGCGTAATGAAAACGATCACATACAAAATCCCTGTCAATTTTAGTACCAAATGTTGTTATTCTTTACAAGATCGCATATTGGGATTCTCTCTACATGTTACTCCCCAAATTATGTTTCACACTCCTTTGTAATTTCTTTGCAATTCATTGCACTTGCCAGACCGCCATCATCTCTAAATTTGTATATGATGTTTAGTCTCATTTCGCATGACTCCTTCTATAAATTATATGTACAAAATTGTCCCATTTCGCATTATCCGAAATCAAAATTAAGATGTTTAAATGACACCAAAATTTCATGGTCTCAGCTACACTACTTTCAAGTCACTACTTTCTTGCGGAACTGCAAAAAATAATATATGCTTAAATGATACTAAACATCATATGATTTCACTTATCTCAATGAACCCAAGCTCCAGCGCACCGCCCTACCCACGCATGTCTTACCATACACTAAAAGTTCAACAACACTGATCTTGGTGTGCTCCTCTATGCCAAATTAATTTTAATTTTTGGATCCGCATTCTTGGCTTCTACTTTGTGATGTTTCTCTAACTCCTTTGTGATGTTTTATTTGTTCAGAATTGGACTGATATTCCTTTGTTAGTTCATTGTATTGTTGTTCGATTCAATGTTTATGTGTGCCTTATCCAAGTTGACAGATATATTCTCAAATCAATACTTGTACGTAAGTTGTACTCAAATAAATTACGAAGAAACAAAATCTATTACAATAAAATAGTTCAACACTGGCCTTGTGCGGCAAGGCCGCGTGCCTTTTCTAGTTGGACGGAATTTGGGGTAGGTTAGCGGGAATTAGGGATTGGAAGCAAGAACAGCAAATGAGGAAAAGTCGAGACGAAGTAACCAGGAAGAGTTCAAATTCGAGTTCAGTTCATTCGTAATCGTTCACCATCGCTCTCTCAGGCTTATATACGCCAGCTCCCTCTCCAGCCAGGGCTGGCCACAATGAAGCCCAACAAGCTAAACTGAAAAGCTCGCTTAGGAGCCCAAAACGATAACGGAAACATCAGCCACCCGCAACAGCGACCACCAATGTCGGACCAGGAATAGTACTGCGTCTTCACCGTGCTCCCTTGGTCTTGGTCATGACACATATTCACTTTCTGACGTATAAAAATGAACAGATACGGTCAAAAAAACCGCAAAGTACGGATTATGCGTGTATAAAGTGACACAAGAATATAGACATATATTGATATATTCACCTACACGTTCTATGCATGGGATAACACATTAGCATGCACAGCAGCAGTACTAACACAACATAATACCATATAATTATTAAGAAAAATGATGAGAAATAAGATCCTAGCTTAAAATTAATAGGCGGCACCATCTCTCCTAGTTCCGCATTTATGGAAATAGGATCTCGCAACCTCCTCGTTGCCCTACAGGGCGCTTCACATGACCTCCCACCCAATTCGAGTTGCAGGATCGGGATCTGGAAAGATATGGGCACCGCTACAGTAAAGATCTTCCTCTGGTTGGTCGTGCGGAAGCGACACTGGACTATGAACATGAGGTAGCACCATGGCCTTGACGCAAATGACAATTGCTTTCTTTGTGACCAGGAGCCAGAAACCATCGACCACATCATTGCTTCTTGCTCATGCTCCGGGAAGGTGTGGTGGACCATCCTCGCGGTCCTCGGCGTTGATTCCTCGCAGGTAGGCCACACCTCGCTGCTAGACTGGTGGGACAAATGGAGAATGAGATGGCACGGAGACAAGCGGAAGGGCGCCGACTCCTTATTCGCCCGGTGGCTTAGCAGATCTGGAAGGAACGGAACGCAAGGTGCTTCGCGTGAAACCTCCACACCACCGGGCAGCTGCTAGCCTCCATCAAGCACACCCGCCGATCTATGGATCGAAGCCGGTCGCGCACAATCTTAGTTGTCTAATCCGCGAGGAAATAGGCTTACAAGCTATTTGGGAGATAGTACTTTTTATAACATTTCCTCCCAAACGCGCTTCCAAGCAATGTAAAAACACTCTACTTAATCACAATGATATGTAAATTTTCACGTATTCAAAAAAAAAATCATTTCTAGAACAAAAGTAGAAAATGGGTTTAGAACAGGTGAGATCTACTACACCTATAGACAAACCCCACTAGCTAATCCTCTCAACATGCAAGCTAACCACCTCATCATTCCACTAGTAGCCCCACTAGCTAATTCTTTTCGACATGCAAGCTATCCACCTCATCATTCCACTAATGCACGCATTTATGGTCAACTAACATTTGCAATTATAATCTATATGCATGCAAGACACATCATCTACTAGCATTATGCCACGCCATTCATTAACATTAACTTATAATTGTTTATCCCTTTATATAAATAATCTTATTCCAAACCATCAACAATTTTTTGGCAACGCATGGGGTATTGCTTTCTTGATCCTTGAGACCTTAAGGTTTTTGTGTTGGAAATTATCATTAAATAACTCACATATTTATATCTTTCTTTCCATCATCAAATGATCAACTCACATGTTTATATCTTTCTTTCCACCATCAAATAATCACCAAAAAACTAACCTTAAATTCCTGTGGCAACGCTAGGGAACTCACCTAGGTATTGCTTTCTTGATCCTTGCGACCTTAAGGTTTTTGTGTTGGAAATTCTTATTAAATAACTCATATGTTTATATCTTCCTTTCCATCATCAAATGATCAACTCACATGTTTATATCTTTCTTTACATCATCAAATGATCACTAAAAAACTAACCTTAAATTTCCACGCAACGCGTCTAAATTTTCTTGATGTTACATATATTATTAGAAGACAAACATCGAAGGTATGTTGGATCATTAGCACGTTAGTACTTGCTCAAATCTATTCTTACCGCCAAATTGATAATTTTTGTGTTTTACATTAAGTTCTAAAAATTATCCTCCACAAATTAGTGACCTATGTTTTCTTTGAAGATCCAAGATTATGATGATGTCTTTTCTTTAGTTCATTATTGAAATTATTATTAAATACCTCTTAGCTAGATTAAATTTACTTTTGCATACCTATAGGGGACAAAAATAATGGGCCCCCGAACATTCTCTACTAACAAGAAATGTAACGGCCCATCTTTGTAAACCGTAGTTCGGCCCAAGGCCACCAGTGGGCCAAATGCCTCCCAACACTTCACGAGCCGTGATCATGTTGACAAGAAGAGGCGGGCTGCTGGCTACCTGATCTACAAACTTGGAGGTATCGACAAACATGTCACCTGTCGGCCTACAAATTGGCCCACGACGGCCCACTCGCAACACCCATCCTACCAGCTCAAAAACACATCAACGGACATATGGACCTGCTACCCATAAATCGCCCCAAAGTGGCCCGGGGGAACGAAAAAAGACCCATTACAAGTGTTGTTGGAGTCATCAAGAGTGTGGAAAAGAAGGACCAAAGGTAACAACCATACCAGGCTTGACGACATCAATCACTACTTGACCTCGAAGGAACAAGCATCTCGACATAAACCACCCCAGTGAAGGAGACACCACTCCACTCGGGCCTATTTTCACCTCATCTGTGTGGGTCTTGACCAAGCGTCCCACTGTCGTCACCACACCCGTCTTGCCCGAGGAGGAAAACCCCTTTCCATACCCTCGGGCGCACAATCTCCGCCTCTCGCCCGAGGGCGGAGGCCCCGGGTGAGCGGGTTCCGCCTCGCCCGAGGGTAGGACACCCCGAGCGCCGCGATCTCCCCCGCCTCGGGGCAGGACACCCTTGGACATCGGAGACTCTGGCTGTGTAGTAGGGGACAACCGCATTTAACGCTACTGCCTTGCCAGTCACAGTACCAGGGTAATCGATTACCCTAGCGATTCGCCAGCCCCATTATCTCCTCGCGCACCCGTTGATGGGACGTAAAGTGACGGGTTGCTTAACACGCCACCCTCGCACGGGAAACAACGTTGGCACTATTTACCCTCCGACGCTACACCTCCCTGCCACGTCTCCGAAATGGCCCTCGGGGCTTCGACACGCCACCACGACACTTCCAAGGGATGCACGCCCTGCACGAGACTTGAAGGACTGCCCTCGGACCCTCGGCTCACCAACTGCAGGACACGTACCCTGATGACCTGAAGACACGTGTCTTCGTATCCTTACTCCAACTGGATCATCCGAGCCCAGGCCTCGGACATGCAAACACTTATGGGCCCGGACAGTAGACACATTAGCGCTAGCACTTGACACGTAATATAATGTCGTTACATTCCCTTCCTCTATAAAAGGAAGAGTAATGGCCCATTATCAGGGATCGACTCCTTTAGATTTCCACACCTACACACGGTAACCAAGGGGTTGAAGGCGCATTTCTCCTCTTGTAACCTCTTATAACTGCTTGTAAACACCTTGATTTAGCACATTCCGGTGTGAGGTAATACGAATCGACTCACTGCTGGACGTAGGGCCACATCGCATAAACTAGGATAAATCCCTCGTATTCATCTCGCGCACGCCATCCGGACGGAAGCGCACAGCCTATAAATTTATTGCCGATCCTTAAGATACCCCGTTTCTCAAAACACCGACAATACCGTAGCAACGCGCGTGGAATTCACCTAGTTTTTAGAACGGATAAGCCTAAGTTCTAGAACCAGAGGACAGCAAGGGATAGAGCTGCTACTACAGCTGTTCGAAAACATAGAGCCACCGCTAAACCCTCGATACAAGTTTAAAGACATTGATTGATTTTTTATTTTTTTTTAAAAAAAATAGTTAAATGCAGTAGAAAATAAGGGATTTGCTACCATCTGTGCAGACAACGGCTCTGAACTAATTAAGATCTGAATTGACACAAAGATGTACAAATCTTAAAGCAGGATCAAATGGCCACGTCGTTGTCTGAACAAAAAAATAGATCTCATGCTCCTGCTATCAGGGGTGGCATTATAGCATCTGATCATCACGGTTCTCCAACGCTACCGACGGACGACATAGAGTGAACGTACGCACTGAACCCGGCAGTTGGCGCCGCGGCGCCACGATGCGCGTTCGTCGGGAGGACCGGCAGGGTGGCGTCCGGGACTGCAGCACGTTGAGAGCGTGCACAATGGACGGGCGCTCCCTGGGCACCGGCTGCGAGCACCAGAGCCCGACGACCAGCATGCGCTCCATCTCCCACGCGTCGAACTGGCCGTCCAGCCTACCGTCGGCGGCCTCCAGCACGGCGCCGCGGTCGTAGAGCTCCCACACCCGCTCCGCTAGCGTCAGCGTCTCCCCGTCCGGCATCTCGGCCGTGGCCGGCCTGCCGCAGGCGACTTCCATCAGCACGACGCCGAAGCTGTACACGTCGGAGGCCGTGCTAGGCTTGTGCGTGTTCACCAGGTCCGGATCCATGTAGCCCATGGTGCCCATGACGACCCTGGTGGTGCGCGGCACGACGCCGTGGTCGAGGAGCCGCGCCAGCCCGAAGTCGCCGAGCTTGGCGGTGTGCGAGGAGTCCAGCATGATGTTGCTGGGCTTGATGTCGCCGTGCACCACGCACTGCTCCCACCCCTCGTGCAGGTACGCCAGCGCGGCACCGAGCCCCACCGCGATCCTGTACCTCTCCGGCCACGCCAGGAGGAGGCGCTCCGCGCCGCCGCCGTAGAGGTGCTGGTCAAGGCTGCCCTCCGGGACGAGCTCGTAGACGAGCAGGAGGAGGAGGCCGCCCTTGCGGCGGCTCTCGCACCAGCCGACGAGCTGGACGAGGTTGCGGTGCCGCAGCTGGCTGATGATGCGGACCTCGGCCTCGAACTGCCTGCGGCCCTGTGTGGAGGTCTCCGGCGAGAGCACCTTGACGGCGACGTGGCGGTCCTGCGCCGCGAGGTAGCCGCGGTAGACAGTGCCGAAGCCGCCTCTCCCGAGCTTGTTCTCCTCGTCGAAGTTGCCGGTCGCGGCCGCCAGCTCGCGGTAGCGGTACCTCCTAGGCCCGATCACTCCTTTCTCGAAATCTAAATCTGCTTGGTCACGGTGTTCGTCCTCGTCCTCGTCATCGGGTGATCAATTGAGTTGGCGCTTGCCTGCAGCCGCCGCCTCCTCCTCTTTTGTAGCCGGAACAGGAGCATCACTGCCGCACCGCAGGCGAGCAAGGCCGAGAGCGGCGCAACCGTGGCGACGACTGGCGCTACCCACCTCCGCGACCTTGTTGTTGTTGTTGTTGTTGACGGTGGCGGTGTGTTCGTTCGCACAACGGAGCTGAAATGAAGATGATGAACAATGAACATACAACATGTCCATCTGCAATATAATCGTGAGCAGGCAGGCACGTACCTATTCTCCCATATTGCGAAATCGCTTCCACTGGTGGTCACCTGGAACCCGTCCGGAACGTACTTGCTGACATCGTACCTAGGTCCAACCTTGGCTACCACACTGCCGTCGATCTCTGCGACGTATGCGTCGTTGTCAGCGAGTAGAATCCGCAACTTGCTGTTCGGCCTAATATTGTTCCGAGTTCTTATCTTCATCATCGTAGTGATCTGGTCTTTCATGCTCGGATCAAAGAAATGGTCGTAAAACTGCAATATAATGGAAGAAATTATATTGATACATAAACATTGATACATACAACTATAAACACGTACGATGCAAGGGGTGCCTGGATGCGTGAGGATGTAGGCGTAGCCCTGCAATATGTTGGCCGGCGGAACGGCCAGCTCTGATGCGTCTTTGAACCGGTGTCGTGGTTGTCGACGAACGTGACGGCCTGACGTGGGCGCAGGCCGACCAGGCCGGGCGCCCTCCCCGTCGGCGTCCTTCATCCACGACAGTTGGCTGTAGTTGAGCGCGGCCTGGAGGATGCCCTTGGTGGTGTAATCGAACGCCGCCGCGGGGCGCCGACGGCGTCCACCCAGTCGGCGAGGACCTGCCGGTGCTCGTCCTGGTCGGCGCGCGGCCTCCCGTCCTGCTCGTACGCCAAGTACGTCCATATCTCCGCCACCGCGAGGTCGGGCGTGGTGCTGCTGATGTACCCGCCGGCGACGGCCGGGGAGTAGCCGTTGGCGAAGTCGAGGCGCCAGCCGTCGAAGCCGACGGCGTCGCTCTTCATCCACTGGAGCCACGCCGTGAGGTCGCTCCGGACAACGTCGTTCAGGTGGTCGAGGTCCGGCGCCGGCTTGTAGTCCAGGCCGGTGTCGGCGTTGCCCGTGCCGTCGGAGTAGCTGTCGTTGCGGCAGATCATGTGGGGACCCCAGTCGAGGCGGCCGTCGGGGGTGCCGCCCTCGAAGATGCAGTAGACGCCGCGGCTGTCCTTGCTCTCCGCCGTGCGGTGGTTGAGGACGATGTCGGCGATGCACTTGACGCCCTTACCGTGGAACGCCGCGATCAGGGCCCTCAGCTGCGTCTGGTTCCCGTACTGCGACACGTTCAGGTCGTACAGACGCCCCGGAAGGTAGCCTTGCGCGTCGACGGAGTGCGACGGCGGTGGTAGCCACACATGGGTGATCCCGGCGGCGGCGATGTCGTCCACCTGGCTCTGCAGGTAGTCGTACCATCCGGATCCTCCCTTGTTCCATGACTCCCAATTGAAGGCCTACCAAAACGCATGGATCGACTCAGTTTAATTGCAAATTGATATCTACAGAAAAATTAGTAAATAAGTAACATTTGATGATAATGTTTTCTTTTACCTGCAGCAGGATTTGGCTGAGTGCAGATTGGGACGACAAGCCCAGCAGGACTACGACAAGAAACAGGTTGCCTCTTCCCACACGCATATTTACATCTGTTTCCAAGTGCAAGCTACCTTCTTTCTATCGAGAATATTAAACATACATGTATGTATAGTATAGATGGACTTGTGGAAGCCGCAACTCACAAGTGGGATGGGGGCGGCTAATGGCCTCTGCTGGTCAAACCGTCGAAGCAATGCGAAATGGGCAGATTAAGAATAGTAGACAAAGCAATTGTTGCGCTTGACCCAGTCAGGACGTAACACGATCGTTAACACTTTAGCTTCTGCAATTATTCTTTTGGCCCGCTGGAAGGTGGTGCTGTCTCTTGTTGATTTTTTTAGATAATGGATAACAATATCCGGCCTCTACATTATAAGGATGTACACAACTCATTATTACAAGTTTTCGAAGAACAGAAAGAGAGAGTCTCGGTCTTAAATCGATCAGGAAGCTAAGTCAAACAATATAAATATTTCCATCCTTTGTTGGATATATCTAAAGCAATAAATTCTAATTTCTTGCTTATTGTTGAGAGCGCTTCCTTGGCTATCTCGTTACGCTGTAGCTGTGCCCAGTAGCATAACCAATACACATCTCTGAAAATTACCTGCAAAATAGAATTAGATTTCTTTTGATTAAAAACCACATCATTTCGGCATCTCCAGAGAGCCCAGCATATGGCAGCCACCCCCACCCAAATCAATTCTCTAATCTTTTTTTTATTTTGATTAGTTAGCCAATTCGAACATATGGCTAATTGATCTAGGTTGAGTCGATCCGGTAGCAAAAGAGATAATCCTCCGGATCATTACGGTAAGGGGGCCGCCTAGAAATAAGTGTTGAATAGTCTCATTCTCATTACAGCAAACACACTTCTGACTCCCTTTCTGGTTTTTTTAGCAAGATTGTCTTTAGTCAATACAACCCCCTCTGTAAAAAAACAGAGAAAGATTTTTTAATTTTTAGAGGAATCTTTATCTTCAAAATCATCCTATGTCGAAAAGGTGTTTGTGTATCAATAAGGTATAAATGCGAAAGGCCATGACAGACACAAATGGTTAGCAGCAAGAAGTTTTCTTAGGTCGATTTTCAGAGCTGAATAAAACATACATAGGCACATGTCATTGTCATACAATTATTCAGCTCCCGTAGCAATTGTCTCTTGCAAAACCTTTGAATTCAAACAGTCAAACCCCTTATATGATACATTCCTGCTGCTTTTGTCTTAGTCTACCATTATCTTTGCATTACATGTCAATCATGTCTTGATGACTTTTATTTTAATTTCTCAAGACGCAAACGCCTTATTTTCTGAACATTAATATAGGTGACTGGTTCGGCCTTTCGAAGATGCCAATTGAACTGCTTATTTTGTAACCATTAATTTGACTGCTTTAGAATTAGGGGTTAAGGAAATTACTTCTATTGTTCAGTCTGATTGATAGGAGACAGCTACGCTATCAAGTTTGGTGAGATGAGAAAGAAGAGGCTTGACGTCAGGTTTGGGCCATTTATGCAGATAGAGAGAGGTATGTACAATGACAGGTGAGGCGAACCAAAGAAATGATATGCCTTAGAGGGTGAGAGGACCAAGGTAGGTGCCAACCAACTTTGCTTTCAAGTTTATGCTGTGTGCCTAATATTTGACCTTCATAGTTAAACTGAGTCGGTATTCTTTAATGGTTTTATAATTACAGAGGAAGATATTCCTGCATGGATTGACAACCAAATGGTGATGGCTTTCCATTTGGAAAATCAGCAGGTGATAGTGTGAGAATCAGATTACTTGATTTTTTTTCTGCATAGATGCCAGCCAACACTTTTTTTTTTCTTTTCTTTTTTTGTCTTGTATAGTGTGAGAATCCGATTACTTCACATTGATATAGTGTCACCATAACCAATTGTTGACCTTAGACAGACTAAGGCACGATAGTGTGAATTCTTTTCTTTTCTTTTTTTTGTCTCTGGTACTGTCCAAAAAAGGTGTTGCCATCACAGATATTGATAAGTCTACACAAGCGTCTAAGTTTGTCTTTTTGTTTATTGTGAAGGACCGAAACGGCGACCAGAGAGCGGGGGGGGGTGGTGAATGGGAGCCGTAAATTTTTCTTTCGAAATACTTAGGCCACTGTCCCAAATTCACCACCAAACGAGCAAACAAAGCACCGAGATGTCCACGACCCAAATGATAGGGTGGATGTTCCATAGGAACACAGCGGGACACCTCAAACGATCAAACACGACTGTCGAGAAAGGAGATTGTACCGAACGATAGAAAACGAGCAACTCGGCTCCTATAGAGAAGATGAGATTTCCCGAAACTAAAATACTCAAGTCAACTAGTGACAGGAGCATGTAGATAAAATCCTCGGATCGATAGAAATTCATTGCAAAACCAGGTCTCAAATCGGAACTTGAACGTGCAAACTACAGATGAAAAAGCAAGCTGAAAATAGCCCGAAAAATCAACCCGTAAATGCCTGGGTTTGAACAGCAAGAAAGCTTTAGGAACCGAGAGATCACAGGAGGGAAAATTCCACAGCTTAGGTCTGCTCACGCTGAGAACAAAAGCTGCATGTTTGCTGAACCTGCAGAAGAGACACGAGCAAGACAGAAAGCAACAATCTTGTATATCGTGAATGCTGTGGTAACCAAATTGATATATAAATTAATGCTCTAATGATTACCTCATGATTGTTAGAAGTAATTCACGTATGCAATGCAACAGAATAAATAAAATGCATACTGAACTTGACTGGATTCAATTCCCGATCAATCAAAGCTGCTGCTTGCTATCTACCTTGAGAAGTACATGCAGAGAGTGAAGTTACGAACTAGACCTGACTTGTTTACCTTGCCGATCAACCCAGATGGGTGGACACGTGAACTAGGACCTGACAACCTGCTGCTGCCTGACGAGAAGCTGTTGCTGGCTGCCTGAAGGACTCAGCTCTTGAGAACAGCAGTCCTGATGACAGCGCCCCGCTCGGACAAGCGCCTGAATGATGATGGTGAACGCTGGGCGCTGATCTGCACTGATCTGCACGAAACTGAAGAAGATCGTAGACAGCACGGGTGAAAACCAACGATCGGACTAGCCGCTACTTGGTGGTGACGTCGATCAAGTCATCGAGACCCACATCGGATGCCAGACTCAGAGAAAACAACGTTCGATGGAAACTCGACAGCGGGAACCAGATGCGCCGGTCTGTTCATCGGCATTTGAGAAGCACCTCACCGCTCAAAACCAAAAAGGCAACCTAGATCCTCAGATCGAGATCAACGAAGAGCTAATTAAAGAAAAACGAATCCATCCAGAGCTCACAAAAAAGTCCACGTACGTGATAGTACTAGATCAAAAGACAAACAAAATTGTCCAGCGGCACGAACAGAAAATTAATCGGATTAAATCAAATACTGCACGAAACACTCCTAAAATTCTCACGAGAGATCTTCATAGAGTCAGTGCGCTATTCCAGAAAAATCATGGCCCGATCCCAACTCGAAATTTAGGAATTTCAGATCACAGGCAAGAACGAAAATTGGGAAAATAAATAGGACATAGGGAAACGAAATCACAGCTCGATTCAAAAAATCAGAAGGCATGAGCGGACTTAGGGCCGCTCTTCCTACTCAAAATCACCACAAACATATACACGAATTTTTTCAGTTCTTGGGCCTCTCTTTCAAGAACACTAGAGGGAGGAAACCCTAGCTGGAAGGGGAAAAACGAAAATGAAAGAGACAGAGAGGATGAGAGGGCTGCCCTCGCTATATAGTCCGATATCCTCTTTTCCCAAACTACCCCTAGATACATATGAGCGAACCGTTAACCCTAAGGCTAATTTGGTCCGACTTCGGGATAATTTGATCCGACGGCCACCGCGCCTCATCATCGTAGCATCGCTCCACGCAATCTCCCGGATGCCGCCACGTGCCGTCTTCCGTCCACCGGAAACATCCGCCCGGTTTTTGAGGCCCAAACCCGTGAAACCCGCCGATGGTTTTGAGGCCCAAACCACCAAACCCGCGCCGTGATTTTGAGGCCAAAACCACGAAACCTGCGCGGATGGTTTTGAGGACAAACCACCAAACCTCCTCGACACGTGTCATCGCCGTCTTGACCGTCCCGAAGTCGCCAAGTCATCCGAGCTCCCCGCTGCGCTTTTGACGCCGCCGTCTTGACCCGATCGACACGGTCACTCCACAGCGCCCTTGCACTTGTCGATGTCCCAAATGTCGCCCACCACGGTGGCCACCCGGCGCTCCGGTCCCTCGATCCAAGCCTCACGCCACGCAGCCTCAAACTATGAAGTGGGACAGTTATGGACCCATCTCGATCTTTTCCAATTACTTAGCTTAGATTGCAGATTTTAAACATATAAGCATCAATGGTCATCTAAGCAAGTGTGTAACTCGATGAATGAGACATAGCTACATAGCATACACATTATAGCAAAAAGGATCTCACACATCTTACACATGCTAGGAGCCATCTCAAATGGTGAACCATTTTCAAGTTTCATCAAATTAGAGTCAAGTTCACATTTAGAAAATAGCTTAGCTCATAACATATAGCAAATGATCAATAGGAGGTTAAGCTATAAGCACTATCATGCATAAATCATACTATCTAGAGCATAGTCTCATTTCAATCAATATAATCTAGAAGCTCAATATGATCTATTATACATGATGAGATGATATGCAATATGATACAAGAGCAAAGAAGGAAGAAAGCAAAAAAAAAAATGATCGAGAGAATATATGTCCAACATCTTGAGGCTCAAAAGAAGCAACAAATGCGAGAATGAGCAAAGTGAGAAATCTAATACAACCTGTTCGTGTGACTCACGATCAAGCTCACCAATCATGTTCTAAGGTGAATGGCGATCTCGAATATGTCGAGTGCCTCCCTTGAAGAAGTAAGCCTCACATTAAACGGCGGCTAGAAGATCCACTCCTCCACAAAAATGCTTGTGTATCTTTGTTGTTATCCCCGAAGATAATGTACTCTTTGTTCCTTATGGGTTTAGGCTAGAGAACCATTTTGAGTTTCGGTCATATGGCGCGAACATCCGGAATCAAGAAGCCACATGTTCTCCAAGCCTAATACCTGCATCAATAGAAAGACATGGGGCGAGCAAACGGCACAACACTGGGGTTAGTCATATAAGAAGGGTACCAGTGTTGACTCATTTGCCCTAAGAGAGTGTTAGGATAAACACCAAACATGTCATGTGCCATGGGAGAGAAGCGATCGCCATGGAAGGGAAAATGTGGTCCGCTAGAGCTGTGAGACTGAAAACCACTACCTCGTGGTCTAGCAACATGAGGCCTAGCACCTTGAGGCATTGCACCTCTACGCCTAGCATTGCGTCTCTAAATAGGAGGCACATGTACTCCATGAGGTGGATGATACATGTTACAGTTGTTCAACTCATACCCCGCCTCTCATCTCTCTTCCTCCTAAAGCAAAAACTTCGGCAAGGTGACCATCCCTCTCACAAGATTCGCAAGTGATACCTCACCTCTCTCTTGGGTGGTTGTTGGCTCACTCTCTTTTGGGATTGGTTCACTCTTGGTAGTGGCCTAGCTTTGGGAAGGGGTTCCTTAGAGATGTTTGGGAGAGTATCAAGTGGGTTCCTGAGATGGTTAGGTTTTGGAATCAACACTTGTTTTTGACGTGGAGCTTTGGGAGGTTCTTCAAACACTCCATTTTTCACAGTGGACTCAGTGGGATTTGGTGAAGTGATTTTGATCAGCTTAGGAGTAGTAGAAGGTTTCTCACTTGGGTTCAAACCACTATCTTGACCAACCTTGCCATACAAGTTTTCACCTTTCTCATCTATAGCAAAGCCTAAACCCAATGTGTCGGTTCCCCTCTTGAACTGACTCATCATCATGCCCAACTGTGGCTCTCCACTAGACACCCAGCTCAAGACAGACCGGAGGTGTGTGTTGTCCTCCTCGGTCTTCAACTTGTCACACTTGCAAGCCTCAATCTCAAACTCCAAAGCCTCACAACAAGCGCACCTAGTAACCATGTTATCTGAACTGGCCTTCTCTAGTAAAGAGATTCTAGCATCCTTCTCTGCCAGCTCAGATCGCAAGCCCGAGCAGGACTTGCACGCACCCAACAGCATAGGCCTAGCCTTCAACTCAACATGTTCATCTAGCAATGCAGAATATTTAGATTGCAAAGACATAATGCTAGACATATGCATGGCACAAGCGTCACATTCAGGCTCATCAGATAAAGCAACAGGCTTCCTAGCCAACTCTAACTTACTCAAGGCCATCTCCAACTTCTCTCTATATTCCTTCCTCTCCTTAACAAAGACGCTTAAGCAATTTATCTTGAGCAACTAAAGCATCATTCACAGACTCAAGTTCAGCGAGAGAGGGAATCAATTGTGGGAGATACCTCGAAGAAGAAGAGTCGTCGTTGTCTGGCCTCGCCCTTGCCATCTTGTGCCTCATCTCCAAGTGACATGGTGCAAAAGCCGCCGTGTCTTGAGCCGGTGTAGAAGCACAACCCATTCATCTTGTCCTCGATGTTCTCCCGGACTCGCCGCCGAGAAGATTGATCGTCATCGGTGGCATTCTCAAGGTCGCCGAGTGAGGCAAGGAAGGCGTGTTCATGCGCCTTGTTCCGCTTGAGGAACTTCCTCTTGATCGCCTCCTTGTTGAAACTGCTCTTGGACTTGTGCTTGGAGGATGAAGCATGCTTGTGCTTGTGCTTCTCGAAGCTTGGCTTGTCGGAGGTGTAATTGTCATTGAAGCGCTTGTTCTTCTTCGGACAATTGGCGATGAAGTGATCGTGGTCACCACATCCGAAGCACCCTTCCTTCGGACCACTACTACCACCGGTAGCCGTGGTTGAGCCGATTGTTGTGGATCCGAGAGAAGCGGCTAATCACAAGTGCCACTCGTCGTCTCCAAGCACCTCCAATTGTTCCTCCTGTCACACTCACAAGAGAAGACAAGGCAAAGCTAGGTTGTGATGCATTAGTGAAAGAACTAGAGCTTCCTTTCTTGGGACACAAGAGCCAAAGAAGAAGCGGTGGGATTTTTGAGCTTAGCTTGAATTTGATTATCGATTTCACTTTCGATTTTAGTTTGCTAAATAGCTCATCCACCGTCAAATTGTCCAAAGTGGGAGATTCAAGAATCGCATTCACTTTAACATCCCAAACCTTCCGATCAAGAGCATAAAGAAGTTTGATTGCTCTCTCATGATCATCATAAGGTATCTCGGGCTTGTTTGCCCGCATCTTGTTGATGATAGTTTGGAAACGAGCAAACAAAGAATCAATCGACTCACCATCAAGCGGAACAAAATTCTCGTACTCTCCGCTTGCATGCCTCAAAGAGTCATTTTTTTCACTTGAGGGGTTCCCTCGTGATAGTTTTGCAACCTCACCCGGATCTCTCGAGCGGTAGCACAATCCGAAACACGCTCAAACTCGGTATCTTTCAAACTCGAGAAAAGAACACCTGCGAGCCGACTATTGGCATTGTGTTGGTCAATTTGTTCCCGACCAACACGAGCAAAGAAGAACCACATAGTTGGCATCCTCAATGATTTCCCAAACACGTGAATCTATCCCCATAAGATGTGCTTGCATCTTGATTTTCCAATAGGGATAGTTCGTTCCATCGAACCGCGGTTTGCCCCCAAAGTGGGCGAAACCGCGATGATCCATGTCGCCGCCTCGCGGATCACGGACCGATTAAGGTGCGGTGATGATCCTTAACCGCTCGATACCAATTGAAGGACCAAACGGGCGATCGTGGGGGGTGAATGGGAGCCGTAAATTTTCCTTTCGAAATACTTAGGCCATTTGTCCCAAATTCACCACCAAACGAAAGCAAAACAAAGCACCGAGATATCCACGACCCAAATGATAGGGTGGATGTTCCCTAGGAACACCTTGTGGACACCTCAAACGATCAAACACGATTGTCGAGAAAGGAGATTGTACCGAACAATAGAAAACGAGCAACTCGGCTCCTATAGAGAAGATGAGATTTCCCGAAACTAAAATACTCAAGTCAACTAGTGACGTGAGCACTTAGATAAAATCCTCGGATCGATAGAAATTCATTGCAAAAGCCGGTCTCAAATCGGAACTTGAACGTGCAAACTACAGATGAAAAGCAAGCTGAAAATAGCCGAAAAATCAACCCGTAAATGCCTGGGGTTTGAACAGCAAGAAAGCTTTTTAGGAACCGAGAGATCACAGGAGGGAAAATTCCACAGCTTAGGTCTGCTCACGCTGAGAACAAAAGCTGCATGTTTGCTGAACCTGCAGAAGAGACACGAGCAAGACAGAAAGCAACAATCTTGTATATCGTGAATGCTGTGGTACCAAATTGATATATAAATTAATGCTCTAATGATTACCTCATGATTGTTAGAAGTAATTCACGTATGCAATGCAACAGAATAAATAAAATGCATACTGAACTTGACTGGATTCAATTCCCGATCAATCAAAGCTGCTGCTTGCTATCTACCTTGAGAAGTACATGCAGAGAGTGAAGTTACGAACTAGACCTGACTTGTTTACCTTGCCGATCAACCCAGATGGGTGGACACGTGAACTAGGACCTGACAACCTGCTGCAAGCTGCCTGACGAGGGCTGTGTTTAGTTCCTTTCTCTTCTCTCTCCAAAAGTCACTATTCACCTATCACATCAAATCTTTTGGCTCTTGCATGGAAAGTACTAAATATAGGTAAATAAAAAAACTAATTACATAGTTTTGATGTGTACACGACGAGACGATTCTTTTTGAGCCTAGTTACGCCATGGTAGGATAATATTTACCATAAACAAACGAAACGCGCTACTAAGATTCTTTTTGATTCGAACGGTGTTTTTTCCACTTTTCCCACCAACTAAACACAGCCGAGAAGCTGTTGCTGGCTGCCTGAAGGACTCAGCTCTTGAGAACAGCAGTCCTGATGACAGCGCCCCGCTCGGACAAGCGCCTGAATGATGATGGTGAACGCTGGGCGCAGATCTGCACTGATCTGCACGAAACTGAAGAAGATCGTAGAGAGCACGGGTGAAAACCAACGATCGGACGCGCCGCTACTTGGTGGTGACGTCGATCAAGTCATCGAGACCCACATCGGATGCCAGACTCAGAGAAAAACAACGTTCGATGGAAACTCGACAGCGGGAACCAGATGCGCCGGTCTGTTCATCGGCATTTGAGAAGCACCTCACCGCTCAAAACCAAAAAGGCAACCTAGATCCACAGATCGAGATCAACGAAGAGCTAATTAAAGAAAAACGAATCCATCCAGATCTCACGAAAAGACCACGTACGTGATAGTACTAGATCAAAAGACAAACAAAATTGTCCAGCGGCACGAACAGAAAATTAACCGGATTAAATCAAATACTGCACGAAACACTCCCAAAATTCTCACGAGAGATCTTCATAGAGTCAGTGCGCTATTCCAGAAAAATCATGGCCCGATCCCAACTCGAAATTTAGGAATTTCAGATCACAGGCAAGAACGAAAATTGGGAAAATAAATAGGACATAGGGAAACGAAATCACAGCTCTGATTCAAAAATCCGAGAAGGCATGAGCGGACTTAGGGCCGCTCTTCCTACTCAAAATCACCACAAACACATACACGAATTTTTTCAGTTCTTGGGCCTCTCTTTCAAGAACACTAGAGGGGAGGAAACCCTAGCTGGAAGGGGAAAACGAAAATGAAAGAGACAAAGAGGATGAGAGGGCTGCCCCTCGCTATATAGTCTGATATCCTCTTTCCCAAACTACCCCTAGATACATATGAGCCGAACCGTTAACCCTAAGGCTAATTTGGTCCGACTCGGGATAATTTGATCCGACGGCCACCGCGCCTCCTCATCGTAGCATCGCTCCACGCAATCTCTCAGATGCCGCCACGTGCCGTCTTTCCGTCCACCGGAAACATCCGCCCGGGTTTTGAGGCCCAAACCCGTGAAACCCGCCGATGGTTTTGAGGCCCAAACCACCAAACCCGCGCTCGTGATTTTGAGGCCAAACCACGAAACCTGCGCGGATGGTTTTGAGGACAAACCACCAAACCTCCTCGACACGTGTCGTCGCCGCCTTGACCGTCCGAAGTCGCAAGTCATCCGAGCTCCCCCCCCCGCCGCGCACGCCGTCTTGACCCGATCGACACGGTCACTCCACGCGTCCTTGCACTTGTCGATGTCCCAAATGTCAGCCACCACGGCTGGCCACCCGGCGCTCCGGTCCCTCGATCCAAGCCTCACGTCCGCCCTTCACCGCTCGAGATCCATCGGCACGGCACGTCCTCCTTGATCTTCACCTCACCGTTGACCACCGTCTTGAGCTCAACACCTGCACAACACAAGCCAAGAAACAACGTCTTCCGACACACCGCGTGTGCCGGGTGAAGGTAACCGAGGTAGAAAGAAAGTGAAAATAGAATAAAAATGTTGAGAGTTGACAATGACTCATCACAAAATCTAAACACAAATGGTTATAATCAACCATGTGTTCGCATATTGTCCACAGATTATTTACTGTTTAAAGGAGTCAATGTGTTGTCACATTGTTTGATCCATGGTAAACTAACACTGCTGAAATTTTCTTATCTTAAAATTCCAAACTGATGTAAATACTTTGTGTCCTTGTAGGAATAAAGGACTTATGTATTCCGGGGGAACTGTGCCAAAATGGTTGATAAAGCATGAAGCACGGTTTGGAGTAAGTATTCATTAGTGGTTAGATGTTGGTTGGTTTGGACAAACTGCACTCCGATTCCATGGATTGTCTTGTCAGGCCAATCCAATTTGTAGGCCATTACCCCCAAATAGGTGGTAACTGTGGTATTTTGGATTTTTTATGCTATATCAACAATCTTGGTAAAAGCTACATATTCAGTGTAAAAGTAGAAACCTACAAGTCCCTGTGTATAATACATTCTGTCTATAAATCTGATAAAAATCTCTGTACTTTTATAATATGCAGGGGATTTACAGTTTGCCTGCATTTTGTAAATTTTACATATCAATTAATATTTGCTAGAAGATGGTATTTAGATGCAAATGTTTTGTAAATTACCACGATTGCGTATACTTTTTAGCTTCTACTACCAAACCATCCTTGGTGGGCTTTGTTGCATTTTGCTCAATGTTGAGAAGAAAATGTGAAGCATTCAGTCATATACATTGTCAATTTAATTGTGGTGCACTCCTCTTTGGTATAAAATCAGAAAATATGCAACCTTTACTTTTTGAAATTTGGTATAAAGTCAGAAATGCAAATATTGTCTGCAGTAGTATTTAATCACGTTTTTTTTCTTGATAACGGATGTACGGAGTAATCATCTATTTGTACACATGTTATCCATGCCAAGCAGTGGATTATGCCATAGCATTCTTGGTCACAGGAAAACGTTAACAGCTCCAAAAGGTTTCCATATGCTTTATGCATGCTTGTTTGTTGCCAGGCTTGATGCTTGCTTTGTTGCCAGTGGAGGTCTTTGTTTCGATATTATGTCTGGAGGTGCAAATAGTCTTATCTGTTCGTGAGCTGCATTATACAGTGATGGCGTGTGGCTGCTGCGGCTGGACCATGCTAAGAGCAATCCGTTCTATGGATGGGTATGTGTGCGATTAGAATTAGAACTGGCAAATGGAGCAGGTTGAACTCACTGTCATTTTGTAAAACATTCTGTGTCATGTGTCTACTCACTGACAGGCTGAACTCCAACGAGCAATTTCATCTCTACTAAATGAATATTGAATCTAGGATAGTCTTGAATCCCTAGTCTATTTCCCTTTTCCTTTCAGGTATGATGTACATGAGAAGACTTGTCATTCTCTGTTAACAGTGATTACTGCAGGTAATTGTTGCAGAAGATGTTGGAAGGCAGTTGTTGCCTGTTGGCATATGGTTGCATTTGCTACTGTACTTCTGTGTTATATTTGCAGGTGTAACAAACAATTTAGCCTTTTTTGTTCGTTGTTGGCAGAACATGAAGCTTATTATGGACTACTTCCTTCAATGCATGGAAGGCATTACTCCATACTCCATTCGTCCTGTAATGTACGTAACATAGTGTCTTAAGGCAATAAATAAATGTACCTAAATATAAGTGATTTTAGGGGGTTAAGAAATAGTTTTATCAATGAGATAGGAGCATCATCTCTTGTAATTAGATTATGCTCGATATGAAAAAGAGATCCCTCAACCAAAACGGGCTTGTCGGCGAACCAAACAGGCCCGCCCGAGAACTGAAAGAATGCAGCAGAAACAGAGGGGCAGCGACAGTGACTGGTGCTCTGCGTAAGTGCGTTGCGCATACAAAGGGTAAAGAGGGGTTGTATGATTCTTATTTTTTTTTTTTTAGAAAAAGGGATCTTTATTAATTACTCAAAATCACAATTACTCCTTAATACATTTCTTGAGCAATAACTTGCTGAAGACACAAAGCTTCCTCTTCCTGCGGTCCCGCAGAGACGGAATGAGTGGCGGCGGTACTGGGCTCCTGTTTTTTTTTTTTTTTTTTTTTTTTATCAACTGGGCTCCTGCTGGTGCCTACGGGCCAGAGAAGCTAGGATGACCCAACTTAAGACTGGAAGCAACAAAATAAGGCCAGAGCCCAAGAGAAAGAGAGGAGAGAATATACACTTTTCTTATACACGGAAATTTAAAACTCTCAAACCTTTATAAACCAATTTTCATAATAAAATAAAAATATAAATAAATATAAAATATTTTCAAACATATTTTTGAAACTCCTTTTATACTTTATTTTCTAGTCAAATATTGAAAGTCAAACCAAATGTTTCATTACAACATTTCGACCAAAAAAAAAAAAGTTTGGGAGTTATTTGAAAAAAATTGTAAAATATTTTAAGAAATCAAACCATTTTAATCAAATTTAAAAATATGTCCTCCAAAAGTAACTTTTATAGTTTTCTCAAACAAATTTTTATTTTTATTTTTTTCTAAAAAACAAAATCGTATTCGTGGCTTAAACAAATTTAAGCAATTAATTTTCCATACAATTAAGCTTATGCAGTTGCAATGACTTGAAACACATAAAAGAGATGGGTTATTTGTTCCATATCATTACAATTTTCAAATTTGGAGAACTACCAATACTATTCACCAATTTTGAATCATACCATTATAACTATTTGATTAGTTGAAATACGCCACTATGTACGCTTGGAAGGACTTGGGTCCACATGCAGGCGTATGGAAGGTACATGTATTTCTGTATGGACGATATTACCCTCAACTACTGCCCTCTCTCAGGTAGGCCTCACTAATCATATCCTTCCTCTCCTCTATTTCCCTTACCACAGGAGGTTTTGGCGCACACGAGGGTGGTGGTCGTCCACGAAGTCTACACTCGCATTCATGTTCTTCCTAGTTGCTCGACTCTGTGCTATCCTACCTCATCGGCACCAGCGGCGTGCCCATGTGTAATCTGAGATTTTGTAATATTTTACGTGACATTGATATTGGTGCCCGATTATAAGATTTGTATTACCTCAGTGAAAGCCTGCACATTAAGCAGTGTATTTATTCAAGGTTGAGACCGTGAAAAAAAATATATACGAGTGTTTCGAGGATGATCCCGAAAATCATTATCGAAAGCTGACTGAAATCAAGCATTGGCGCCATACGAATGTGTCATGTATATTTCCTAGCTTGTGAGCACTCATGTGAGAACCAAGGGAAAATTGAACATAACTAAATAAGATAATAATATTATATATGGTTGACGAATATTTTTGATGAGATTAGATCACTGGCCCATCAACAACTCAGCCCATGAACAATTCAGATTGCAGTTTGTTCATTTATATAAATACAAAATACATGGCCAGTGACCGTATAAGGGTGATTCTACTTGTTGGTCCAGTACGTACACGTACAGTGGTTGCCTTGTTTTCCTCCGTTGGCACGTACGAAAATGTGTGAGCTCTCCGATCAGCTGCATGAGTGATTGATATCACAACCTGCAAATAGTAATGGCTCTCAATTTTGCTCCTGATTAAAGGATTACATGAAGCCATAGAGATGCTCACGGGCTTCTTTGTTTAGTCTTACAAAGTTTATGAATTTTGGGTGGACAGGAATAGCATGCAATTTTTATCTTAGAATAGCCATGACTCGCAAATGCTTTCAGCGAATGTGCAACACCAGCTTTGAAAGTTTCCGGGCCCTTCGCCTCCGTTCAAATACTCGTCACGGATATATTGCTCGGTCATCATGCATCCTCGGATCCATTACGAGAGGTCAGCGTTCCCATCTGTGCCCAGCTCGTGACCAGTGGAGGGAGCTGCGGCATTCCCGTCGAATTACTCGGACCACCATTGCAACAATCTCGTTGGCCTCCTGTGTATAAAAAGCAAAGCAAGGGGAGGCACTCGGGAGGACATTGGCCGGAAGGTTGCACACACACGCAAAGACTCCATAGCATCACGCCATCGCCCTGCCGCGCACGCTCACACCACCATCGCCGCCAGGCCACCCACACATATCGCCGCTGCCGCATTACACACACAGCTCACCCCACGTCCATCATCAAACGCACCGCTGCGCTGTGCCGGAGAAGCCGACGGTCGCGCCGCCGGAGATTGAGCCTGATGGCGGTCTCAAATGGTGAGAATCCCCATTATCGGGTTATTCCATTTTGTTAGCATCTTGTTGGCCGGTCGGTGGATGGAGATATAAAAAAAAAGTGAGAGAAAAAAAAGAGAGTTTGAGGCCATGTGAGAGTTCAGCATGGTGTTTGTGCGGTAAGAGGAAGATGGCTGAGCGTGGAGGGTCCCTGCAGAGGTGATATTCCCAAGTAAAATAAAAGAAAAAATTGCAGAGTTCATGAAAGAGCAGATTAGAGGCAGCAGTAGAGTGCAATTCTTATTGGCGTTTGAAGAACTTGAGTAAAGGGGTTTATGCAAAGCAGTAGGCACAATTTAGAAAGCAATATTACAAGGAGCTAGGTGATCGGGAGCCAAATGAGAGATCAGTAGCCTTGTTAGTTAGTAAAATCAAAGAAGAAAGGGAGGATGTATTCTGATGACAAGTACAAGTGTTGAGTTGCAGTCAGAATAAGAGAGAAAAAAAAAGTTAGTAAAGGAGCAGGCCTGAGTAATGCAGCATGTAGTCAAAGGAGGTTTGATATTAAGATGCACTTGTGTTTGGAGGAACAAGCAGAGCTCGAAATTGATGAGAGGGAGAGGCACTTTGCAATGTGATATAAAAAAAAGAGAAACAGTGAAATGCAGTAAATGCAAGCAATGGAATGATAGGTTGGGAGAGTTCAGCAACAGATCAGTTCTAGTTGAGGGGCAGTGACAGAAAACTTCATGCAATGTGGGTACAAGAATAGCTGACAGTAAGATTTTGGTGGAAGTGTGGTGATGGAGCAATTTTGCAATGAAGAAAATACAATGTTCAGGAGAATGGAAATGTGAGTGCAAGATAGATAGATAAATAGATAGATAGATAGAGAGAGAGAGAGAGAGAGAGAGCAATATGCTGCAGCAATTTATTAGTTATAGCCATGTTTGCGTGCAGTAAAAAAAAAAAAGTAAAGATGAGGAAATTAGCAATGAAAGTCTGAAGAGTGCAGCATGAGAGTGATGAGAGTTGTAAGAGTCTGATCTGAAGATAGAAACAAGCAAAGTTCTGCAACTAAAGAGGTGAAAGGATGTTGCATTACAATAAGAGAGAGGGTTGTGCAGCAATTAAAAAAAAAGAGATGATGGACTGCAGTAGGTGAAGCGAGGCAGTGAACTGATGAATTGACAAATGTGATAGAGTTCAGCAAGAAGATCAGTTTAGCACCTGAAGTGCCAGGTTGGCAAGACGTGAGATGTTGTCAAGAAAAGAGAGCCTTGGCAAGTAAAGATGATGCAATAGAAAGCATTAAGGTAGAGAGATTCAGTAAAGTGTGATGAGCAGATATAAAAAAAAATGTTTGAGAAGCAGGCTTCCTTGACTCTGAAGTGCAGCGTGTAGGTCTGACAGTGTTCAGCACGGCAGACCATTAGGGAAAGTAAAGAAAAAGAATCAGCTGATGCCTGTCAATGCCTTGTTCTGAATAATAGAAACCACAGCTCTGAGAATTGTAGTACTGAAGAATAGCAACATGCTAGTTTAGGTGTATGAGACCTGATAAATTTTGAGAAGTGTCAGTATGTGAATATAGAGGGTGTTTAGTCATGTAAGCATTCAGTAAATATAACACCCCAACTTTCAGTAGATGGTGAGTGCGTGGGCTGTGTAATAAGCCAGCTTGATATAATATGTAGTGCAATAGTTAGTATGCCTTGAGGTGTAAAGTTTCTATGAGGTGTACTGAAAGAAACAGCATGTGTCATTCTTAGAATGTTATTTCAGATATGTCATGTCGTTGGTGGCCTATTATGAATTAAGCCCCATGTAAACTCGATGAGTTTTGCTTGAGACATACTCCTCTGTAGGACATGGGTATAAAAAAAAGATTAATCATGTATCTGATAGCTGATCGGCTCTGAACCCAGTACAGGTCTATTTGTGCATATATGCACGTCACTTGTCAGCAGATTGAGATGTGTCATGATGACTGAGTTGCCATCGTCCTTAGTTTTATGCATGATCAAATCAAAGTTTGGCTAGTATGTCATTCCGTTTATGGTGAAGTTATTCCTAGACCGACGAGGCTAGAAAAATGAGTTACTTACTCCGTGACCGACGAGGCCGGAGACGTCCGACCCTGACCGACGAGGCAGGGAATCCATTTGCTCGAGACCGACGAGGCCGAGCATTTCTCTAGACTTCACTATGGACTCCGTTACCAACAAGGCCAGATTATATATGCTACCAAGGCCGTGGCAATTTTATCATTATTGATATTGTGTTATTATTTATGCATACTTGGAGATCACAACGCTCAGACCCGGATGCACGACCATCATCGCAGCTTAATCGGAGGTCTTCCATAGAAGTTAGACTATGGATGTAATTAACCGGATTGTCTTACGAGACCCCGGGAACCAAGAACTGCATATCGACCTGTACTTCAGATGTATTAGGCGCAATCAAATGTAAATCCTAGTGGGAATGTGTACTTTGTAATTCTCGAAAGAATTAATAAAGATCGAGTTCCCTGAGTTTGTTGTTCATTTTATTTATTTTGTATACAAAGAGTATACTGGCACGCCCGCGCGCATTATTTATTTTCCTATGCTTAGGACGTATCTCTCCATCCGGGAGACGTTTCTTTTTGGCGAAACACCATGCTAGTGGGTTTTGTTGTCGATGCCATGGCGAGGCGGACCTCTCATGCGTGGACCTGGAGGGCGGAGGTCCTACACACACCACAACGCGTCGTCAAGGGCATGTGCCTACGGGGTGTTGAGGGCAAGTGTCACGCCGGGCCTCTGACATGAATCCAACTCGGCCGCACCAAAGACACAACTCCAACTCGACCATACCATGTGTCTATGACAGCGAGCTCCCACTAGCCATGGCACGGCGGACCTCCAAAGCACCACATGCTCCTCCTCCTCGCTACGTCGCTAGCCTCTCTCGCCCTGTTGAGGCAAGGGTTCACCATTGTGGCGATGCGGCCCTAGCCCCTTGAAAGGTCCCTTGTGGTTTTTGGTAATTGAGTGTCAACATTAGGTGAACTAATATGTGTGATTGAGATTATACACAGGAGATTAGTTCACATGTGATGGTGCAATGAAGGAGCTTATTGCATATGAAACATGACATGGAGTCATGTGACCGAGGTGGTGAAGATCAAGACAAGGCTTGGCTTGATGGACCGGTTGCAAGTGTGAAGGGCAAGTCGAGGGACTTGGCGCCGATGGACCGACGCAACGGTGAAGAGCAAGTGAGGTCAAGATCGATGGACCAAGAAGGTCATGTGATGATATGAAATGGATCATATCATTCTTGATCGTGTTGGTGCATGTGTTGCATCGGCACTTGAAGATGCACTACGTAGTTTTCGGTCAATAGCAACCCACAAATTGTGTTGTAATATGCCGTTTTTGGGTGCAATAGCTGAAATTGCAACCAAACGATTTGGTAAAGTTGAGATGCGCAAAAGTCCGTGGTATTAACCTTCAACCACGATGGCCATTTGGGTGTTGCAATTTTTTTTGTATTGCGACCCAATGAGGTGTTGAAACAAGACTATATTGCCCCGCTCTAGTTGGTGCTATAGTATCCTATTGCAACATTTCAGGTGATGCTAGAGGTCTCAATGGCATCTAACACCGAGCGTTGCAATTCCAAAAAGAGGCATTGCAAAGGATTGTATTGCTACGCTCTAGTTGTGGTTGCTACACGTTTTTGCCACAAACTTGCATTGGGTGCTATAGATGATCCCCTCTATTACTACGAACTGTGTTTGGATGCTATACTTGATGATCCATATTGCCACCAAAGGTTGTTGGGTGCTATATGTGTTCCTTTCTATTGCTACGAAATTAATTTGGATGCTATACTTGATGACCAATATTGCCACCAAAGGTTTTTTGGGTGCTATATGTGTTACTTTCTATTGCTATGAAATTAATTTGATGCTATACTTGATGACCAATATTGCCATCAAAGGTTTTTTAGGTGCTATATGTGTTCCCTGTTTATTACTACGAAACTTATTTGGATGCTATACTTGATGACCAATATTGCCACCAAAGTTTTTTTTGGGTGCTATATGTGTTCCCATTTATTACTACGAATTGTGTTTGGATGCTATACTTGTTGACCGATATTGCCACCAAAGTTTGCTTGGGTGCTATATGTGTTCCCATTTATTACTACGAATTGTATTTGGATGCTATAGTTGTTTACTAATATTGCCACCAAAGGTTTTGTGGGTGCTATAAAATAACCACCACAATTGCCACCAACTAGGATTGGTTGTTATAGGTTGGCCATTATATTACTACCAAAACCACACGGTTTGAATGGTTGTTACATGTGGCCACCTCTATTGCTTCGACCTTTATGACATCGAAAAAAATGGGTTGCGATAGGATAAAATATCTTTTCCCACTAATGTTGTTGCTACCATAATTTTGTAGCTATTGCCACATGTCTATTCTCGCCACGCTCATATATTTCGGGATCAATAATATTTATGCAATAATATATACATATCATACTTATATACACCGATTTAACCATTCAAGTATAAAATTCCATCACACGTACTACATTGTTTGAACAAACCATGTACTACATCAACTTGATAGGTATAGTACTTAAAAACGAACAAGTTTCCAACACACGCATTGCTTGAACGAACCACTACATCGACACACGATACGCAATAAATCATAGTTTGATGAGGAAACGATCAAGACTCCCATCACTTGATCAACAATCCCATCATGACGATCCATCTTGTTCGCTCCATTTGAATTGTCAATCTTTCCTAGATAGAATGAATGACATTTGTTTTAGCATCGAGTAAACTAAAATTATCAAAAGGGGGGGGCAAAAAATTTGGCTAACCAAAGGTTCATTACTCATCATAAAATTATCGAATGACAAAGATATAATGAACTCAACTATAAACACTTTGACGGCTCAAACGTAAAACATTCACAAAGCGGTAGTAAGAATCTATGAAACGTCTGCACAGTTTTAGACACGTAACCTAAGGACGAAAAGTCATTTACCAAAATAAGATTAAGATCACCCCTTAAAAAGTAATACAATGTATTATGAATAATAAATAAACTGGTTTTTTTTTTTTTTAAAATAAATCGATAGATAATTTCTCCATGTTACGAATATGTCTAGGAATTACTACAAATGAACTCTATGTGGACCAAAAATAGTTGAAAAAATGTCAAGCATATCAAAAGCAAAGAGACATTTGTAGTTAGGAGCAAAAAAAAAAAGGTTGATTGAATAGTACCCGCTGTGGAGCTATGGTAAATGTGTGGTCTTTTTAAGGGACCGATTTGTAGAGTTCTTTTCGCTCGTTTCCTGAGAATGCATAGATTTGAAGAATAATCTTAAAGACCGAGAAAGAGCCATTTTTTTCGAAATTGCTATTGTTAAGAATAGTAACAATGTGGAACAGACCTTGAATGTTGCAGCCCTAAAATACTTCAACCGATAGTGCCATTCGACATAATCTAATTCTTCCGGCTTTTGCATCATTCTCTCGTGGTAGCCGTTGTATGACTTGGTCTGTAGCACTTAAAGTGGAACGCCATCCCGTGTAACGCTCTTTAGCTATGCCCCATATCATTCTCCTTGAATCCAAATTATCCTCAAGCTCCCAACTAGCCTATTATATAATTATAAACTAGGTCGCTTGTCATTATAGATTATATATGATGAAAATTCATACACAAGCAAAGATACTTACCAATATATCACATGCTATTGACTCTTTTTACAGGATGGATATCTTTCCATGTTCTCACCCAATGAGTGGCGCCCTTTTCCTTGTAGAAAATACTATTTTAGAAGTGAAAATGCGGAGTTCTCACCTACGACCCTTCCAAGTATGGAGAACCGAACGGTCGGCCGCTTTTGATTGCCCGTCCCGATTCTCTTGTAGAGACCCTTCAAGCATTTCATGGTACCACGCCCTCTTTTCTTCCCATTTTTTTCGAGCCTATTCCATTGAAACAAAATGTTATAATAGTTATTAAACAACGTAATGCATATAGGGTCGACATAAATAAAACACAAAACTAATTCAAAATGAACACAAATTACTATTACCTTGATCCGGTCTCCAACGCCGAGCATGAGAATGTGCCAGTGTCCGGTGGTGTTAGGTTGCTCTCTTGACTAGAATTTATCGGTGGGCTAACATCCTTATACGAATCGCAGACAATTTTGTCAAATGATGAGCTAGCATAATTTGAAGTCCGCAAAAAGAATGGTAATTTGTATGACAACTAGGGGGATATTACTCGATGTAATCAAGTTTTCCTTCAACCCGCAGCCATTCTGTATGTCTTGATGGTGTCCTCCCCGTATATATCTTGAAACTCTAAAAAGAACGATTATAAGAGTCATGAGTGCATTGCAAAATCCAACTTTATATATACATACTAGGGATTTATCATAACTCACCCATGGCTTGCTCCCTTGTATGCATAATATCTAGCCATCGTTTGTATGCATCCAATTCAAAATCTGGCATCTCTTCGTCTTCATCACTATCGAGGAACCTCTAGTTTTTTAATGGCAATACATGCATGGCGGGCCGGATTCTTATACAAAACTATAGTAATAACCCTCTCATCCTGGTTATTATCTACCATGTCTAATGCATCAACATCAGATTCGATTTCACATAGTGTTGCCGCCCCGGGATCATCAACACTTCTCTTCTTGAAGTACATGTAGTCCCTAGACCCATACCCCAGTTTGGATTTCAATATTGTTAAGTTATCAAGCGTGATTAGACTCTTCTCAACTCTAAATCCCTTAACTACATCTTGTCCCTCCTCACTCCCCAAGCAAACGACATATGCTGTCCAAATTTCTCCCATTCTGCATATACGGCGATGACATTTTAATTAAAAAATGTGAGCACAAAAGCATGTAATATAGGGTATACGTAGAACTAGTAGATTTCATCAAAAAAGAAAAACGTAGCACTAGCAGAGAATCATCCGACCTGGTAACATAATAGCGTGTACATTTGCCGGCCTCTTCCCCGAGACGTAGGTCGAAAAGTTTTCGGTGGATCTTGGCCGCCGCCGCCGCATCTTGGGCGCCCGACCTCTGTGTGGATGCTATTTGGGGACGAAGGTGACCCAAAGAGCGATGCCGACGCCCTAGGCATCGCTCTTATCATGACCGATGACAATGCAGGTGTGTGCGGCGTTATCGCCCCCGATTGGGTCCTCCTTGCCGCCGCTCGACGAGGGCATCCCGTCGACGGAGTGGTGGAAGGAGGATGTTGGTGGTGGGCGGCGGCGCTAGAACCCTAGCTAATCGAATTCTAGATTGGTTTTGCGAGGGATTAGGGAGGGAATACGAAGAGTGTCATTATAAGCGAAGCTAAAACGTCGGCCTCATGGGGGCGCGATAGCATCGCGCGCTTAAAAAAAAAATTTCGGGAGGTAAAAATGGCGCCACTTTCAAATTTGGGAAGTTTTGATTTTTTTTTTTTATTTGTTTTTGGTGGCTAAGTTTGGGAAGGTCGCGCCAATCTCTTTTTTCCATGAGTTTTCGTGTGTCCCACACTTAGGGCCACAATTGTTTATTTTGTTTCGAACATGTATATAATTCAAATATTATTGTGATTATTTGTTGATTTACTCAAGAAAAAAATGTTAAAATACCAAAATCAAGGTAAAAAAACTAAAAATTTGCATGGACACCTCCTTTTGGTGTAGCATGTTGACAAAAAAATCTGAGTCAATTCTAAGAAAGTGTTGTTGCACATCCTCACAATGGCCCACATCTCTCTCACATGTTCTACTCTATAGGTGAGAGATGCTCATGCTAGTTTGAGATGTGTAGTAGCACTTTCTCAAAATCATCTCAAACTTTTTTTATGGTGTCTATGGAGCCAACCTATGATGTTGTGTGCATTTATGCAATTTTTAGACCAAGTGTACCTATTATTGTGATTATTTGTTGATTTAGTCAAGAAAAATGTTTAAAATACCAAAATCAAGGTAAAAAAAAATCTAAAATATTTATGGACACCTCCTTTTGGTGTAGCATGTTAACAAAAAAAATTATGAGACGATTCTCGACAAAGTGTTGCTACACATCCTCACAATGACCCACATCTCACACAAATGTTTGTATCACTTAGTGAAAGATACTCATGCTAGTTTGAGATGTGTAGTACCACTTTCTCAAAATCATCTCAAACTTTTTTGGGGTGTCTATGGAACCAAACTATGGTGTTGTATGAATTTGTTTAATTTTTTAGACCAAGTTTACCAATTATTGTAATTATTTGTTGATTTACTCAAGAAAAAATGTTAAAATACCAAAATCAAGGTAAAAAAATCTAAAAATTTGCATGAACACCTCATTTTGGTGTATCATGTTGACAAAAAAAAAATTGAGTTGATTCTAAGAAAGTGTTGTTGCACATCCTCACAATGGCCCATATCTCTCTCACATGTTCTAGTCACTAGGTGACAGATGCTCATATGCTAGTTTGAGATGTGTAGTACCACTTTCTCAAAATCATCTCAAACTTTTTTGGGGTGTCTATAGAACCAAACTGTTGTGTTGTGTGCGGTTGTGCAATTTTTAGGCCAAGTTTAACTTTATTGTGATTATTAGTTAATTTACTCAAGAAAAAAATGTTAAAATACCAAAATTAAGATAAAAAATCTAAAATTTGCATGGTCACCTCCTTTTGGTGTAGCATGTTGACAAAAAATCTGAGTCAATTCTGTTGTTGCACATCCTCACAATGGCCCACATCTCTCACACATGTTCTAGTTACTAGGTGAGAGATGCCCATGGTAGTGTGAGATGTGTAGTACCACTTTTCTCGAAATCTTCTCAAACTTTTTTTGTTGTGTTTTGGGAGCCAAAATATGCCATGCTCACACACAAAGTAATCGAGAACTATGTTAGTTAAAACAAAGATATCAGACCAAGCCAAAAAAAAAGGATAGGTTCAAATCCTTTTGAGCTACTGCATATGTATCTTATATAGACAACCATCTAGATGAACATTTCAAATGCCGCCTTAGCTGACTTGGATTTGGCACACGTGGTTTCAGATTTGAAAATTCAAACACAAATACATGAACAACACTAATAATTTAATAAGATAATAAGAATTATTAAAAGGCATCTCCATGACACCAGATGAAACTTAATATCTTGTTCACATTCAGGGGCAACCATGTGCCACCGGATCGGGCTTAACGTCTTCTTGCCTCCTAGGGCACTAACAACTATACAAGAGAGACTAATATATGAATGGTCGATGGTCTCGATTTGCTTCTCCTCCGGGGCCATCCTTCTCAATTTCGGAACACGTCTCCCGCAGTTGCTTCACCTCCTTCCTCAATCCCTCAATGATTTGAATGTTCGTACTAACATTGCACTCCAAAGAAATAGATCTTTTGTAAATCCCTCCAAGCCTGCTCCTTCGGGGGCTCCACCATCTCCATAAGCTCTCCCTTGAGCTTCTTGACCTCATTGTCGACATACTTTTGCGACAGAGAAGCAAGGCCGCAATATGATCGAGGAACATAAATTATTAATTTGAACGAAAAATTTGTTTTAATATAAGTCGTTACACGTAGTTCATCATATCACGTATAGTTCTTTCATACGAGATCTTCATTTGCATAGTAACAGTTAACATCAATGGGCCAAGACCATAAAAAAAAATCCACATCAATGAGTCAATGTCTAATAGTCAAAAAAAAATGGAGCATCCAAGCTTGAGCTCAGACATTCAAAACTTGACTCACAAGATTAATTTCTAAAACCTAAAGTGCCAATACTATCCAGATTAAACATAATGTGTCAATGACGACTAGTCAAGTCGAATGGGTCAAGTGCCAACAAAACAAGTACAATCCAATGGCCGAAATGCATAGCACACAAACTTCTTTTTTATATATGGATGCTACATTTTCAATCTACATTGCAAAAATCGAAAAACAAAAGATTTTCAGATTTTAAGGACTCAATCATCCGGAGATCAATCATCCGACATTTGGCAAAAACAAAAGATTTTCTATTAAATCTACCTATGATCTTATCGCCAATGACAATGGCACATATCATAAAAGGATATGGAAGAGCAGGATCCCTCCAAAAGTCAAAATATTCTTATGGTTGATGATTAATCAGAAAAACCCCACAATGCATCATGAGGGAATTCAAGTCGGAAAGATGTGGCACTTCGTCTTTGTGGATGCTACATTTTCAATCTAGATTGCATAATCCAAAAAAAGAAAACCCTAAATAAACCGAGAAAACCCCACTCTAATGCGGATATGTATCTAAAGTGAGCTATGAGAGGAATGCGACTGCCGGGCAAGAGGATGAGGAGGCGGCGACGGCCTTCCCGCTTGAACGCAAAGACCCTCGAGGTGGAGGCGCCGCCGGCGGCGAGGCGCCGGGGACCGACCGCCTTTCCCGGCGGCAAGACGTCGTGAACGCCGTAAGCCGCTCAGGTCGCGAGCCCTTGCCGACGAGGCCCTCTTCACACGCCGTGAGCTAGAGCCGGCAACGCCCAAGGGGTTGTAGTCCCGATAACCACCACGCCGGGTCGCTGGGTCCACCCCGCCGGCCCCCTGGCCGCGCTTCGCCGGGCTAGCCCGGACGGACTGGTCGTGGTTCTTTGCCTCCGACTTAGGCATCTTGCCGGCGCCGGCGATTGGGCGGCGGAAGGGGCCGAGGTGGTGTTACAAGCCGTGGCGGCAAAGCGGCGCGCGACTGGCGACGGTTGGATGGAAATAAAATGCGCGGGTTTGGGGATGGGGTGGGATTAGTGATGACCAGGATTCTATATGTATGGAAGAAGATGGGAGCGGCCTCGTAATATGTTTAAAGACACTATGTCTCGTAACACATCAAAAACTTCTCACTAGCACGGTGGTACCACTCCCTCGTTTCTTCCTTAGCTCGTGTTCGAAAACCTATTTGAGGCAAATTTTTGATTTACTATTTTTGTCTTCTTTTTGCTAATTCTATTTTATTTATCTTTTTTGGACTTTTTATTGTGATCATGGCGTTGATATTATTCTAATGACTTCATGGTGGAACTACACATTCCAAACATTCAACTATATATACATGTCTCACTAACATTGAGAACATGTTAAAAGACCAAAATCAAGGTAAAAACATCTAAAATATATTACTTAAGCTCCCGGGATCACAACCCGTATGCACTGTAGTACCAAAATATCCGCATGTGGCATCCCTATGTGTTCCGTGATGCAAACTGCACTCAAACTTTGCTAATTGTTCTCAATTACATTTATAACTCCTATATACATATATCTATAGATAGATAGGTTGGGCATCAAGCGGTGTTGTTGCTGGCCCCTAGTTCAGCTTCTTCTTCACTTCCTCCAGCTCCTCCTTCAAATCTAAGATGAGCTTGTCCTTCTTGAAACAAATTTCAGCTAACTTTTCGAGGAATTCATTTGCCATCTTCGCTTCCTCCCGCAGCTCTTTTCAGAGCAAGTCGCTGCCGACCGCAATTTGGACCTCATGAGATTCCACCATATTCCTAACCCTTGCCATCTCTTCATCCCGATTGGTCAACACCTTCTCGCACAAGTTCAATATCCTTAGCAAGATTCGGGGCATTCGTCCGCAAGATTCGCCTCCGTGATGAATGATTCTTTTGTTGAGCTTCAAGTACGGCTCCATCATCCTCGTTTCTCCGCGCATTGATTGATAGTTTTGTTGCAAAAGACATACATTCCTGAAATACATGAAGGCAAATGTAATCATTTGAAAGGTAAAATCAAAGCATTCTCTCCTAAATAGTGAAATGTTCATAAAGTTGAACAATAATTATTTGTAAGCATAATGCTAAAAAGTGTAAATGCCAAACATTAAAAGCATTCTTTCAAAATTCTTTTCAATACATGTATCCACCATATCAACATCTTAAAAGAAAATAATATGCCCATGTAAATAACCTTTGTCACGCTTATGCTAACACCGTGACACTTTGTCCATGCACCAAAAGACGATATATGCTTCTAGTAAAGAATAAAATAGAAAATACATGCTCAAGGTCATTACTTCTACTTTGCTATATCCATGATTCATAACATTTGCATTTGCATCTTCTCAAAACAATAAACAATCGACTCGAGGAACTAAACATATATGATCGATCAAAGATGAGACATACAAGAGATACAATATGTGTCTTGCTAATAAGCATTGAGACTTGACTCTAGAATCAATACTCCACATCCGCAATTACAACCTCATTTCCATTACCCATATAACCTCTAAATAGATGTATCACCCTAAAAAATAGATCTACCTACCTAATTTTACCACCTCTAAATCCCCGTTGAATGTATGAATAGGGCTAAGCATATACTATCAAAAAATCTTGCAAAAGTATGAGCGAGTCATTGTATGAACAAGGTGTGGGGGGTGGATTCTCACATGGGTCACCGACGAGGTCTTGGGAGCGGCGGGATGGGCGGCAGTGGGGGAGCCTAGGAGAGCCTTCAACTTCTTCCACGACGGCCGGCGTGGTCGCCGCCCCTATGCCGCCGGACCTCGCAACCCACGCCGAAGAACCGGGCTTGGTCCTTCACCATCTTCTGAGCCGGCGAGGCCTTGTATGGCGGGGGCAATGGCTGCGGCGGCGGAATGTGAAGAGGGATTAGGTAGGCGGGGCGCTGAATGTGAAGAGGGATTTTGAGGGGAACTTGCGCAGCCGGGTTTTGTCAAAATAAAAATAAAAAAAAGCAGGCCCACTTTACCTATTTTGGTGATTATTATTTATTTGTTAATTTACTCAAGAAAAATGTTAAAATACCAAAATAAAGCTAAAAAAAAAAATCTAAAACTTTGCATTGACACCTCCTTTTAGTGTAGCATGTTGAAAAAAAAAAAATGAGTCGATTCCGAGAAAGTGTTGTTGCATATCCTCACAATGGCCTACATCTCTCACACATGTCCTAGTAACTAGGTGAGAGATGCTCATGATAGTGTGAGATGTGTACTACCACTTTCTCAAAATCATCTCAAACTTTTTGGGGTGTCTATAGAGCCAACCTATGATGTTGTGTGTGCATTTGTGAAATTTTTAGACCAAGTTTGCCAATTATTGTGATTATTTGTTGATTTAGTCAAGAAAAAATAATAAAATACCAAAATAAAGCTAAAAAAATCTAAAACTTTGCATTGACACCTCCTTTTGGTGTAGCATGTTGAAAAAAAAAAATTGAGTCCATTCTAAGAAAGTGTTGTTACATATCCTCACAATGGCTTACATCTCTCACATATGTTCTAGTCACTAGGTGAGAGATGCTCATGATAGTGTGAGATGTGTAGTACCACTTTCTCGAAATCATCTCAAACTTTTTGGGGTGTCTATAGAGCCAACCTATGATGTTGTGTGCATTTGTGCAATTTTTAGACCAAGTTTGCCTATTATTGTTATTATTTGTTGATTTAGTCAAGAAAAAATGATAAAATACCAAAATAAATCTAGAAAAATCTAAAACTTTTCATTGACACCTCCTTTTGGTGTAGCATGTTGAAAAAAAAAAAATTGAGTCCATTCTAAGAAAGTGTTGTTACATATCCTCACAATGGCCTACATCTCTCACACATGTTCTAGTCACTAGGTGAGAGATGCTCATGATAGTGCGAGATGTGTAGTACCACTTTCTCAAAATAATCTCAAACTCTTTTTGTTGTGTTTTGGGAGACAAAATATGCCATGATCACACACAAAAAGTTAAAAAAAAGAAAAATAAAATAGAGAAAGCAAAAGAAAGAAAAAGAACATAAATGTTGATTATACCAAAACAATTAAGATCCTTAGGGGTTTGAACTTGGCACCTACGACTCAACCTTAGAGAGTTTTACCATTGTGCTATTTAGATGTTTGCATTAGATTAGTACTTATATTTAATTTTAGGTGGTAATATGGACACTTTCAAATTTGGGAAGTTTTTTTTTTTTTTTTTTTTGGGTGGCAAAGATCCGAATAGTCTCTTGAATCGCCAAAGATCGATCGATTAGATTTTGCAAGAAATTTCGATTAGATAAGCAATACATCATCGAAACAAACCAAAACATCAAGGTCGCTATGAGACAAGGCAGATTAGATAAGCATTCTAACAAAAGCAATATCCTAAGTTATGACACAAGACATAATTCTCATTACATAAGCATGGTGGAACTACACATTGTAAACATTCAGTTAAAAGACCAAAATCAAGGTAAAAATTCTAAAATATATTTACTTAAGCTCCCGGGATCACAACCCAGGCATGCACTGTAGTACGAAAATATCTCGGCATCATGAAGATGCCACCAAACCAAACTTTAGTGCTAATTGTTCTCAATTACATTTATAACTCCTAAATACATATATCTATAGATAGGTTGGGCATCAAGCGTGTTTTGGCGAGTGTTCAGCAGAGTGTCCAAACTTCTTCTTCACTTCCTCCGCCCTCCCGCTTCAAACCCGAGATGATCTTGTCCTTCTCCTGAAAAAAAATTTTAGCCGAGACGGCTTTGATGGCATACTTTTCGACGGATTCATTTGTCTTCTTTAGTTCCTCCCCGCAGCTCTTTTCGATCAAGCTTTGTCGACTCCATCCCGGCACTTAAGAGATTCCACCCTCCTAACCATCTTTGCATCCCGACGCCCACAAAATTCTCGCAAAAAATTAATATCCTTAGCACTGTGTGGCGCAGCGGCCTCCACATGCATGATTCTCGTGGTTGTGCTTCAAGTACAGCTCCATCATCCCGTTTCTCCGCGATCGATGGTTCTCTTGCGAGATACATTCCTCGAAATAGTGAAATGTTGAGAAAGTTGAACAATAATTTTTGTAAGCATAATGTAAAAGTGTAACAGTAAAAGCATTCTTTCAAAACATGCAGTGTTTAAGTTCCTGTGTGGATCACACCTGTCCATACAGCTTCAAAAGATCTCTCAAGAACTCAAATACACAGTGCTCACTTAACACTACATAATGTAAAAGTAAACATTCTTGGACATTAAGTCCTACTCAAAGACTACCAAACGGATGATACTCCGTAAATTCTTGAGATATGTTTTTATTTCGATCTCTCGCTATTTAACTCGAAAAACAAGAATATCACAGCTTTTAGAGGTAAGGAATGGAACCATTGTGACTTTTAGGAGATGGCTATATGGGAGTTTAAAGGAAAATTGGGATAACATTAAAGCCGACATGCATGTTTTTTCGCTTCAATGATTCTCCCGATTCGTGTTTTAGAATTTGTCTAAGAAGTCCGAATTTACAATCAAAATCTGTTTATGAGGCCTTGACCATTTCTAATTTACGGTTTCATATCATAAAAACATCTAGACAAGTAAAATTACCTATTAAAATTTTCCTATGGCAAATGACTTATGATGTCTGTGCTCACTAAGGAGAACTTGATTAAAAGAAATTGGTCCGGGTGACCCAAAATCTTCTAATGTTATCCCAACATTTCTATATTTCCGTTTGCATAAATGGAAATGGAGTAATCCGCGTGGAAAAAATCAAAGCATGAAAGCATATCGAACTCTAAATAGATGTATTAGCCTCTAAAATAGATCTACCTACCTAATTTTGCCACCTCTAAATCCCACAGTGGATGTATGAATAGGGCTAAGCATAAACTATCCAAAAAATCTTACAAAAGTATGAACAGGCCATTGTATGAACAGGGGAGTTGGGGGGGCGGATTCTCACGTGGGTCACCGACGAGGTCTTGTACTTCTTCAACGGCGGTGGCAAGCGGCCGCCGCTGCCCCTATGCCGATGGATGCACCGAGACCGCCACTGAGCCGCCGCCCTCGACGCCGGGCGAACCGGGCTTCGTCCTTCACCATCTTCTCTCTGAGCCGGCGAGGTCGGTTACTGGGGTCGGCGGTCGCGGATTCAGGGGAGGCGGCGGCGGAACGTGAAGAGGGATTAGGGGAGGCGGGACCGATAGATTAGGTAGGTAATATTTCGGTTTACCTATTTTGGTGATTATTTGTTGATTTAGTCAAGAAAAATGTTAAAATACCAAAATCAAGGTAAAAAAATCTAAAATTTTGCATGGTCACCTCCTTTTGGTGTAGAACGTGGACAAAAAAAAATTTGAGTCCATTCTCGAGAAAGTGTTGTTTGACATCCCCACAATGGCCCACATCTCTCACATATGTTCTAGTCACTAAGTGAGAGATGCTCAAGCTAGTGTGAGATGTGTACCGACACTTTCTCTCGAATCATCTCAAACGTTTTTGGGGTCTAGGGAACCAAACTATGGTGTTGTGTGCATTTGTGCAATTTTTAGACCAAGTTTACCTATTATTGCGATTATTTCTTGATTTAGTCAAGAAAAAAATGTTAAAATACCCAAATGTAGGTTAAAAAAATCTAAAATTTTACAAGGACACCTTTTTGGTGAACTATGTTGACAAAAAAAAATTTGAGTCCATTCCGAGAAAGTGTTGCCGCACATCCCCACAATGGCCCACATCTCTCACACATGTTCTAGTCACTAAGTGAGAGATGCTCAAGCTAGTGTGAGATGTGTAGTAACACTTTCTCTCGAATCATCTCAAACTTTTTTAGGGTCTCTAGGAACCAAACTATGGTGTTGTGTGCATTTGTGCAATTTTTAGACCAAGTTTACCTATTATTGTGATTATTTCTTGATTTAGTCAAGAAAAAATGTTAAAATACCCAAATGTAGGTTAAAAAAATCTAAAATTTTGCAAGGACACCTCCCTTTGATGAACCATGTTGACAAAAAAATTTAAGTCCATTCTAAGAAAGTGTTGCTGCACATCCCTACAATGGTCCACATCTCTCACACATGTTCTAGTCACTAAGTGAGAGATGCTCAAGCTAGTGTGAGATGTGTAGTAACACTTTCTCCTGAATTATCTCAAACTTTTTGGGGTCTCTAGGGAACTAAACTATGGTGTTGTGTGCATTTGTGCTATTTTTAGACCAAGTTTACCTATTATTGTGATTATTTGTTGATTTAGTCAAGAAAAAATGTTAAAATACTAAAATCAAGGTAAAAAAATCTAAAAATTTGCATGCACACCTCCTTTTGATGTGGAATGTGGACAAAAAAATTTGAGTCCATTCTTAGAAAGTGTTGTCGCACATCCCCATAATGGCCCACATCTCTCACACATGTTCTAGTTACTAAGTGAGAGATGCTCAAGCTAGTGTGAGATGTGTAGTAACACTTTCTCCGAATCATCTCAAACTTTTTGGGGTGTCTATGTAGCCAACCTATGATGTTGTGTGCATTTGTGCAATTTTTAGACCAAGTTTACCTATTATTGTGATTATTTGTTGATTTTGTTTTAAAAAATGTCAAAATACCCTAATGTAGTTTTAAAATATCTAAAAATTGCAAGGACACCCCCTTTTGGTGTACCATGTAATTTGATCTAATTCAGAGAAAGTGGTGATAGACACATGTTGACAAAAACAAATATAAATTACAATGCCATGGTCACACACAAAAAGTGGCAAAAAAATAGGGAAAGGAAAAAAAACATAAATGTTAGAAAACCAAAAACCGATCTCGAATCCGGGCCTTATTTCATTTCTCCTTTCCCCAGCTCGACTCCTCCACCGCCGCCCGCTACAACCGCCGCCACGCCTTCCTCCATGCGGAGGGCGCGCCGCCGGCCTCATGGAGATGAAGAATCTCGCCCGCCCCCGCACGCGCTTAGCAAACCGTAAGCGCGACAAGAAGACCGGGAGGTGGGTCCGTGGGACGACGACGACGAGGTGGCTCCACCACCGGCGCCGCAAGACGGCGCCTCCTCCTCCCGGCCTGGTCCTTCCAGGGGGCCAAGATCGGGGCTCGGGGCGGGGCGGCATCCACATTCGGATGTCCCACTAGGGTTTGAGATGGGGGCGCGGCTCGCCATGGCTCCCCGCCGCTAGCGCACACGCAATGTTGCTTCGCTCGGGAGGGCCATCAACTTCGACCTCGCCGCCGCTCGCCGACCTCGGCGACAACCCCCGTGTGAGGCTAGGGTTTATTGGGTGGGGTTTTTGGAGTTTATCGTAGGGTTCTTTGGTGCTAGGCACCTTGCTTGTGTTTGATCATGCATGAACTCACAAAGACGTAGAACCAATAGCAAGTTCTTAGTGATCAAGATAGTACAAATTTAATTGAATGAATTTGTCGAATGCAATTTAGTGATCCAGATAGCAAAGGTGTATTTTGTTTAGGCCGCTTGTCGTCACATTTTGTTTGTGGTTGTTCACATTTTAATTAAACAAGCACGCCAATGTAACAACCAATAGTCGACAACTAATCGACCGACTAGCAATTGTTACACATCCCAAATTACAAGCATGAAACAAAAAAAGATACATATGACATAGATCAAATCTACTCGGACTCCTTAGTCTCCTTGATGACCTCAACCAAACGGCGAAAAGCACGCTTGATCCTCGCCTTTCGGTTGAGCGCTCCACGTGACGATGTTTCGCTTTCACGAATGCGTCCGCGGCTTCAAGGAGTTGTGCTAGACGTCCTACTGTCCCCTCGAATAATTTCAGAAGATAATCATAAGAAAAAACAAATCGATCGTGCAAGTAAAAAAATACCATATATCCATGAAAAAATCTCTAGCTCATTCCTATGTGTCATTCGCATCCTAGAAATTACAATTATCCATGTACACACAATTTCTCAAAATCATACAAAATTGTACAAATAAATAAAGAATGATGGAAAACTACTCAGAAGTGGGTCGCTCGAGTACCCCGCCCACAATCAAAACCCCCTACTAAACGTGCGATTATTGGCGCGTGTTTCCATGCCTCTCACTCTTGCAACCACCTACCAAAGTATTCGCTCAGCAACAATTTATATTAAATTAAAAATTCTTTGAAGGACCAAAACAGTTTTCCTCGCATACAAAAACCATTCTCGCAAATGTAGGTCGTCACCATATATTCATCTATACTCGATACTAGCCTTCAAAGCCGACCATAAAAAAAGTAAGATCAATGTTTCGCAACCGCATAGGATTGGAGTATCACAATTAAATCGGTGGACCAATGTCACAGATTGCGTTGATTAGAAAACAAATTGCGCACACATGCATTTATTTTTTCCATATGTTGTTTGGATGCAAGTGACACTGAGTTAGCAACTTATATTTGAACATTTCTGGTATGTGTCTATTTCAAGTATATGATCAAAAGAACTTATATTTGAACATTCTGCCACTACATTTACCAAGTTTGCACTCTTAGTAATTTTGGGTATGTGTTTAACTGTTTATATATTTCTGCAGAGTTGCATTCACTGCACTTATGCCAAAAACCGAGGTGCGAAGCCGAAGGAAGAATTGTCGGTGAAGATGGTCGAGCCGCACGAGGTGTCCCAAAAGAATGAAGAGATGTCCGACAGCCGACCAAGCTGGAATTGTCCGACGTCACCACTAGAATCAATGTCCTCCTCCTGCAAGGTACGGACAACAAGAATGACAAGATCATTGCGAAGTTGAAGGCGGAGTTGAAGGCAGAGATTGAGGAGCTGAAGAGGAGTATCTCCCTAGAACTTGGTGGACGAGGTGTCCAAGCTGGACTCTATCTATAATTATCTCCTGTTCGATTGTGCTTGTAAGTTATAAATATGGTTGTGCGTGGTGGAAGGAGAACAATTAAGTCTCATCTGGTTATATATATATGAAGTTAGCTTTTGCAATTATGAATCTGTTTGCATGTCATTTTTTTTTAATATCTAGTGGCACATAGCCCCTTCCTTGGCATAATTACACACTTTTCTCCGAATTATCTCAAACCTTTTTGGGGTATTCATGGAGCCAAACTATGATGTTATGTGCATTTGTGTAATTTTCGTAACAAGTTTACTTATTACTGTGATTATTTGTTGATTTACTCAAGAAAAAAATGTTTAAATACCAAAATAAAGCTAAAAATTGCAAAAAGCACTATAACACCATAGTTTGCTTCCATAGACACCCCAAAAAAAAGTTTTGAGATGATTTTGAGAAAGTGGTACTACACATTTCACACTACCATGGGCATCTCTCACCTAGTGACTAGAACATGTGTGAGAAATGTGAGACATTGTGAGGATGTGTAGCAACACTTTCTTTGAATCGACTCAGATTTTTTCGTCAACAAGCTACAGCAAAAGGAGCTGTCCCACCAAATTTTTAGATTTTGTTATCTTCATTAATGTATTTTAAAAAGAAAGCAAAAAAAGAAATGTTGGAATAAGATAAACAAATGGCACCTAGGATTCGAACCTAGCACCTCATCTTAAAAACCAATGGAGTCTTACCATTATGCTAACCATGCGTTTTTCTATTGTTAGCGTGAACGATTTTATTTAACGAGTTATATCGCAAACGACCTATAAATCCCCTCTGGAACCCACCTCGTTTACCAAGATCCAAGCATCTCATCCCCCTTCACTCATCCCTTCCACCTACCTCAACGGGGTCTTTCCGCCGGCGACGCTGTAAGGTCCTAGATGGCTAGAGGGGGGTGAATAGCCTATAAAAAAATTTCTACAAGCTCAACTTAACAAACCGGTTAGTATAAAACACGGCGTAAAGCGGTTTGCACTAGCTCTAATGGTCAAGCAAGCCTTCTAGTGATAAGACTAAATAAATCTATGATCTCTAGTCCACACAAAGTCTATGTCACTACTCTAGCTAATGAGCAATCCTAATATGGTCCTTATGCTAGCAAGAACACCTACACAAAGCAAGTGCTAGCTCTCTACTCAAAGTAAACTAGCAAAGTAATGCACGAAAGTGAGAAGCTTGGTATACCGTCGTGTAGAGATAATGACTCAATCACCAAATAAATGATTCCAACAATATAAATATCAATCAATCTAAGATCACCGGGAGACAAGAGATGACACAATTGAATTATCCCCGAGGTTCACTTGCTTGCCGGCAAGCTAATCCCCGTTGTGTCGACCCACACTTGGATGGTTCTTGGACTAGGCGGTGCACTCGCTAGTTGGCCCCTCGGGCTCTCCAAGACACCACTCACAAGAGAGGTAACTCAATGACACGAGCAATCCACTAAAGTAGCAATTTGGTGTCCCACTGGGGAAGCTCAAGAACCCTCACAATATCACCTTGATTGGGGCGGATACAATCACCAAATCCCCCTCACCAATCAATCCAACTCCAACCGTCTAGGTGACGGCAATCACCAAGAGTAAAGAGATGACCACAATTGCAATAATCACCTAGTGCCACGAAATGAATCACAAATGCAATGCACACTAGGGTTACCCTCAAATCCTCTCAGAACTCAAATCCACCAATGAAGTGGAGAGGAGAGGGAAGCAATCTTCTTGGAGCCCTCAAATCGATCTCAAGCACAAGCTCTCTCACTTGATTTCAGCCCAAATCAGTAGATCGAGAGAGATGAGGAGAGGAGCTCTTTTTCTCTGTTCTAGGGTTGGAGAAGGGAAGAACAGCTCACTGTAGGATTTCGAATTTTTGCAAGAGAGAGGGAAAGGAGGGGCAGCAGCTCACTTATATACTCTCAGAACAGCAGGTCTCCAACGGCTCCTTCCATCCCTTCAACGGTCGGCGGCAGCAGCGACGCTCTTTCACTTTCTCTGGTTCGCTCGGGCGGCGTCGGCTTCCAGGGAGATGAAACAATACCGAACTGAACCGGTGTCTTTGTTAGTTTGCAAGGCAGGCAGCAAGCAGCAAATTAACGGACGAGTGGGCCGACCAGTAGCAGCTGCGATGCAGTCCTGGCCCAGCAGCTTTTTTTTTTCATTCGGCAACCAGCACAGCAGCTAAGCTCATTCGGCAACCGGCAGCGGCAAAGCTCATTCGGCAACAGTCCCATTCGGCAACCGTGTCCATTCGGCAACCATGTCCATTCGGCAACCACCAGCGGCAGCAAGCAAGCTAGCCAGCAAGAAGTTGTGTACATGTATGTGTTGCATATATATATTCGACGACATTCAAACAGCCAAAGCAAGCTAGCTAGCTGTTACTTGTGTGCACGTATACATATATATGTATATACTCCTATATACATATAAATATATTTCAACCAAGTGCACGCTTCCAAAAAAGTTTTTCTTCTCCAAATTTTCAATAAACTCTTGATCCAAATAAATTGCCATCACATCTAAAATATGTCAAACTTCTTGACCATAATTAGATGGCATTTTTCTCAAGCTTTTTCCAAGGAGATTCTCATCAAGTCACCACATCACTAACCCAAATGCACATGCAATTTGAAATTCGGATCTAGTGGCACTAGGTGAGTAAAGCGACTATGATTTTCTCCTCTTTATAGTACGGTTATCAAACCTAAAACCACTCACATCCGCTAGATGTCTTGAGTGTAAAATAAAATGGCCCTATGGATATACCTTTGCCTTGAGCCCATTTATTTTTCTTTTTCCAAGTCCAAGCACTTGATCAACTTTTGGATCATCACCGTGCATCCACCATGACCACCATGCTTCACAACTTGGCTAGAACCATCTCAAACTAGATACACACTTAAGCATAGAGATTAGTCCTAGGTGTCACTAATTATCCAAAACCAAACAAGAGATCTCGCACGCCTCCGCCCCATTGCAGCCATGACTAAGGCAGGGTTGAAGAATCCCGCCCCGCCGGTACGCCGCAAGCAACGGTGAGCGCGACTTCGCATGGCAAGTTCTCCGGACCGCTGAAGGCGATGAAGGCCCGCAAGGGGACAACGCAAGACGACGTCGGGCCGGGCCCTCGACCTCGGCGAGGGCTTCCGTCCGGGGACGCGGGCAGGTCGGCAAATCGCATGTGTCGGGGGTCGCCGCACCCAGCGTTATCGCCGGGCATCGCAAACTAGCACGCCGGGCGGTGGGCGTGGCCGGGAAGTTGTCCCCGCCAAGCCGCCGCGCGTCGGATGGGGAGCGCCGCCGGGCCCGCAAGGTCGCCACACTCTCCAACTCCGACTTCATTTGGAGGACCACACCGACGAGGTGAGATTGGGGTTTTCTTGGGTGGGGTGTTTTTTTTGGAAATGCGGTTGTTTTTTTTTCAGTCACAATTCAACTCATGATATAACCATCTCCTAAAAGTAATTTGCAAACCATTTCTAACTTCCAGTACTGTGACATTTTTTTGATCAGTCAAGCTAAACAAAATAGGAAAAATAGCACAGATAGGCTTATTGTATAACCATGAGTCCAACCAAAATCTGGTAAGGTCAGCTTTTCTACTAATGATATCTCTACCATGTAAGTAAATTTCTTTGATCTTTAGTAAATCAGCCCACATTGGTGAATCAATGCAAGAACCAAATTTGTCTACTGTCATGGTTGCATTGAGATCATATTGTTGAACCACCCTTGATGAATGATACAATTGTTGAATCATCCCAAAACTGGAATTTACCACTGCTTCTATGTCATACAGTCACTTCTATTTTGCTTCATGTATGCTTGTGGCACAACTGTTTGTGGCATCATGTTCAATCTTGGACAGGATGTGCCTGTTATTAGCAAATACACCATGCCTGTCTCTTATGAATGTAGATATGCCTTGTAACCTCTTCATTTTTTGATTAAAGAAACAATTTTCCATTAAAATAGGTGGACCTCCTTAGCTTCAATTCGAAATTTCAGTAATATTTCTGTTATACAAGTGGAGTGACACAACTTAGAATGGTGGCCTCATATCTGCCATAACCTTAGAATGTCAAAGCAATGATCTAGTCTTGACTCGTGATACGATTCATCAAACTTTATTACCTAATAACTTATTAAATGCATGTTTGATAGATTTAGCAAATTTCACAACAATCTTGATAATTGTGCTCCTCGTTAATGTGTTTATTGTCTATGTTAAGTCCTCGCTTCTCAATTGACTCTTGTCATGTTTATCCTTATCTGTTTTCTCTCCGTTTATGTTTAACCCAATGTGTCAAATGTATACTTGATTGAATCATACATAGATATGCCGCTATTCACCGATTGCTTTTTTGTTGATTAAAATATGTAGACTTGTCTTTGCTGCGAGAAGATCATGAAGATGGAGCAGAAGCTAAGGAAGAAGCTGAATTACCTAGGCGAGAAGGTCATGCGGAATGGAGTTAAGATTGTGGAGATGGAAAAGGAGCCGGGCACGTATGAACTTGTCATCTCGCCGATGAAGGAGGAGCTCGAGGACCTCAAGAAGCAGGAGTAGGACCTCAAGAAGTAGGAGTAGGACTGCATCGATGGATGGACCTAGTAGTAGCCTTGTGAATGGAACTTGATGTATTTTTGATGGACCTAGGTTACAACTGGTGGTAACTAGATTGTAACCTCAACTAAATTAGTAGCCGAAAACTTGATGATGGCACCCGATGGTTGATGGTTGGTTGGTTGGTTGGTTGGTAATGTAAATATATATTAGTGACCTAGCTAAGAACTTGATGATGGCACTGAACTCTAGTCTCATCTCGCTAGCATATATATGCCTTGTGTAGTAATCTATATGCGTTAAGCTTATGAAGATTTCTTTTTCGTTCATTTTTTGCTGAATGTTTTGGATGTGATGAGCTATTGTGAATCAAAGACTTTCTCATAATCAAGTTTTGTTCTCAAAATATGGCCAAATAGGAAATAGCAATATAGAAAGATAAGTGTTTAGTGGCCAAATATTTGTTATGATTATTTGTTCCTATTTCATAAGTGTTTAGTGGCCAAATAGGGATAACCAATTAAAAATATGGTAAAATTAAAAATAAGTGCAAGAACATAGGGATAATAACAAATTAAAAAATCAAAATCAAAATTTACAGATCAGCAATTTTTTTCGGTCATCTCCCCATCTAATTCCCTTTCCCTCGTCTCCCATCTAGTCTCTCTTTCCCTTTCCCTCATCTCCCCATATCGCCCCACAATACCCATCTCAAAAAAAACCCGGCCGGGCGGCGATGGCCCGCGGTGTTGGCGGCGGCGGCGGCGACTGAGCGTTCGTGCATCCGCGGCCAAGAAGACCCCGCAGCGGCCGGCCGCCGACAAGGGGGAGCCGGCAGCCTCGCCGCTGCCAAGAAGAAGTCGACCCCGCCCGGCAACGAGGTTAAAGGGCCTTCCTCGACAAAGGCCGTGAAGCGTAAGGTGAGATTTCATTATCGATATATATGATTCCTACCGATGGTTAGTTGATGAACCAGACTTGCATTACCGATATATATGATTCCTAGTGATGATTACTTGCATTCTTGATATATAGATTCCTAGTGATGATTATTTGTTCCTATTTCATAAGTGTTTAGTGACCCCTCTCGTATGCAAAACAAGTGAAACAAGAGAAATCATAAGTGTTCCTTTTCCCAATGAGCATGCATGAAGTAAACCCAAGTGAAACGAGAGAAATCATCAATCCAAATTATGTTCTATCTATTCCATTGCTACCTTTAGAAATCAAAGGTTCAGTCCCTCAGAGTGTACTAAGTCAAAAGGTGACATAGACCTAGAATTACTAGAACGAAAAGGAAGCTTTTACATGCTTTCCCCTGTGGTGGTGCTCGAGTTTATTTAATTTCTGAATGAACATGATGTTTCCGTAAAATAAAAATTTAGAAACTTATTCCGCTTGCTAACTAATTTTAACTATACTTTGAAAATATCAATAACTAGAAACCTCAGAACCATTCCCCGAACTTTAATTTCTAAAGTTTAGTATTGTCATGGTGTCTTAACCGAATATTCAACACCAGAGAAACGCAAGATTTATCCTTCGTGTCCTCCAATCATCTACTTACCATCACGGAAGGAGACACAAGTGATATATATCTCTCGACTTTTAGCAAGTCATGCCACATAGGGGAATTAGATTGCAGTTTTTTTACAAAGACTAATAGAATCTGTCTTCAAATATCTAAAATTCACAAGAAACCTCAGAACCATTACCCCCCGAACTTTAATTTTCAAGTTTGGTATTGTATGTTCACTAATATCCTATGTTCTATGCTAACAGAAAAGTCTATGAAACATCAAGTGACGATGATTCTTCGTAGTCCGATGGATCTGGCTGAAACCGATGATGTCAAGTTCGCGTAGAAGTCGCACGCATTGATATCCGTGACTACATGACCTACATCAAGCGTAAGTTTGACAAGTATCTTGATGCTAGGATGAAGAGGCTGCGTGATGAAATTTGGGAGGAACCGGAGAGGCTTTCTAGAATGTAGTGATGAGAACTCGAACAAGACCGACAACCAGATATGACGAAGACGGTCTGAAGATGGAGAGGAGAACAGTTTTTTTAGTCCGATCGATGGACTGTTCCTAGTTTCAAAGATTGATCTTTTGATGTAATATATCGTTGGCCGGTCCTGTTAGTTGGTCGGCTTGTTTTCTTGGTTGTCGATGGAGACTTTGTTCGAGTTCGGATGGGGTTAACAGGTCCCCCAACTCTTTTGTTCCAATCCGGGAACTAGGTCTTGGTTTGCTTTTCTAAACAATATATGTTGGTCTTTGTTATGTAGTAGTTTAGGATCTTGGAAGTGGTTGGTGATGGATGTATGAACTTAAGCCTCACTTGGTGATGGATGTTAGAACCTAAATGCAAGTATTGCTTATCTAATCGGGCGCCGAGTATATTTTTTTTCCACTCGGGTAACCCCATTTCCATTGATGAGAATGTAAATACAAGATTATAGATTGTTTTTTAAAACTTAACCCAACCGATAACCTTGTAAACTATCCTCATCATTCCCGCCAAAAATACGAGAACCCGCGCAGGACTAATCGACCCAAAGTTTGAAACAACCCACCGCATGATTGCTCACGATCAACACGATCACACTAACGTAATCGACACTTCAACCGCCCCGACATGAAACAAAATACATTGCTAAGATAGAAGACTCGTCGATCTTGAGCACACCTCCGATGCACCCCTTTCCTCATTCTTCTTCCCGAGGGTCATCTTGAGCACCCGCCGAGCCTTGCAAGAGTAGGTGTCTATCTCGCCCAACAAAATTGCAATTGGATTATTCATTAACTTTTTGTCAAAAACCGCTTTCGGTTTCTACATTTCCAAATTGCCCAACAAATAGCCTAATACTCTGAATGTAAATGGCCTAATACTCCAAATTGCCCAACAGCTTGTTGTGACGAGTCAAGTTTTAGGTGGTGAAGCAAAATGTCACCATGAAAACTAGTTTTTCCTTTTTGCTTTTCTCGATGTAATGCCTAACACTATGAATTTGTTCAGAGTTTTGCCGCATCTCTCGAATTCACAATAGCTTGCTTTGCTCACCTGAAATATAAATGTTAGAACCTAAATGCAAGTATTGCTTATCTAATCCGGTATTTGGACTATATATTTTTTCCACTCGGGTAACCCCATTTCCATTGATTTTTTTTCCTTTGTGCTATATAAAAGGTTGAATTTATATCCGACATGCATCGACATAATAAAACTTGTATTTACATAAGACCTAAGGTAGAGTTGCAATATTAACGACATTACATATAAACTTGTATTCACAAATAGTGCGACAAATCCAAAGATAGACCAAAACCTATTATCGACATTACATATAAATATAAAGTATACTCGATCGAAACTTACTACTGCCGAAGATGCTAGACGATCCACTCATCCTCATCCTCCACAACCCCGACATTACGGATGTGGCGATACACTATCTGTGGTATCCAAGTAGTACCGACCAAAGGCGGAACCTATATCCATGCTTCTCTTGGAGGCTACGAGCTATCTCATACGAGAGAAAAGCGTCGGCCGCAGCCGTATGTCATCTGCTCATAATCCAGATTAGCTTGGCCCCACGGTTTATGCATGGGGTCATTCTTCTTCTTTTTCCTTGCAACGAATCGCGTAGCGGCGTCGCAATCTTGGCCAAAGAAAGCCCTCTCTCTGGGACGGAAAGACCGCTGTACTCGGGGATCTCACGAACAATCGATTTGCAGATCTTGTGGATTAGAGACCAAGACTCCGTAATCCTCCGCCAAACGAGTGACATCGCTTGAGATGTGCGCCCGGTGAATATATGCCCCTCCTCCGACGTAAAAGCAAATGAGAACATCCGGAAGATCACCGCCGGACCGATGAACTTGATACGCCACAAATGATTGCCCACACACGCTTGCAAAGACGGCGATCCTATAGATGTCATCGCCGATCTTGTTCTAGCCGATGCTTCTCCACTCACTATCCAGCCGGCAAACCGCCGACGATCTCCTCGATGACACCTTTGACGATAGCCTCCTCGATCGTCACCGTCATGTGGATAGAGTAGTACTTGGTAGCATCCCAAAGCGTCGAGGCGGGTAGAAGAACACCCACTCCCAGTCCCGGTGCACGGCAGAAGTACTTCATTGCACGGCCTCTTTGACGGAGGTCGCATCCAGGCCGACCGCCCGCCTCTTCGGGGTTATCGGCGGCGCCGATCACTTGGATTGCTTGACGACGACGCCATAGTGATCTCCTTCTAACTCCGATCGATCCACGCAAATGTGAAAGGCTCCTAACCTTCTAACTCCCTTAATGTCGAGGAGATCGGGAACCGTGTGTGGAATGTGGATATCTTTCCAAGAACCGCGGTATATATATCCGAATAGACACGACGATCATTACAAAAAAACCGCTTCGTATCCCGCGGCCGCAAAGCCCCGAATATGAAAGGTCGCGCGGCAAAATACGGCGTTGTCATGTGAAGTGATCACCTCGGCCGGAAGTTGCCGCCCATCCTCGATGATAATTAAGAGCACCCACCAAACGTCTTACCTTCGTTTTTTCTACTCGTGCTTGCGGGAAATACAACTTGACGAAAGCAACCGATCAACGTCTCATGAAGCCGATGGCAAGCAAGCGGTACACATCTCGGGACGCCTATCGAGCTCTCAACAATGGCGGTTGGAGGACTAACATGGCAAAGAAATGCGAGCACGCGACTCCCGAACAAAGTGAAGATCTTCTCCGGCTTTACTTCAAAGATAGACTCAAAGACACGGATGAACCTATTTCCAAGCATGTCCTCGACCATGCCGTTGGGCGAGCGATGCACCCTAAGAAGTGAAGATAGGCACCATGTCTTCTTCGGATGTCCCGTCGGTCGCGAAGTTTGGAGTCGGCTTAGGTTGGCTACGATATCGGCCTTGGCCGATACGTAAACTGACCCAAATTTTAAAGAAGGCGATTGTTGTTTGAATCGCTCGTAGTTTTTCGCATCTCGAATTCACAATAGCTTGCTTTGCTCGGTTGAAATATAAATGTTTTTTTCATTGTTCAGCCAGACTTACAACGACAAAATGTATTGTAGAGACCATGTGAAGTAGAATATACGAAAAAGAACTTCACCTTTGCAGTTCAATACTTGTCAATTTATCGTAATTAGAATTGAGAAAATGACTCTTTGGAGTTCAGTTCAATACTCATCTCAACCGGCCAGCACCTAGAACTTGGTCACGACAATGTTGCCATCGCAGATTCAATATAAACCCAAGACTTTGGCGCTGAGTATATGTAATCGATCGTTGTTCATGGGATCTTGTGAAGTTTGAATAATTTGAAATTTCAATTTCAAAGTTTGAGAATTTCGAATAGAAACTTTGGAATACTAAATGACTTCAAACTAAAAAGTCATCAATAATAAATAGGCAATAATAAATGGAAAGGGCGGCAACAAAGAAATTGGAAGCCCACCGCTTTGAACGTAAAGCGTGGCGATATACAGATTTAAGTGCAACCAAGTAAAAGTTTATTGCAATAGGTGTGTTAAAGTTGCAACGCCATTTGGGTAATATTACAACCATACCAAATGGTGGCAATACATACATGTTATTGCACCTTGTGGCAACAAAGGATGCAATAGCCACTATCTATTGCCACGAGGTAAAAAAAATATTGCAACCCAAATAAGTGGTTGTGATATTGCCGCTCATAAGCAACCAACACTAATATGGATGCCATAGTTCATTTTTATTGCAATGCACGACATGCTAATGCAACATAAAATTGTTGTTGCAATACTTTCCACCAATTGCCACAGAAATCCTTAAAATGGGTGCAACAGCGCCATCATTTTGCAACCAAAAAAAAATATCGCAACACAATTTTTGTGTGGCAATATGGACACATATTACTACCATTTCGCTGGTTGGGTGCCATAGTACCCCCCTATTGCACCCAAATGACTGGTGTTGCCTAAGTGTCTGGTTGCTATTGATCGGAAACTACGTAGTGATGGAGCGGAATAGAAATGCGCAAGGCAAAGGTATAACCTATAGGGCATTTCATTTCGCCGGTCATGAGGAGCTTAGAGAAGTGTTATGACCGGGTTTAGGATAGATGGTCGTACTATTAAGAGGGGCAAACTTGTTTGCATATCAGTCATCTAGTGCCACTTGAGTGATCTAACTTTGCGATGTGTTAGGATCGAGTGGCGTGGTAAGAGCAAGAGAAAATCCTTTGAAAATGATTGTGAAAATGCTAACACACATGCACATGGTGATGTACACTTGGTGGTGTTGGCACATTTGCAAAGGAGAAGTTGTTTCGGTGTTTCTCGGACACTTGGACTGCTCTTAGAGTGGAATACTGCTTTGATCCATTGTGAGTTGGATCAAGTAACCATGTGGGTTGTGTAGCCCTCTGAGTAAGCTTTCCATAGAGTCCAAGATCATCGAAAACGGAGTTCGGATGAAGGAGATATCGCCGTTTTACCGAGCAGTGGTCTGACCAGACGCACAATGGCGCGACCAGACGCACCGATCGGAGGCTCCGGTCAGTGCGTCCGGCAGAGAGCTCTGCAATCTGAATTTTGCCGACGGTCGACCGGACTCTCTCGCGACCGACCCGCTGGTCGCGTCCGGCCGGCGCGCCCGGTCAACTCGCAGTAAAACCATGGTTTGAAGCACCAACGGCTCTATTTGGCTTGGGGGGCTGTAAATAGAGGGTGTGTTCGCCATGGTGGTGCTTAGCACCTTGGGGACTTTGTGTCCATGCTTGAGAGTGCTTAAGAGCCCTCCCACTCACATATGCTTGATATCGCTCATCCGATTGAGTGAGAGATCGAGTTCTAGTGCGTTGCGCTGAGAGATCGCATTCGTGGCACTAGGTGATCGTGTTGCAAGTCGGTGTGCTTGTGCGGTGCTCGAAGAAGAGATTGTGAGAGGTTCGTGCTCACCTCGCGGGGATCGTGAAGAGCAACTCTAGTGGAGCGTGTCATTGAGCTACCACACTTGTGTGTGGGTTCACACCTGTACCCTCCGAGGGATTGGCTAGAGGACTCACAACCGTGTGAGGGACTCGATCGAGCTCCCACCGTGGGATTTGGCACCGGCCATTAAGCTTGAGGATCATCACCGGGTGATTCGCCAAACCGTGAAACCACAAGGGTGTGTTGATGCTCACTAACTCATATTTTTATGCATCAACAATTCATGGAAAAGAATTAAAATATAATTAGATAACCTTATTAGGGGTTTCTACTAATGATTTCCATGAGTTTTGGTAAAGTTGTGATTTGCGGGGACTTAACGTAAAAAACAACGTAAATGACGTGGCATACGCCCAACGTAACGCATAAAAGCAATCCAACTCCGAGACAAGTCCGAAAAGGCTACAGAATACACCCGACGTCAAAAGAGTCCCAAAACCCGAAAATACATCATCTAGAAGACTCGAGGAAGACACGACGCATCGCGGGACCCAGTGGGCCCCACTCGGGCCGATCGGCCCAACTATTAGGCCGATCGGCTGCCTCGGCCGCCAATCAGCCTCCGCTCGGGAAGCTTCCTCCACCGCCTCCAAGATGCAATATAAACCGGATGATTATGGTCGGTTTGATCCGATGGCGCCGGTGGGAGCACGGATTAATCCCACATCGCCGTTGAAGTTGAAGAGACAGAGGAAGACCCATATATAAACAGCCCAAGACCCCTCAAGTCAATTCAATCCAAGTTGATCTAAAGCTTCACGCTCAATAAGAAGTAGATCAAGGAAGAGCCAAGACAGGAGAAGAAGAGGAGACACCACGAGATAGGATAGTTAATTCATAGCTCTAATCTAGAGCCTAGTTTAGATAGAAAGTCGGGGTTTAAAGAAGAGAGAATGTATGCTCCGGTTCGGATCAAGAAGTTACACTATGGTTCAATATAATTATTGTTCTCATACACCTTCGTGCTATTTCATTATTATGTATGCAATTAATTTACTTACACTTTATTCTAGTCATAGCATATTTGATATAGTCATTATTCATGGTAATTGAAGTACTTATTCAGAGAGCTCCTAGTATATTATGCGCATATGCTAGGTAGTAGAGAGTATGTAAGCATGGTGCTTAGATATAATTTACTTCGGATTCACCTTATATGCCGGGTCGTGTGGTAGATCGTAGTGGTGACAAAGACTATTGAGTCCTTTGCAATCCTCCCCCGTGTATAAGACTAGTCGATAATGGTTCTTGGGATTATCTTGTTTCGTTTCTTGATTTTCTTAAGTAATCTTCGGGTACACATTTTTATTTATGGTTTTGATTTATATATGATCTTATGCTATGCCTGCTTATTTTTATTTCCACTTCGTAAATTCTTTGTATACTACATAAGAACTGTCCCATTTGTCCTAAATCCAATCCTAATCTAACTAGGAATTAATCTTATCCTATTGTTCACCACGTGCACCTCTACCGTCTTATATACCTTATCATTATTATCTTTTATTGGCTCACCCTGTTTAAGTAAATGCTAAACCACCGAATCTCATTAGTCTTCTATCACGCCCTTAATCAAATGAATTGCTTATCATATCTTCCTCGTGGATTCGATATTTAAAACCCTTCCCGGTGAAATGCTCACTGGACATCCGCGGCGCTATGCGGATCTATCTCTCTGTAAGCTAAGAAATACCAACAAGCATTTCGGCGCCGTTGTCGGGGAAGATTTTGATAGCTTTTCTTTTTGATTATTGATAGATGAATACTAAGTGTGGATTTGCTACTTAGCACCTCTCGCTAAAACAAAGAATTACCCGTGTATTGTCTATTAGTCTATCTTATGCGGTGGTAATTGATTAATATTTTCGAAGCGACCGACGGTAGGAGAATCCAAAGGTACCTGAACTTCATAAACCATTAACATTGGGACTCGCCTGTGTCGCCGTCACAAGAATTCAAGTGACGAATAAAGAAGCCGCACAACTCACAGATTCTATTTTGTGAGTAAAGGTAAGTATGATCGAATGTGAGAAGGTTTTTAAACTTTTAAAATCATATTAGTCTCATCATGATCATAGCCCTTCATCTCTATAAAACCTTTATGCTGCCTTTGTTTACTATAGTATGCTTAAGTTTTGAAATATCTTCATACACCTTAGACATGATGCTTAATTTATTTTCATGGCTCAAGTTAAACATGGTGTTTAGTTTGATTCCCTGAAACCGCAAGGTGTGTCGATTTTATTTCTAAAGGCTTTTAAATTAAACATGGTGTTTAGATTAAATTGCCTTCTTAAATTGAGTTGGACATTATGTCTAGGTTGATTTTTTGACCGATAGTATACTTTAGTAGATTCCCGGTTATCTTTGTGAGACTAACCCCCGCAGAAAAATTGTCAAATCCAATTTGGGAAAAGAGATTAGCTTACGCAAGATATGTAATGAACTCCAACAACTCTGCACAAAAAGAAGACTCAACTCACTCCTACGAAAAGGACGAACTGTAAGTGCCTAAATACTCAATTTGTCTTTTGTCATAAGTTACCTTTGCCTTAGCCACGCTTTAAGTGCAACCGCTTCATAATAATAAAAACAAAAACAAATTTATATAATCGTGCTAAGTTTTTTAAAAAAAAGAACCATCATTATGTTAGCACAAATAAATTATATGGACAATAACCCTATTTTCAATATCATTGCTATCCTTCGGGTATATGTCCACTAACTGCTGCGGAAAGAATACATGCGGGTGGCCACGTTCATGGACCTACCTCACTACCACTTCCACTACAAAACAGAGGAGTACCAAGCCGGGAGGTCGATGAGAAGCGGGATCAACGTCAACCTACATCATCTTATCAAAGACTTGCTTGCTCTCATCACCTACAACAAGAAATACACCGGTAGGAACGCACTCCAATCAATGACGGGCAAGACAAAGAGAAGTCACAATAATGCCTTCGGACCATGGAGGACAAGGATGTCACCAATGAGGTTTCTCCTCGATCATCAAGACGACCGGTGTGCTACACTTCATCAAGAAGAACACTCCACACCACGTCGTTAGAGGACAAAGCAATCAAGGAGGACTCCAAGTTTACATCTCAAATGAGCATCCTTTTGTCAACCGTTAAGTAAAAGAAGATGAAGAAGAATTGACAAAGTAAGATCAATTGGTCACAAAGATCCTCATCCCTTGGGCGATTAAAAGAAGAAAAGAAAATGGATTGGTACAAAGGAGAGGACGAACACAACAAGATTCCATCAAAGACCGGCGGTCACAACACACTCAAGGAGATGATGAATCAACCCCGACTTTAAGCGCGAGTGACACGAGTTTGAGCTTGGGGAGGAAGACCAATTCCACTAAAAGATGATCCGACAAGGCTCTCCCTCCTCTCGAGACTCCCGCCGTTCCGACACGAAAAATGAAGAGAGGACAAGACACTCAACTACCATACAAGAACCATCATGAGGTGTTACGATGCTGCCATGATTCTGCAATAAAGGTAACATCTTCAGGTAAGTGTCCTAATCGATAAAACTTTAATCATGGCATGCTTACTAAGGAGTTAAATATGTTAGCTCACAACCTCACTTGGATTAATCCGAATAGCTCAACATGTTAGCTCTTAGTTGTTCTTACCCTTGTCTCTCTAGTTTTATTTTTCTCTACACTTTTAGTTTGCTATGTTATAAAAGCCACATTCATACCCGTCATCTGATCTTTTCACCTTTGTCACAAATAAATGAAACACATTATGCTACCATGGTTATATATGCTCAAGGTTAGAGTAGGATGAATACAATTTTGGTTTTGTTGGTGTTTTCCCACCAGCAGAGCCCATACACTTGATCTCTACCTTGACTTTGTGAGCGGGACACACTTTGCGCCGATTAATGTCCCTGTCTACAACATGCACAATAAGCAAGGAACATGGGTGATGCCATCCTCGGGATCACTATCCCAAGAGATGCAACTTCAAGATCGACAAGCAAGCCTAAGAAGAACAAGACGCGGAGAAATCACAAGTTGAATACGAGAGTCGATGGACAAGGAATACATTAAGAAGATTCAAGAAAAGTCCACCCAGCCCCACCAACCAAGCACGCCGAACCGGCCACTCCGAAAGGTCTCCACCAGAAGAAACAAGCTTGGAGGAAGAAAGAAGAACACGCCTACCAAGGGAGACAACAAGAGTACACTTCGGAAGACCTACCACCACCAGCGTCATCGATCGATCAAACACCGTCGGCTACCTCATCTACGCTTACTCATCGAGACCATTGAAGGCACCGCACGGACCACCGACATCCCGACGAGATTCCATAGATGACAAAGACGCCACGAGAGTAAGTACTCGAAATTCTGTAGAGATAACCGGTATTTATACGCATATTTAATTTTTCTGCATAGCATATTTTAATTAGCATATTTCCTTTAAGCATATTTACTTTTCTAAAAACCTGCATTAGAAAATCATAAAATTATCTTTTTGCTGCATTTGCATTAGTTCCTTAAAAGCCCCATGCAAGCACCCTTTGCCGTGGTGGCATAAAAATAAAAATACAAAATATTGCACTCATATGTTTTCACATTAGCATCTCTATTGCATAAAAAAATCTCAAAAAAAATGTGGGCACATGAAGGTCCACGCGTTTCTCTAAAATCAAAAAGAAGTGAGCACATGAAGGCTCACAACATAATCCTAGAATTTGTTCCTTCGGGTATGTGCGAAATTAATATTTGCAGGGGAGAACATTTAAGGAAAACCAGGAGATGAACAAGTTCCAAGGACGAATAAAAAAAAAAAGAAGGACTACTTCAAGATCCGGCTTTGGGGGAGCACCCCTCGTTATCACGATAAGTATTATTATCCTATCTATTTTGAATATTAGCTAGTTAGTATATTTTGCTTAGAGTTAATGAGTCCTAAATAAAAATATTAGTTTTAAGAGTCCAATAAATATTAGAAGTTCATGAAGTTAGCTCTCTTTTCTTTAATTATGACCTTGATGACATATGCTTGGAAATGATGAATAGTTGCTCCGCCTTAATTCCTCTTAAAAGTACTTACACTTTGGACTTAGATTCTCCCAAAGCTTTAAATGCTTAATTTGCTCTAAACCCAACACTGGGGGAAGCACATGCTTAATCTAAGTCTTAGCATTGAAAGATAAAAGTGCATGAAAAGTTGAGCTATTTTATCATATTCTTAGAGATACTTGATCCCTGGCTTTTATCTTTAAAAATTATAAAATATTACATGATGAGTTCTATAGCTATGACCCTTGAGAGTTTGTCACTCGCATCAAAACATCCCACTCCACCAAATATTTGCTTCTAATCCGTATGCGCCTCCCCATATTCCATCAAGCCGCTAGCCATAATTATAAAAAAATAATAAATTCTAGCAATTTTGGATATGTCTCTCTCAACATTTTTATGCCAATTAGATTCAGGCTACATTCATAAAAAAAAAAAAAAAAAAAGAGAGAGAAAAAGAAAGAAAAATAAATATCTAGAGAAAAAGTGAGACGAGAGAGGGAGAGTAACGGACAAAAAGTCATACTAGGCGAGAAGGGCCTACCTCCCTAAATAATAAAAAATATATTTAGAGATGAATAATGGACACGTGTCCGAGGGTGAGTAGGGCCCACATCTCTAAGGAGAGAGAAAAATGGACACAAGTTCGGGAAAAGCCCACCTCTCCAAGAATGGAATGCCCCCAGTCTTAGCAATTTTTAGAAAGAGAGATATAGTCCAAGATGCTTGAAAAGAAAATAAAATACTAGAAAAGGCTAAAGGCTAATTACTACCTTTCATCCTCATTCATTCACCACTATCATCCCACTATGTATGTCCTACTATATGTGTCACTTCACCACGTACTATCTACTTAAGAGGGTCATACATAGGATCTCTCGAGTTTTCTTTTGAAAAATAATGCAAAACCCCTGGGATGATAGTTGATCAAAGAGTTTGAGACATGGTACTTAACTTGATTGTTTTATCTTGCTTATGATTCGTGAAAAGGCTACGCCCCATGGTAAACAGGTATGAGAGAGCAATCTTGTTAAGAGGAGAATTTATTTTCGATAAACACAAAGTACTTTTGAGGTATGAAAGCGTAGTAGCAACTCCCGATCCTACTATAGCATATAGCTTTGCTAGGGACTAGCAAAGGGTAAGCTTTTGGGGAGTTTGTTGATGCTCACTAACTCATATTTTTATGCATCAACAATTCATGGAAAAGAATTAAAATATAATTAGATAACCTTATTAGGGGTTTCTACTAATGATTTCCATGAGTTTTGGTAAAGTTGTGATTTGCAGGGACTTAACAGGAAAAACAACAGAAATGACGTGGCATACGCCCAGCGTAACGCAAAAGCAATCCAACTCCGAGACAAGTCCGAAAGGCTACGTAGAATACACCCGACGTCAAAGAGTCCCAAAACCCAAAAATACATCATCTAGAAGACTCCGGAAGACACGACGCATCGCGGACCCAGTGGGCCCCACTGCGGGCCGATCGACAACTATTAGGCCGATCGGCCTGCCCTGGCCGCCAATCAGCCTCCGCTTCGGGAAGCTTCCTCCACCGCCTCCAAGATGCAATATAAACCGGATGATTATGGTCGGTTTGATCCGATGGCGTCGGTGGGAGCACGGGATTAATCCCACATCGCCTGTTGAAGTTGAAGAGACAGAGGAAGACCCATATATAAACAGCCCAAGACCCCTCAAGTCAATTCAATCCAAGTTGATCTAAAGCTTCACGTTCAATAAGAAGTAGATCAAGGAAGAGCCAAGACAGGAGAAGAAGAGGAGACACCACGAGATAGGATAGCTAATTCATAGCTCTAATCTAGAGCCTAGTTTAGATAGAAAGTCGGGTTTAAAGAAGAGAGAATGTATGCTCGGTTTCGGATCGATAAGTTACACTATGGTTCAATATAATTATTGTTCTCATACACCTTCGTGCTATTTCATTATTATGTATGCAATTAATTTACTTACACTTTATTCTAGTCATAGCATATTTGATATAGTCATTATTCATGGTAATTGAAGTACTTATTCGTAGAGCTCCTAGTATATTATGCGCATATGCTAGGTAGTAGAGAGTATGTAAGCATGGTGCTTAGATATAATTTCATGGCGGATTCACCTTATATGGAGTAGGTGTGGTAGATCGTAGTGGTGATAAAAGCACTATTGAGTCCTTTGCAATCCTCCCCCGTGTATAAGACTAGTCGATAATGGTTCTTGGGATTATCTTGTTTCGTTCTTGATTTTCTTAAGTAATCTTCGGGTACACATTTTTATTTATGGTTTTGATTTATATATGATCTTATGCTATGCTGTTTTTATTTCCACTTCGTAAATTCTTTGTATACTACATAAGAACTGTCCCATTTGTCCTAAATCAATCCTAATCTAACTAGGAATTAATCTTATCCTATTGTTCACCACGTGCACCTCTACTGTCTTATATACCTTATCATTATTATCTTTTATTGGCTCACCCTGTTTAAGTAAATGCTAAACCACCGAATCTCATTAGTCTTCTATCTTGTCCTTAATCAAATGAATTGCTTATCATATCTTCCTCGTGGATTCGATATTTAAAACCCTTCCGGGTGAAATGCTCCTTTGGACATCCGTGTGCTTGCGGATCTATCTCTCTGTAAGCTAAGAAATACCAACGGGGTGTTGGTCGACACAATGAGGAGTAGGGGGAAGTTGGCAAAGCTTCGAGACCTCGGTAAAAAATCACCGGTGTCATCTTGTGTCCACACTTAGCGGTGGTTTGCATTCTCTTGATCACAAGCTTTTGTTCTTACTTCATATATATATTGTGCTTGTGCTTGAGTAGAGTAGTTGTAACTATCTAGCTTGTGTAGCTTGTTTAGTTACTTTGCTTAGCTTGTGTAGCTAGGTAATTTGAGCCTTTTGGTTAGGCGTGTGTTGCCTTGTCCATTGTGCATCTAATGAGCTTAGGGGCTTTGTGCTTTTGCTTACTAGAATTGTGTAGGAGCTCTCTCTTGTGCTTGAAGTACTAGTGCTTAGGTTTGTGTGACCTTGCATTAGAATTGATTAGGAGCTCAAGCTAGGCTTGTCACCTCACCTTTCTTGTGTAGGATCTTTTGTGAGGTGATTTAGAGTCTTAGTTAGAGGGGTGAAGTCTTGGCTAGACCGATAAGTTTAATTCGCATTTGTTTCGGTTAGCCGTTGCGATTAGTTTTTAAAAGGGACTATTCACCCCCTCTAGTCCCCATCTCGACCCTTCACCCCTGGTACGGGTGTAGGAGGTAGAGGAATGGAGGTGGCATGGTGCTCAGCAGAAGAACTTGGAGGTGGATGTCGAGGCATGCCTCCACACGTCAGCCAGTGGAGAGAGAAGTAGCAAGGGTATTTTGGATAGGCAAAATATGTGTATGCATACAACGACGACATTGGGTCCAAGCACTCGGGAGACATAGAAAATGGTAGGAATTAGGTAGACGAAGAATTATAATCGCATATTTCAAAATAGGTGAATTGTAATGGTAGATTTCCAAACTTCAAAAATTTTAATGGTATGGATCAAAATAACCTTTTGAGCTCCAATGAGTAAGGTTGAATCTAATATTGAGATGCTCGAGGAGGGTCGGGGGGGGCTTGCGGTGTTTGGAAATTGATGTTTAGGTTCACACAATCACAAGTTAAACTAGAGTGAAAACTAAAGAAATAAATATGAATATTAAAACATTTCCAGGCACTCTTTAGGAAAACTAATTAAGGCTAAATGTTTTCCTAATTGTTGTTTCCTTTCTTTTAGATGTACAAAATTAATTGAAGCTAGTGTGCAACCTAGATGATGAAGTAACAGAGGTTGAACCTATGGATGTTGATGTAATGAAGGTGGTGGGAGGAGTCTTACTCGCATTAGGACAACTGTTGGTGCTTATTGGGTGAAAGAAAGAAATGAAAAACATGATGACACTATAGATTTAATATTAAACAAGGATAACTAATTGTTTCAAGTGATCTCTGTGGGAAGAACCAAGTGAAGTGTTTGAGAAGTGAGTCTTTGTATGTGACACGATGACACTAGAAAAAAGCACACGCAATGACTTGAAAGTTGAAACACGCACCAATGAGTGTGGTCATATCTAATGGTTAGCTGCCCATGGAGGGAGAGGGGGCTGGTGCCCCCTAGTACCACTGAGCCCATAGAGCTCCATCAAGTAGGGTAAATTTTATTCCTTTGCTACTTTTAAGATGGAAGAACTAATGAAAAATAGAGTCATCCGTAAGAACTCATTAGCATTACATAGAAACAGAATATTGCCAACCATTGCTTAGAGAAGATGGCAGTGTACAACCTCCATGTGTATTCTTGTAGGATCTCTGGACGCCTAGAGGGGGGTGAATAGGCGTGACCTATTAAAACTCCCTGCAAAAATTCAGCTCGAGATCTTATCAGATTTGCAAAGCGCTCAGCTAGCAATCGCTGCGTAGGAAATAAATCTCCTAGAATAACCACAGAAAACAGATAACTAACAGGAGAACCACAGAACCCTCACACGAGGGATATCGGGTCAAACCCTAGAAGCAAATATGAACTTGATAGAAAGTAAACAGCACACGAGACAAGCGATTTAACCTGTGGTTCAACATTGCCACCAAGGCTGGCCTACTCCACGTTGTTGAGGTTGCCACACAAGGCTTAGCTCGCCACTAAGGCTTGCCTTTTCCCTCGTTCACAAGTCTAGGGACAAACCCCTAGAGATGTGGGGTGATTTTCTTGATTTAGAACGAGGTTACAAACCTCCCAAGGCTGCCACACGAGTTGGCAAGCTCAAGGGCGACGCCTAGTCGTCTAGGAGCAAGTTCCAAGAGTAAAGAACCCTAGGGTTCCCGGCCAAACGCGAACCAAATGCTCTTTCAAGGTGGGGAAGCTGTAGATCCGGTCTCCAATAGAAGTTTGTTGTCGGCCCTTTCCTTCAAGATTTGATGGTGAAAATCGAAATCTAGCTTGGGGGAGTGAGGAGCAACAATGGAGGAGAGAGAGAAAGAGCTCTGGTCTATTCTTCCACGAAATGAACGCTGGGAAAGAAATGTGCCCATTGGGAGGGGCAGAAAAAGGTATTTATACCCCTTGAGCTCAATGTCCGATTAAAAGAAAGATTTGCGCTCAACCCTCAAAGACTCGGCTGCGGTCCCAAAACAGAGAAACAAGATATGAAATTTGGCTGGCTGTTTTGGGTGATAGGATTGATGAAACTGAGGTAGGTTTGAGCATTTGATTCGACATTTGACCAGTTGCATTCGGATCCCTCTTAATAGTATGACTTTTCCTAAACTCAATATTCAAAACATGAAATAATTAGGCCTTCATGATTTGAGTGTGCCTCTAAAGCATAATGAGGGGTCCTCAAACCCGTTCATCATCCTCCTTTCTAATTTCCTGCATATCGTCTCGACAAATCTCATTAGTTCCCTAATTAGGTGGTCATCAATGCAAAAACCCACTTAGAGCTTGATTGCACTTACAATTCTTGAACCCACAGTTGCATTAGACATCTTGGCAAGAATTAATACTAATGTCCACCATTTTACTTGGTATCATAGGTAATCATGCTACTTCACCTATGATACTTGTAGAGGTAGATCTCTTGTTTTGCTAATTTGTCCTCCGCTTGCTAGTTGTTGAACTCATTTGATTTTGTTGTAAACTCTTAAATTGTGATGTATAAATAAATGAAGAAAATATAAATTTTAGAGGACTATTCAATAGAAAATGACTTATTAGTCGGGTTTTCAAAACCGCTAAGCTAGATTTTTTGACTTCTCGGGATTGGAATATGCACCTCACCATTGCATTCATATCATTGAGATGATCGAAAAACATATATATGTCAACCGATTAAGAGTTTAGATGAAGAAATTAAGGTTTTAAAAGTTTTTGCCTAGGACCTGCAAAAAAACGGCATAGTAGTTCTCTGAGTTCAAACCCACGTTGTGATTTCCTTGTTGGAAACTCCTCTCGTCATCTTATAGGAAACTTGCAAATTATACGTGGAATAAGTTTTCTATTGATCGAATACTACTCCCTTATTTATACGGAAGGATCACAATGCTTGATAGTAGATCGTCAACAATGCATGTTTACCTACTATTTATGTTTGGAATGAAGAAATCGAAAACACGAACAGGAAAACAACACATGAATGAGATGAGTTTGTAATGGTAAAACAGAGGAAAGGAAAAAATGTAGAAAAACTAAAGAAGTGGTGTTTAGAACACGGGAATCCAACAAAAAAAATGAACTGAAACCATAGGGCAAAGTCCCCCGCCGGCGCTTAAATAAAATAGAGTAACAAAAGTTCAAGAGAACTTACATGGACTAACTAGAGGTTAGTGGAGGGAGCAAACTATTTAGAGAAGCTACAACTACTAGGGAGGGGGGGGAAGAAACACAAAGAAAGCAAAAACGAAGAAACAAAAATTACATGGCATTGAGCCAACACAAAATTTAGAATACGGGAAATAGATTTGATGGGTCCAATGACAAGCACCTTTAAGCTTGGATCCACTCATTTGGCATTGAGGCATGCAGGCAACAAATGCTTCTGCCTTGGACTTCTTCAAGGAAAAAATGCAAGACACTTTGGTGGATTCCTTTTTTTCCACCATTTGGCACATGGAAGCAAGCCTTTCCTAAAGAAAGGAAACCACAAATCTTTTGTTCCAAACACCAAAACATCAATCCTTTCCAAAGGAACATATTCCTCCATAATTCTTTTGGAATTCCTCCAATCCAAACACACTCTAACCCTAGCTCTTCCTACTTCTTTATTGTCTAGTACTCCTCCGTCCCAAAATGAGTTGTTTTATCGTGTTTGGACCGTTCGTCTTAGTCAAAGAATTTATGGAAATTATAAAATAAATAAATCGTTATTAAAGTATCTCTAGTGATAAAGTAAGTCATAACAAAATAAATAATATTTATACAAATAATTTTAATAAGACGGATGGTCAAATAGTAAGTCAACAAAACATAAAAACGACACTCTTTTTAGGGACGGAGGGAATACATCTCTCGATGACATTTGTTAGTTTTGTATTCTTGTAGGTGGTCTTGCCCAGATAGCTCTGATTTACTTCTCTTAGAAGGTTCTTTCCTAGAAACATTCATCAGTTTATTGGCTAAATTAGCCTTGAAGCCTGCTAATCGATCTCATGTAGACTAACCGTCGTGAACTCAGGCTTGTTTAGATACCACACCCCTGAATTTCAAGTTTTTTTCACTCTCTTTCCATCACATTAATTTTTGGATGAATGCATAGAGCATTAAATGTTGGTAAAATAAATAACTAATTGTACTCCCTCTGTCCCTAAATGTTTGTCTCTAGAAAACCATATTTCCCTCACAAACACGCTTCGGACGACACACATAATGGGGACGGAGGGAGTCTGATTAGTTTGTAAATCATTTGAGAGCGAATCTTTTGAGCAAGTTAACACATGATTGGATAATATTTACCAAATACAAACAAAAAAATTTGAGTTAAAAAATTTTGCAATCTAAACAAGAGATAAGTGATGTGTTTAGATAGCGAAAATTGGCCTTTGAATGAACTAAAAGCTTTGCAATATTTTTTGTTTGTTTATGGTAAATATTATCTACCACGTGGGGGTAACTAGACTCAAAAGAATCGTCTCACAACGTACATCCGAATGTAAAATTAATTATTTTGTTTACCAACATTTCATACTCGAAATATGCTTGGATGTGATGGTAATTTTGAAAATTTTAGAGAAAAATTTGCCCTCTAGACACACCCAAGACCAGTCTGGGTGTGTAGTAGTTGTAGGCTTGTACTAGCAGGCGAGCAGTGGTGTGTGACAGCGGCAGCAAAACGCGTGCACGCTGCTCAAAAGGAGAGACCATTGACAGGTAAGGTAGGTAAGTGGGACCAGCACTAGGTAGGATTGGACCCACATGGTAGTAGCACGCAATTCATCGGTAGCGGCGGCATCAGTACTGTAGGCCTTCTGCAGGGTTGGTGTGCCTGCCTTCCTTTCGCAATTAACAAGGCAGCGGCACAGGCACCGCCGCGGCCCAAGTTGCTACGGACGGACGAGACTTGTCCTGTGGCACTAGGCGCGCAAGGACAGCGCGCGGCTGTGCGCACCCGGCACCCGCCGTTGGCTACTGCCAGTTGCCACATGCCAAAGCAAAGAGCCAAAGGCGACACCGTGCTCCGTTGTTCCGGCTTTTTCCATCCACAAGCTTTCGAGTCGAGTCTTGACCCATTCATTCCTCCTTCTCCTGATGGAAGAGAGAAAGAACCGCAGTCAGTTCGATTTACACGCCGAGAATTGCTCATTTGGCGCTGTTCGGAGTGCTCGTTTGGCGCTGTTCGGAGTGCTCGCACATGCCGGCGAGCGGTGATCGATCGGACCACGGGGAGGATGCACGACGGCACGGCACGCGCTGGCCCGGCGGTTCAGAGCGTCGCAGGCGGGCCCGCGCCGGCGCCGTGAATCTCTCCTCTCGTGTCGCGTCGCGTCGGAACCCAGAAGAAGAGGGGCCACCGCTATCCGTTGCATTTATTGTCCCCATGGCGGTAGGCCGGCCGGTCCTCCCCGTCTCCTGGCGTTTAATCTTCTATGGCGGGAAACCCACTCCCGCGCCCGCGCAGTTCCTCCGGCATGGCTCAAACTTGAAAAGTCGATCGAAGTGTCCAGAGTGTAAAGACGACGGATAACCAAACCCATAACCTTTTTGTTATAAAAAAAAAAAACAAATACTCTTTTTGATTGGCCAACTACGATTCTACGATTCTGTTTTACGAGCGATTGAAGGGACACAGTTTGGGAAAAAAGACGACATTTGTAGTTTTCGTTTGAGGCAGAGCGGGAGCGACGCCGCTTTTTAGTCCGCAAGATTTGATGTGATAGGTGAATAGTGAGTTTTGGGAGAAAGTTGGAGCATCTAAACACAGCCCCAGGCAGTCGGCGACGCCGTTTTGGCACGTCCAGTTTTGGCACGCCTGTCTTCTCAGATCACGCTCGGACGGACGGGATGGATGGCGCGAGATCCTCCCATGTGAACCGGATCCGCCGGAAAAACACCAACATCACCCGGACCGCACGCAGTAATCGGCAGGGACTTTGCGCACGGTGGCGAAGAGTGCAACTCACGGGCTGACCTGACCACACTAGTGACCAGCAAAGCGCCGTCAGTCACTCTCGTATCGGTCTTCGATGATAATTAACCACCAAGGCAAGGGTCGACTCGTGCAACGACGAAGCTTCGCCTCCCTCTTCTGGGGTATCGATCGCTTGCAGACAAGTCTGCAGTCCACGTGGTACGTACGTGCACGGTGCACCCAACACGTTAAGTGATGTGGTGTGTGTGTGTGTTCTCATTTTTCAAGTGATGATCTGAGTTTGAATCAAGGCGAAACTGGGGGCGGCCGAGAATATACGGATATACTACTCCTGTGCCAGCAGTGGTGTATCCCGCCACGTAGTGTTACCCGTCAGGTCACCGATCACGCATTCGCTTCAATTCCATGCTACCCCGTCAGGTCACCGATCACGCATCGTACATGACTTCCCTTTCGCTTCAATTCGATGCTACTCCTACGTGAATCGTGATGATGGGTCAGTTCATGAACCAAGCATGCATGCTTATGTTCAGGACAGGATAACATCGATGCTGAATCGTTACGCAACCAACGCCTCGCTTTGTTCTGTTTGGGTTGGGTACAGTACAGCCATGATCTGATGCGCAGCCACCGCAACATCTCCGCGTGATCATGATGATAAAACTAAACTTTTGAGTGCAAAGCTGTGCTCATCTTGTCTATCAAGCTGTGCTCATCTGTTTATACAGCTCGCACACAAACTGTTTATAACATACTATAAACAGCTTATCAGATTACTGAGGCAAGGAAAATCTGGGGACAACAATCAGTTCGCACACAAACTGTTTATACAGCAAACATAACAACAAAATAATAGTAGCACTAACAATAGTAGTTCATCAGATTACAGACACAGCTAGCTAGCTGATTTTAGGGTAACATACGGACAGCACTACTTAACTTAATGATACCACATCACACCGTGCTGTTCTTACACCCTGTAGAGCAGCACCATTCTAGCAAGAAACAGCAGCTACAACAACAACAATGGACACCTGAACGGCCGGCCGGTGTCACTGACCAGTGACCGACCGACCGACGACCACCGGAGACGGACGCCGGACACAAAAACGCCGGCTTCCCATCGGTTCGGTTGGTTGTGGTTCTCTCCTCCGGGAACCAAACCCTAAATTACATAAGAGATCTACAAACCTTACTGACTGACTGAGAGCAACAAAAACGAATCCAACATCTACACGAAACGAACGAACGGGGATTAGCACTAATAATCCACTAGTGCCCGCGCAGGATGTCTAAAATCCCATTCTGCGCGACGGCCGTTAACCTTCCATCACCCTCAGCTCTGCTGCAGTAGTAGGAAGGAGCCAAGAAGATGAGCAATGTCGGTCGGTGGGTGGCTAATTGGCGGCGAGGAGGGAGTCCCAGTCGATCTCGTACGACGGGTACTTGGTGAGCGCGAAGCCGGCGGCCTCGTCCCACGGCGCCTCGCTGAAGTCGAGCTGCTGCATCTCCGGCACCGTCGGCGGCGAGGCGGACGGCGACGGGGACGGGCACGAGGACTCGGCGGCGGAGTCGAGGCAGGACGAGGACGCGTCGTCGGAGGTCGGCGAGGAGCAGTTGCTGGTGCGGGCGGAAGATGACGTGGCAGCAGCTGCGGCGGCGGAGACGGGCTTCTTGGCGCCCTTCTTGGACGCGGCGATGTTCTGGCAGAGCGTCTGGAGCTTGGCGTCGACGGAGGCGTGGAGCGGGCCGCGGGAGGCGGCGTTGTCGGGGAAGTTGAGGCGCGCCGCGTCGCCGCGGAGGCGGTAGGCGGCCTGGTCGTAGGCCAGCGCCGCCTCCTCGGCGGTGTCGAAGGTGCCGAGCCAGAGGCGGGTGCGGTTGCGCGGGAGGCGGATCTCGGCGACCCACTTGCCCCAGTGCCGCTGCCGCACGCCGCGGTACAGCTTCTTCTGCGGCCGCGGCGGGGTGGGGGCAGCCGCGGACGCCTTCATGGGCTGGGCCCGCGGGCCCAGCACGGAGTTCTGGGCCTGGCGCTGCAGGTGGAGGCGGGCCTGGATGTACTGCATCTGGGCCGGGCTCAGCTGGCCTGCCTCATCGGTCGCGGCGGCGAACGGGTAGCCGCCGTAGGCGGCGGCTTGGTGGAAGGAGAACGGCGACGAGGGACTGAGAGGCTGGTGCGGGTGGAGGAGCGGACTGGATCCGTGAGGAGCAGAGGAAGCATCCCGGATAAAAGGCTCGAGTGCTCTCATCAGCTCCTCCCCTGACAGATCTATAGCGGCGGCCATCTAGACTGTTTTTTTTTTTTTTTTTTTTTTTTTTTTGTCTCTCTTCTAGTAGAAAGAAAGCAAACCAAGAACAAGATGAAGAAACTGGCAGAACCCAGCAGCCACAGTAAAACAGATGGCAGTGGTGGGTATAGATCTGCTTACTTGCACAAGGGAGGTGTGGAAAAAGAACCCCTCTTGGCTACAAACAACCTACCTAGACTGCTAAAACCAACCAAAAAGAAGAAGAAACCGCAGATCTGAAGCCCAGGATCTAAAAGGCCCCGGGTCTATCGCTGTCTGCTCGAGGAAGACGAAACCAAAGCAAGCAAGGAGATGAGATTAGCAGGAGAGGAGAGGAGGGTCGAGTGAAGTTTACCTGCGACGCGCGAGAACTCGCTCAGATCTAAGCTTACCTCGCTCAAACTCACTAGAAACTGTGGTGGGTGGGCGCTGGATCGGAGGAGGCGGATTTGGCTGTGGATGTGGACGGGGGATGCGGTGGGGTGGCTGTGGAGTGTTGGTGGGGCGGGGGGAGGAGGAAAGGGGCGCAAGGAGCTCCTTTATAGCGACGCCGCATTTCATTATCACGCTAATCCTCTCCGTCTCGCCGTAATTTCTGCCGCGGTGATTCCTGATTAGGGATTACTTCGCGCTTACTCCTCCTCGGCCTTTTCTTCTTCACAACGAGCGGCGTGTCGTGTCAGCGATGATGGTGGCCGAGCAACGGAGAGAGGGAGTGAGTCACTGACAAGTGGACCAGGGTCCCCGCGCGAGCCACGCCGTGGGATAATTGCAAGGCCGTTTCCGTCGAATGGGATCGGATGCGGAGGACCTGCGACGGGGGCGATGCTGCGGCGGCGTCCTTGACCAGTACCAGAGCGCCACGTAATGGTGTCAGGGCATGTGTGTGCCGGCTCAACCGCTTGGTGTCGGTGGTTGGACACGTGGCGGGGTTTCGTTTGTTGCGCCGGTGTTTGGTGTTCGAGACAGGCAGCCGAGGAGCTGTGCTAGGGAATATGCTAGAGCATTTTTTTTTTTTAAATTTCGTCCCGCTACCGCTACGAACTGAACTCATCAGCAACTTGTGAGGCCGATTACTAGGCGTCGAACCAAACAGTCTTGGGTGACCTCATCGAGTTTTATACGGCAAGTTGGTTCACCGGTGCTACACAGCTACTATACACTTGCTTGCAAACTTGTGACACATCTAGAGAGAACCAGCCCATTCGTGTCTGGAAAACGCTCCGATCGATTCGATCCAGAGCGTCACATAATATGGTCGAGGACTAGAAAAGGAACACAAATTATTCGCTTTTCTGCATCATGTATTGTGCGTGGTTGCGTTGCGTCGTTGGATAGGATCGGCACATGCATGCCGGCATCATTCATGGCCACTTGGTTTGGCGTCGCTCTCTCTCACAGTCACCATGCCACGCATATCCTTCTCGTGCCGACGTGCCGTATGCCGCAGTCGCCCTACATGACGCCATTACACTGTTGGAGGAGAGGAGTCACACGCCCGGCCCACCCCGGCCATACCATGCATCGCCTCGCCTTTGCAGTGTCACGCGCCCGAGCATGGCCGGGTGGGGTGGGTTCACAAATTGTGCGTGCACATGCATGTGTGCCCGTACGTGTGCTTGCTAGCTCGTGAGAACGACGGAATTTACAATAAGCCAGCTACTTTTTGCCATGGCCCTTGGTGGCCGATAGTGGGCAGGCACCAAATGGTGCATTTCGGCTCCATGCTCCAACAGGTGAGATAATGTCTTAACCCTTTTGGGTGGTAGTTGAGGTTGAGGCAGGCAGGTCAACGATCATAAGCTGGGAGTCGAAGCAATGATTGAGATGTAAATAAAACTTTCTCGCCATGTGCAATTCTGCTTGCAACCTCCGAAAATGCAGGGGGGATTGACAAAACCTCTAGCCTAGATCTACAACGACCATCAACTTGCCAGGGCTCTCGCAAGAATCAGAACCAGGTGCGCCTTAGCTGGGAATTGATTTGATTATTAGTTGTACTCCCTTCATTTCAGTGTTATTATATATACTCCTCCCTCCCACCTTAAGTTTGAGTTTGTCGCCCGGATTAGTGGCGATCTCGTCTTATTCAAATTTTTTTCACAAATATAATTTATTTTATTAACTTATTTTATCAATAAATATAATTTATTTTAATTTATTTTATGATTTTATTTTTTGAAATGAAGATACTTGAATATTGATTAATTTATTTTATGATTTGTATAAATATTTTGAATAAGCTCTTTTCTCTCCATCGGATGCCCTCTCTCCTTGTTCAGTCCACTCAAAAACACCTGGAGTTGCGAGGCCAGTGGACATGGGGACCGTGGGCTAGAAGCGACAAACTTTGGGGGACACGAGCTGAGTCTAGAACGACAAAGTTTACTAGGGACGGAGAGGGAGTAGGTCACTTTAGGTTTAGCATAAGTTATACATGTCTCGAACTTTTGATCGTTTTCATAGAAAATATATTCACATCCACTAGTAAATATTTAGATGGGGTACATATTAGTGTTTTTTTCTGCAAACTTGGTTAAAGTTTGTCGAATTTAACTTAGGATAAAGGTTAAGTGATGTATACTTTGAATTTACTAGATAGTACTCCCTCCGTTTCAAATTGTAAGTCGTTTTGACTTTTTTGGTTCATCTATTTTGTTATATATCTAGACATATTATTGTATCTAGATAGCTAAATGAATGTACCAAAAAGTTAAAGTGAAACGAAGGAATTAATAATTAAGAACATCTCATTTATGCTTTGCTTGGATTCCATGGTCTAACATTTTTTAGAAAGGCGGCAAAAGATTTACCGAAATTTTATTATTAGAACAAAAAAAGGAAAACAAAGTACAAACTATGGAGAATACTAGTTCCGCTCACCCTTACTACCGCGTGACCCTGTTCAACTAGAAAGTCTAGAAGAACAACTACTATTACTAAAATAATTGTACAAGGAAAAACTGTACATCAACTAAATAGACCAAAGAACTCGAAGCAGGACACAAACAAGGACCAACACAGGTCCTGAATGGACAATAGATTTAGGCTTCCCTACTTGACTGTAGGTCACTTGTTGTCGTGTTAGTTGCCAATTGGTACTGTAGGATATCATCTTTTGGGGGGGGGTGGGTGGTGGTTAGCAACTTTTGTTGAAAAGTTCTCCGACTGTGTTCCTTCCATATGTTCCACCAGAGGTATATCATGATACCGCCAACTCTTCTCTTCTCCGTTTTGTCGAATTTGGCTCGACATCTGCACCAATAGCTGTGGATCGATCCTGCAGTGGTGACCGAATCTAAAACTGCTAGGTTTAACCATTGTTTGAGGTGTGTCCATACAGTTAAATTTCCATGGTCTAACATTTAGTAGTTGGTTTAAAGTTAAAGGCTCAACTTTAGACTATTTTAGCCCATTTGTGTAATAGCTATTTAATTTGTTAGGTTGACCACTTTAAACCAACTGTATTTATTTTGATGCCCCACAGTCAAAACTGTCTAAAGTTTTAGTGGTTAAACTTTGTAGACCATAAAATCCAAATTAGTAATAGATCTTAATGAGAGCAGGTATTATAGCGACTCTAAAGCGACTAAATGCTAACATGAAGGAGAGAAGAATTATAATACTTGCTCTGACATAACCATTTTTCTGGTCTGTCACATAATGCTGGGCGTTGACCGAACACATCTAGATGCACAAAGAGCAACAGCAACGCACTTGAGTATCTGGATAAATCAAAGTGATAAATCAAATGTAGCTCTAACCTTCACCAGTTAAGCACGCTTTGGGCCTTTACGGAAACGAAGCTGAAGGACAACACCGGTAACGGCAGTTGAATTATGCTATGCGTAGCCCACATGGCTGCAGTCGTGCAGCGATGGTCTCGAGGGTTAGTTGTGGGCGAGCAGCAGCAAGGCTGCGTGCGCCTTGAATGAGCTGGTGGTGGTTGCCCGGCGCCGGGCTGCGGGCTGCCTGTATGCCTGCCTCGTCAGTCGGGGTCCCTCGTGCCGGCCGTATTTGCATGCACCCATCTCGCCGCCGGAGACTTTGAGCCAGGAGCTCCGCGTCGCAAGCCATGTGCGCAGTGCGCGGCCTGTGGGCTGTGCCTGTGGGCGATGGCCGGGGACCGGAGCCACATGCGCGCTGCCCCTGTGCCGTTGGGCTCGCCATGTGACGCTGCCGCAGCTGTGTGTGGATCCTGTCCTGGTGATCTGTGAAAACCACCAGCGTGAGCTCGTGATTGCCCCTGGGAATCGCGGTTCTTTTGTGCGTTTGTAGAGCCGGCGTGCGCGCACCGTGCGCCGGTGGGTGGTTCGAGGCCCCTCGGCGCTGTGTGCGTGTTGTTGGTTTTGCCGATCCTCCATGATATGACATGCTGGGGGTGTGCTTGTAGGCCTTGCCCAATGCTGTTTAGCACGATCTGGCACACAAAACTTGTTTGACAGGGAGGAAAAACATTGGTTTTTCGATCAGGGGAGATCGAGATCCTGCAAAAGGAACCAACTCATCAAATCTTTGCTTCTCTAGTCTGCACTCTAATCAAGACTTTCCGGATACTGGATCAAACGACTCTTGTGCAAATCAGGTTCCTCATTGGCATATATGAGCTATAGCAAGCATCTAAACTGACGCCTTCTAATCACTACCCTAGAATATGGATTCTGTGCCGGGTCTACAAGGCCCATCAGTGCGGATTTGCAACCGGCACAACCTACTCGGCAGTGATGCCTTTATGCTTTTAGTGCGGGTCTCCACCCGACAGTGATCGGGTTTATGAAAACAAAAAAGGGAGATCCAACAAGCATGCTCGCTACCCCGCCGCCGTCGCCACCGTCGCCGCCGCCTTGCTCGTTGGCTACCTTTGCTACACCAAGCGTTTCATCCAATAAAACATATTCATGCATCATAGGCATTAGAGACAAAGGAGGGATTGGACACATCAAAAATCAACTCATCCACAAATCAATTCTTACATCGCGGACAAAGGGGTAGGGTTCAACAGATCACGAGAATAACTCATCTACAAGTTGATTCATGCAATATAGAGGGATGGGAGGGAAGAGGGTCAAGGCCAAGGGGAGAGTGGGCATGCCGCCGGTAGGCCAAGCCACCCAACACCGGATCCGAGGCCGTACTTGTTGCATTCATTGCCCCCATGACGACAAATCACGAGGAGACAAAGTGGGTGAGAGAGGAGAGAGAACCATGAAGGAGATTGTCGAGAGAAGTGCGAGAGAAGAGAACACGGCGTGAGAAGGGGGAAGAAGAAGCGCCAACCTTGCTTGGTTGTGAGGAAGAAGGTGCCAACTCCGGTGGAGGGAGGGATGGAGGGAGGAAGGCCACCCCCCCGCCGTGAGAACGCTACCCCGCTTGGCCATGGTTGACACCAGGGAAGGAGCGCCGCCGTCGGCGGATCCGGTGGAGAGGGAGTGGCGCCGACACTTGGGGAGCGGCGATGCCACCCGCCACCGTGAGAACGCCACCCCCTCCGTGGTGGATGGTGGGGAAGGAGCGCTACCGCCGTGTCACGCCCCACTTTTAATGGGACCTTAATCTCGCGTATTGGCGCCGGGATCACGCTACCAATACGTTTACCGAGTCATAGTAAATGGAAATCAGTTATAGATGAACTATTCGAGCATATATTGATATAGGATAGAAGGTCTTGCGGCGGTGATGAAGACACCACTGCGGATTATATTGATCGAGTAGCCAAGCGTGAAGCGGTGGTCTATCCGTGGCAGTGCGTTAAGGTGTCAGACCGTCTGGGCACAACTCCATGTTCCACAGGCAACTTGAGCGCGGATGGAAATCCTGGACTTCTACGTCTTTCTCCTAGCAACGTCTCGCGAACTCCTACGTCGTTGGTCTTCTACTTCGACGGCGACCTTACCTTCGGATATGCCGATATACGTAAAAAGCAGAGGGGTGAGTACAAAGGTACTCAGCAAGTCCAAACCAGGGGTGGTTTGGTATATTAAGGGTTTTGGGCCCTAGCGGAGTCTCTAAAACTGCTCTCGCTAGTTCCCGAGGTTATCTCATATCGTCACCTTCACATATCACAGCAGGTTAGTTATAGCTAATCATAGATGTTCTTTCCTAGCATTCGCCCATTCCAAGGGCGTGGCTATTCGAATAGATTCATGTAAACTCTGCGAGAGGTTGTACAAATTTTCCCCACACGATGGACACATCCTCTTCCATGATCAGTGGTCGACAGAGGTCCAACGAGATCCGTACCCGCTTGAGTGCTACTCTAGGTATATTGGTATAATCTTCACCACGACTTCTCAGGGGTTGGAAGGATGACGCATCATCCTAGACGTAGCTTCAATACACACTACGTCCGGCGTAGCTTCAATACACACTACGCCCGACGTGGCTTCAATACACACCACGCCCATGTGGCTTCAATACACACCACATAATCATAATCATGAAATGTGCACCTAGCACCGCGCCATCTGCACCCAAACACTTACGTGGAAGATCACTCGGCAGATCCACGCCAACCGGACCTTAGGGCCACTCTCCCCCATCACGCTCCTAATAGGTTGTTCACCTACTCCGGCCACCTTGGCTCCCAATTATACCTCAACCCAACGGGGTGTGAATCAAGCCGTCCCATTTATCGGCGTGTGGTGTGCGTACGTAATATCGCACTAGGTAGAAGGTCTATGAACCGGTCCTTAGGGAGGCGAGTATCTCTCGCGAGGAATCCCTCACGGCGATTCCGTAGCAATCCATCTCACAATGAACTACTATCACCCACCTCTTTTGTTGGTTAGGGTTCATTAAACGATCTTACGTATTTCTTAATTACAACGTATGAGCGTAGATAACGTGGATGAATACGTCATCCGGCTTAGCTCCATAGCTACGATATCAGGCTCATACCACTATATACTAGTCCAATTATCATCATCATTATCATCGTTATATCATCACATTATTAAGGTCATGATTAAGGGGGGGGTAAGGACTTGCCTGGGATGTTCTTACTGATCGGCACTGGCGTCGAACGCTCCTAGCTTTGCCCCGAACGGGAAGCTCGATCATCGAAAACTACCTCGGGTACTTTGATAAACCTAGCTTGAACTATAGCACACAAAACAAACATAGAACATTATGGTGGCAATGGGTTAGATGCATAGAGCTAGATTTTAGATGAATTATGGAAGTCGTTTCACGCGAAACGGAGTTAAATTGCATGAGTTATGAAATTTATAATATTAATCCCTAATTAAATCATCAGGGTAATATTATAATATAATTTTATCATGTAATAAAATTGGAACTAATTACATGATAAAATTCTATAAATCAAATAATGAATTTACAATTTTTTTCGGGAATTTTTACGATACAGGAAATATGATTTACAATACCCCGCGTACACTACTCGGGTAGACCTAGCAATTAAACTAGTGTACACGTAAATCCATCCTGTATGCGTGGATGACACGTGGGTCCCATGGGCCGCCACGTAGGCGCCATGTGTACGAGAGGCCACGGTGGCACGGGGACGGCGTCGGGGACGGAGGGAAAGCGGGAGGCGGCGTGTCGTCGTCGATTGGTCCCGGCCATGACGCCGTTCTGATATCGACGGCGGCGTGGGCGGTTCCCTTCCGTCGGGTTCAGCGGCGGCGCGCCGCCAGAGTTCTCGCCGAGGCGGCGAATCTTGGCCCAAACCTCGCCGCGTGGGGCTCAATCGGACCCCTCGTCACCCCCGAGCTTGATGTTGACGGCGGGCGGCGGGGCGGCGTTTCCCACGGCGGCGTGCACGTGGCGGTTCCCCGGCGGCGGCGGCTCGGCTGTTGGCTACACGGCACCACTCGGCAAGGAGGGTGAGGCAAATAGAAGAGGAGGGGTGGGAGAGGCGCACCGCACGTCTAATCGAACGACGACGACCGTAGGCGGCGGAGCTTGGACCCCTTCTCCGGCGGCGGATTCCGGATTGGGGAAAATCTTGATTTTCGGCGACGGAGGGAGGAGGGGGAAGCTGGTGCGAGCACCTCGTGTTCTAGCCCGCGGGGGAGCTATGGGTGCCGGGCGAGGTCGAGGGAAACACCGAGGGTGGCTATTTATAGCCCGGCCGCGGTGGTGCTCGGCGCTGGTATTTCTCTCGGCGGAGGTCTTTTCCGACAAGGCTACGCTGTGCCCGTGGACCTCCAGCTGGAGTCCAGCTGCGCCGCCGCCGCCGGTGTCCTTGTGCGCCTCGTGCTCGAGAATGAGCTGGCTGGTTGTCTCGTCACATCGTCCCACAGTGGCAGCCGTGGTTCGTCATGGCGGCAACCGCCGTGTTCCCGTCCGTACGGCCGCTGTGCCGGTTGACCCTAGCCCCTGTGCTCGTCGTCTGGCTGGTTACGATGCGGTGGCCTCGCGCTGGGGACAGCTGTGGCCCTGTGCGGCGGTCGTCGACGGCAGCAGAGAGGGACCGAGTTGTCTCCGCGTCGCGGGCGGGAGGAAGACGACGGAGTGGTGGGTCCCAGTCGTCGGTGAGAGAAGAGGGGTGAAGCCGGGCTCGATTCGTTGGGCTTAGGTCTTTGGGCCGGCCCGTTCGCGGAAATGAGAAGGAGGAGGGAAGAAGGAGGGCTCGGGCTGGGCCGGCCTAGGAAGAGGGGAAAAGAGGGATTGAGCCCGAGAGCTCATTTCTAATTCCTTTCTCTTTTCTTTTTCTATTTCCTTTTCTTTCTTTCATTCTTCCTCCTATTTCTTCTCTCTATTATTTTATGTGTGCCACATATATATATATATATTTATGTTATAATTATTTATACAAGTACATATATATTCCCATGATTTACATTCATGAAAATATTTATCCAATTGTACTTATATAAATATTCACATATATAGGTGCACACACCTTGTCCCCAATTCTATCATTTCAGGTGTAGCATACATTATAAATATTTGTATAAGGACATTTAGATTCCCATGACTATTATAGTAGAGAATATTTATTTATTGTGCTTATAAAAATATTCATATATATATTTTTGGTACACACTTGTTTCGGTATTTTATTCCCGAGAGAAAATTAAGTAAATCATTCTCATGCAATATTTTCCATAATTTAAATCTAGGGCTTACCTTGCATCCGCGGTCACCATAAAGTTCAACAAGCAACAAGCAAAGGAAACCTAATATTCTAGATGGTGACATGCAGGTTTTCAAAAACAGGGTTTTGGTTTAGCGGAAATTAAATCAAGTTCTAGTTGTAATTCGAAAAGTTCAAATTTTTAGTGATTTTTAAAATGATGCAAAAAAACACGGGTGTTACAAATCTACCCCACTTAGATGAATCTAGCCCCCGAGATTCCAAGTCTAGAGAGAGAAGGTCCTAGTGTGAGGCCTAAGGGAGGGAGGGAGGGGGGGAGAGAGAGAGAGAGAGAGAGAGAGAGAGAGAGAGAAACTTCCATTGCTTACGGTCCTATCTTCATCGAACCTCTACGATTATCATGCTACTCCGTTTCGGGGCAACACGACACTGTGGAGGGCATGCCTTCTGCCGTTTGACGATCACTGCTGCTTTTACCCCTTGTTCAAGCTAGGTTTATCAAAGTACCCGAGGTAGTTTTCGATGACCGATTAGGAGCTTCCCGTTCGGGGCAAAGCTAGGAGCGTTCGACGTCAGTGCCGATCAGTAAGAACATCCCAGGCAAGTCCTTACCCCCCCCCTTAATCATGACCTTAATAATGTGATGATATAACGATGATAATGATGATGATAATTGAACTAGTATATAGTGGTATGAGCGATATAACGTAGCTATGGAGCTAAGCCGGATGACGTATTCATCCACGTTATCTACGCTCATACGTTGTAATTAAGAAAATACGTAAGATCGTTTAATGAACCCTAACCAACAAAAGAGGTGGGTGATAGTAGTTCATTGTGAGATGGATTGCTACGGGAATCGCCGTGAGGGATTCCTGCGGAGAGATACTCGCCTCCCTAAGGACCGGTTCATAGACCTTCTACCTAGTGCGATATTACGCATGACCCACACGCCGATAAATGGGACGGCTTGATTCACACCCCGTTGGGTTGAGGTATAATTGGGAGCCAAGGTGGCCGGAGTAGGTGAACGACCTATTAGGAGCAGACATGGGGAGAGTGGCCCTAAGGTCCGGTTGGCGTGGATGCCGAGTGATCTTCCACGTAAGTGTTTGGGCGCGATGGGCGGTGCTAGGTGCACAGATTCATGATTATGATTATGTGGTGTGTATTGAAGCCACATGGGCGTGGTGTGTATTGAAGCCACGTCGGGCGTAGTGTGTATTGAAGCTACGTCGGACGTAGTGTGTATTGAAGCTACGTCTAGGATGATGCGTCATCCTTCCAACCCCGAGAAGTCGTGGTGAAGATTATACCAATATACCTAGAGTAGCACTCAAGCCGGTACGGATCTCGTTGGACCTCGTCGACCATCGATCATGGAAGAGGATGTGTCCATCGTGTGGGGAAATTTGTACAACCTCGCAGAGTTTACATGAATCTATTCGAATAGCCACGTCCTTGGAATGGGCGAATGCTAGGAAAGAACATCTATGATTAGCTATAACTAACCCGGCCGTGATATGTGAAGGTGACGATATGAGATAACCCGGGAACTAGCGAGAGCAGTTTTAGAGACTCCGCTAGGGCCCAAAACCCTTAATATACCAAACCACCCCTGGTTTGGACTTGCTGAGTACCTTTGTACTCACCCCTCTGTTTTTACAGATATCGGCATATCCGAAGGTAAGGTCATTTGTCGAAGTAGAAGACCAACGACGTAGGAGTTCGCGAGACGTTGCTAGGAGAAAGACGAGAAGTCCAGGATTTCCATCCGCGCTCAAGTTGCTGTGGAACATGGAGTTGTGCCTGCACGGTCCGACACCTTAATGACACTGTCACGAGATAGACCACCGCTTCACGCGGTTGGCTACTCCGGTCAATATAATCAGTGGTGTCTTCATCACCATTTGTAAGACCTTCTATCCTATATCAATATATGCTCGGAATAGTTCATCTATAACTGATTTCCATTTACTATGACTCGGTAAACGTATTGGTAGCGTGATCCTGGCGCCAATACGCGAGATTAAGGTCCCATTAAAAGTGGGGCGTGACACGCCGGTCGGATCCGCCGGGTAGAGAGCGGCGCCGCCGGTTGGATCCGACGGGAAGAGAGTGGCACTGGCCGGATCCGCCGGGGAAGGAGCACTCCAAGAGGAGGGAGAAGGAAGAGGAGAGGGCGCCCATGAGGTGGGTGAAGTGCGGAGGGAGGATGAGGGTAGGTGGGTGTGGTATACGGAGTAGGGAGATAGGACGACGGATGTGAGTTGGAGTTAACTGGAATCAATGAAAATTTTGAGTCTGAATGCATGTATCACTACCGAGCTGGCCGATAGAACCAACACAGTTAGATGTCACTGTCGGGTTTTTATACCCACCAGGAGTGAAGTGTAATTTTAGTCCCGGTTCTAAGACATTTCTTTCTTTTCTTAGCTCAGAACTGATCATACTGGGTATTTACTAGCGGTTTACTCAAATCCGGTAGTGATGACGGTGGCAGTGATGTACGACTACTCCGCCTCTCTCTGGGATCGAGTGTAGCAATGTCTTCGTGCTATAATGCCGCTCGCCATTGCTGAAAGAGAATCAATTCTCCCTCTTGTCAGTTGCTGAAACAAGGAAATGCTAATTCGAAGTAGGAAAGTGTAAAGGAACCAAAGTCTACTAGTTGTTGCTTGAACGCAACGAGTAAAGGAGGCTCGGAGGAACCACGCACAAAACTTGTCATACTTACGAATGCAATATCAATTATACTCGTGTGATGAAAATGCGTTTATCACATAAGGTGCATCTCTAAGCACCTATTACAAACATTTCATTGTCACAAAAGACCTATTACGCTATAGATCATCAGCTTGGGGCATATAAGTAAAAATAGAATAGAACATCATAAGTTGGCAACTACAGTGCTATAGACAAACCCATAGATGACCCAATTTGGTTTCATACAAGGCTGATTTTAGGCCCAATGTTTTTTTGCAAAGATTTTAGGCCCAATATTGGTGTGAGAAAACTGTTTTACATATACTATTTTGGGCCTCGGATTATCTATGGATTAAGCCTTTGATCTTAACAATTTGAATCCTATATAGACAAATACATTACTTACGTCACGGCTCAAGATTCAGTTCTCTTGATTCTTTTGATAAACCTTATAGTTAAAATCCCAAACATCATTTCTCAAGCTTTGTTGGCCTCGATCAAATGTTGATGGCAAACTCAACTTACACTTGTGGTTCATACTGGCCATTCACCACATGGACCATCACTCTCACTCCGAACGAGTTGGATCTAAGAGCGTAAAATAAGCTATAGACCGGAGAATTCTCACTTGCAATATAACTTAAGAATGGACCATGAGTATGGCAACTATACTTCACAACTTACCCAAATAATAATAATATATACAATGTTCATATGTATTTGGCTTTTAGCAAGGTGATGTGCTGAAAAAGTGCACACCATAAGTGTCAAGCAGAACACATGGACTACGTACCAGCTAATCACATGCAAGCTGAGCCAGAAATTTTGTATGGGAAGGGGGTGGGGAGCAGCAGCCTGCCAGCCCCCTTAATAGACATATATGACAGCAATTTTATTACATTCTCCCTCATAATATAAATAAAAATCATAAATATATACTAGAAAAAAATGCTTTGACATGTTAGGAGGCCATGGCCCTCCCAGCCCCCATGCCTCTGCCAAGTAAAGCGAATCCAATCAACTTGTTAGAAAGGGCAACTAATAGAAACCAAAGGATAAACCTTTTATTAAATTTCTTAGAGCTAGCACAACCAAAATAGTATCGAGAGCCAATTAGTGTTATTGCGATGATAAGTTAATACACTTAACTGCAAAGATTTATTAGTATCGAGATACAGCAAGTCGATCCATTGAAGTTATATAAGTACCGAGACCAAACCCCATACATAGCAACACGCATGATATCCTTTTAAGGGCAACATCTGGGCATACTTCCTGGATAATAAACTAAACTCTGAATGCATCTCTCTTGGTGCTCTGTAAGGCTGAGCGACTCCCAACACCATTCCCTGTCTCCCCGTCGCCCCGACACCATTCCAAAGCCAAGCAAAGGCCCTTCCACGCATGCGATGAACCTGCATCCTCTGCACTTGCACATCTGAATATGCACATATCAGGATATGTAGGATCACTAAACCATTGCAATTTCTAGAAATAATCACAGCACCATCTTCACCCGATTGCGCACACTACAAAGGAGCCATCTACATTGATCTTAAACCATCCTGGCACGGTGGCCTAGACCGGCCTCATATCCACAAGTCTTTGCTTTACCCTTCTCATCCCTTCCTACAACGGATTGTCTGATTTTAAGAGAAGACCCGATTAAAAGAGAAGACTCCAGCGATTGACTTAGGGCCTCTCAAAAAGATTTGATCAGACTAAAAACAATCGTGCATGGGCCTAAAAATTGATGACTTATACTGTATTATTCAATATTTTATGTGCGATTGATCAAGAACGCAATTGCTGTGAGCATGGTAAGGTCTCGCTGAATCCCGAGGCATTGGTCCAGAAGAAGCAGCAGCCAATCTGGACCGCTGTAGTGAAACTCTGCTGCTCATTCGGTGAAGGCCAGCTATCTCTCATAGCTGAGCGCAGGTTCCGGACATGAGAGCACTCGACAGTGGCGGGGAAGCTTGTTTCTACCATTGAATCGCGCGCAGATGGGGCACGCATCATTATCTTCCAAAAACAGTGTCAATGAGATCGCCTCTTGGGTGGTACTGTGCTTTCAGCAAATGCGCGCACAGACTGTATGGAAATTGTGCGATCACTTGGCCATACTTGCAAGTTGCAATACTTAGTATACAGTCTGTGACTCGATCTGTGCCAACAGACCTCATTGCTGATCTCAATTAATCGGCCATCAATTGCTCATCAAGCAGACCCAGCGAATATGCGGACACAACATACAAGCTGGCAATCCTGTCTTTCGTCTTTCTTCACCCAAAATAATCTATTTCCACCCTTTAAAACCGATGCGTACATTGGCGTCTCCATCCCCGTACAATCTTAATCTATTTCTACCCTTTAAAACCGATGCGTACATTGGCGTCTCCATCCCCGTACAATCTGGGCAAAGCTCCATTTCACCGGTCCAGACACCGACACGGCTAGGCGACTACAGCGACGTTGCCAGGCAGCCGTCCGTGCAAAACCGCGTGGCGCCAGACCGATTCGTTTGTCTTTTGTCCTCCGCTCGTGCTGCCCTGCCCGCCACCATATATACATGCCAATGCGCCATGCCGCCATAGCCATCTCCGGCCACCGTAGCTCGCTCCTCGATCACTCTCAGTCACCAGCAAATACAAACTGCTGCTCCTAGATCTCAGGCAGCAAGCTAGCTTGCCAAGTAGCCATGAGCATCGCCACCATCCCCATCGTGCGATGCGCTGCCACGGTTAATACTTCCGTCTTTGGCCGGAAGAGCCGCCGTTGCAATGTGAGAGCAACGGCTACAGCAACGTCGTCGACGGGAAAGGCCTCGGGGAACAAAAGGGACTACTACAAGGTGCTGTCCCTGGAGCACCGGTCCGACGTGGGCGCGGAGGAGATCAAGCGCGCGTACCGGCAGATGGCGCGACGGCACCACCCCGACGTGTGCCCTCCGTCGCGGCGCGCCGAGTCCACGGAGCTCTTCCTCGAGCTGCGGCGCGCGTACGAAACGCTCTCCGACCCGGCCCGGCGGCTTCGGTACGACGCGGAGCTGAGGACAGACGGCAGGGAGGTGGCGAGGCGGCCCGGCGTTGCGTTCGCGAGGGACGTGTGGGAGTCCCAGCTCAGTGGGCTGCGCGCGCGCTCCGAGCAACGCCAGAGAGCCAGGAGGAGCAACCAGCCGCAGCGGACGGTCTGATTGGGTGATGTGCATGGATGTTCAATGATACTAAAAAAAAACTAACAAGAGACGCCCTCCCACTAAAATTTGAATTCCTAGTCCATTTACTAAAATCCATAGATGTCCAATTTCTGCTAGCCTTCCACCTCTAATTGGGTGTACGACTTGGGACTACAGAGTAGATTCGTTTTTAATCCATTCTTCGATTTTTTTTGACGAATAATTCATTCATTCTTCAGTTGATGATTATGTTTCAATAAAGTATGGCCAAATTAAAGTGCCTTTTGTCCTAAATGGCCTTGAGAGTTAGAGAGTTATGAGGCTGCAAGTCTCAGACTAAAGTTTCATAGCATTGTTTCCATGATTGCCACGCCACGTAGAATAAAATGAAACACCGATGAAATCCTCACTCTCAATGGAGAGTTTCATTCATGCACATTAAATTTAATGACTCACAGAGAGTTGGTATTCGTTCCAAGAGAGTTTCATCCCCATAAAATTCATTTCTTCTCTCTTCTTAAATACGGTGCCACATCATCTAAAATGCCTATGTGACAATTTTTTTTTTTTTTTTAGATAAAAGGCCTTGGCCCAGCTTTTATAAAAAGCTTAAGAAGATCTAGTTAACTGCTGGGGCTACCAGCTTATATCAAACGAACCAGCATAAAACCAACATAGACCACAAGAACATAACAGAGTTTAACCCTCTCATGGCGACAAAATCTACTTATTTGACGAGCACGCCTAGTAACACAACCGCAAAAGCTCCTAACATCCCACCAGAAACTATTCCTCTTACGGATCCCACCAGGATTGCTTTGAGAATGTAATCAGACCCTTGTCATCCCTGCACTCAGGTGACCTCCTCCCTTGTCACCGCACTCTTTGGTGACATGTATCCATTGCTTCATAAGCCCCCGCTTGGAATGATACCTGTTTGGTAGATTTGACAATCACATTAGAGAAGACCAGATTATTTCTAGACTTCCACAAAGCCCAGCCCACAGCCCCCATTATCCACCATAGAGTGTTTCTCTCCTTATGGGAATTAGCCCTATGTAGAAAATCCTGAAAGGATGCAATAGAAATAGGTATTGATGGCCAGCCTTGTCTCTCACCTAGCACCAGGTGGCTAAGGCTATTGGGCTTTGGAAAAGGAGATGATCTATAGATTCTTCTCGCTTCACGTAATTTGCAACCCAATGCTTCATCCCAGTTTCTTTTCCCCGAGCCGTTGAACTATGCGCACCCTATCATGCCAAGCCATCCAAAGGAAGTTTTTTTACTTTTAGAGGTATTTTTACGCCCCACATTTCCACCATTAAGCAGATCGGGTCACCCCGAGATTTGTCATGAACCTGTAGATGCTTCTTGTAGAGAATTTGCCCGATGGCTCTAGCTTCAGTGTTACCGAATCACTTTGTCATTATTTAGAGTCACCCCTCTAACATCTCTCTCATTACCCCCAATTCTTGAGTAGCCACATCTCCTAGCCTTATTCTATAATTGAGTTGCCAATTACAAGCACCTGCCCCCTGAACTGATATATTTTGATCTAAACAGATTTTGAACAACTGTGGACATATGGTCTTAAGTGGCACCTCCCCCAGCCAAACATCTAGCCAGAATCTGTTTTTTGCACCATTACCCACTATATTGGCTTTGCCTCTTTCATACCACTCTTTAGCAGCATGTAAGCCTTGCCAGAACTAGGAGCCCCCTGTGCCTATGTGGCAACTCATTAAATGCAAATTAAATTCTGATGAAACACCCACTGGGCCTGGCCATCAAGGCTTGACTAGCCGGGGTATGAGTGATTTCTGATAGCCCCTTCGAAAGTCGCCGAGTCTCGGTTTTACCGACTAGGGAAATTTTGTCATAAAACAACAAGACACTAGATCCGATAAAAACTTAGGGTGTGTTTGGTTGCTCGCCACTCCGCTCCACAACAAAGATAAGACTTTACCAAAGCAAATGTTTGGTTGAGCATTAAGTTTAGGTAAACCACAAGTTTCTTAATTAGCTCTCACCAACTACGCCGTTCAATTTCAACGCCTTATCATTAGAGCATGAAGTGACTACACACGCCGGAAACCAAACATTCGACCCCTTGTATAATGGAAAATAAGGTGGACAATGGGTGTAGCGACGCACGCATGCCCCCCGACCTGATGGATGCCATGTGGACTCAAATGCCATCGCCCAGTCCTCGTGTTGGTTTGCATGATGTTTACTGATTTGGAGTGACTTTTGCTAAATGACCAAAACAACAACCAAAGGGTGAATGGAAGCCTCAAATTTCTTTCAAAACTTTGGTCCTAGGCTCAACAATCTACCCCACAACCAAATTCACACAAAATGCGAGTGATACACGTGTGATCCGGTAGCAAGATATCCCACACGAAGTCTTAGGCACACTTGAGAACCCTCGAGAAGAAATGGAAACAAACCCTCAAAGAAACATGAGAAAACAACCCAAATCAGCATAGGCATGGATTGTCTAGGGCCACCTTGTTGACTGTTCGGCGGCACAAAATGACGAGGAATAGTAAGTGGAATAAGCAATGCATTTATTCTTTGAAAAATAAACCGCAGACTATTTGGGGTAAGGGGCGGACTATCCAACGTTCAAAACAGGGAAAACCAACTTTAGAAACAAGTTCTAGACGCTGCTCGTGAAGAAAGTGTGGACTATCCATGACCGAGCAAGCAAGAGGGCGCTTTTATGTGATATGAGCGGTCAAGGGCAAACCTGTCTCGGGTCCAAGTGCCGATCGCTTGCAGTTTGGGAGAACAATACAAACAAAGACGCCCGAAAATCACCTAGAACAAGCCAAAATCTAATTTTCGGCCAAATCAAACCCAATTACCACCAAATTTGAACACATGGTCACAAGGCAAAATATGATCTATCTCCAAGAGATCATCGCCCAATTTGAGGCCATTCCATGGGAATTTGAAGAGAGGTCAAAAACTCATGTTCTAGAAACCTAGGCACAAAAACGACCCAATCTATGGGCTCGTGAGGAATTGGTTAATTTTCTTCTAGGAAAAGGTTTAACTCACTTCATAGCTCAAATCAACACAAAAAGAACATATCAAAACGGCCCAAAATCAACGAATCAAGTCAAGAACGAGAAGGGGAAGAGGAAGAACGCGAAGAACGCAAGATGAACACGGAAATCGATTTTTCTGACAAATCCTAGTGGGAACGAGGATGATTGGGCCTCCTCTCACACACACACACAATCTGATATCTTCCACTGATCAATTGAATCTATGGACCTCTACCACTCAAGCAACTAGAAGAATGGAAAACCTAAAATGAAAATGTGACAAATGCCGAAATGGAGGAGGAGAGGGAAATGAGGGCTCCCTCGTCCTATTTAACATGGTTATTTCACATCCCAGCTTTGCCCTTGATACAAATGATCAAGTCAAACCACTAAGCTCAAGGGTGTTACGGTCCAACCTGATATATTCTTGATTGATGGCCACCGTGCCTTCTCGTGAGGTAGCTTCACCCCGACACGAAATACTCGATGTCGCCACGTGCCTTCCTTCCGCCTTGGAGCCTATGCTCGGGTTTTGAAGCCTAAACGTGCGAAATCTGTTGCCGATGGTTTTGAGGCCCAAATCACAAATTCGCCTGTAGCGTACTCCATACGCATCTCCTGCAACTTGACACGTGTCACCACCGTTCTCTACTACTCTTTGGATCGCCAAGTCTTCTAGAGCCTCCCGCTCGACTTGCACGTCCTCGGTCTTGACTCGATCGACATGGTCACTCCATGTGCATTTCCACTTGTCAATGACCCCAGATGTCATCCACCATATCTAGTCATTTGGCGCTACAGTGCCTCGATCCAAGCCTCACGTCTGCCCTTCACCGCTCCCGTCTCCGTCGGCAAAGACGCAAGATGTCCTTTACTTGACGTTCGTTCCGCCGTCGACCACCGCCTTCTGAGCTTCACACCTACACATTACAAGTTAAGAGACATGCACACATAGCTTTCGCCATGGTAGAATTAGTCACGAATTAAACCTGCGGATTACATTGACAATCACTCATCACATAAACGAACCACAAGGGTACTAATCGACCTTGTGTTCGCATTTGTAAACAGATGTTGTTCACAAATGTCGTGTGATGGTGTCCATTGGACAGTGTGCACACAAGGGTGCCTGCACCCACCGTCCCCGACATTTGTGAGATGAAGGTCCTACTTCTCAACTAAAAAGGCATATAAGCTATTGAAAGGCTCCATTCTAGCTTCACCTCTTTTTGAATGGCTGTGGTCTTCAAGCAACTTGGGCAAACATAAATTATTCTTCTGGCTTCTCAGGGACAGGTTGAACACAAGGAATTTGCTTTGAAGGAAAAATAGAATTCTGGGTGCCTACTGTTGCGTGCTCTATGATACTGTAGTTGAAGAAACCCCCTTCCACCTATTTTTTGGTCATTCTTTCAGTTAAAACTGCTGGAAATCCTTGCACATCTATTGGGATGACAGGCTTGATCGACTGGTATGGTGATTGAGGCTAGGAGGAACTTTGGCCATCCTATTTTCAGAGAATTAATGATAACAACGTGCTGGTCCATCTAGAAAACCAGGAATAGCATCATCTTTGATGAAGGCAACCAAATCTTCGATAACTGGAAGAGACTCTTCAAGGAAGAGCTTGGCTTGGTCTGCATCAATGCCAATCCAACAAAGTGTACTCAACTGAAATCATGGCTACAACAGATCCTTTGCTGTTTTTTGCTTTTGGGCTTTTCAGCCTTGTACCCCCTGGTTTCTCTTTTTTGTTTCTTTTCCTGTACGTGGCTCTTGTACAGGTTGCTGTTTTTGTTGTAGTCCCCTAGCCTTTCTGTTAGCTTCCTCTTAGGTTGCATCTTTACCTTTTTTTTATCAGAAAATGGAAAAAAAATAGCTAGGGTAACCCCCTGCTTTTCTTTTTTTTTTAGAAAAAAGGATTTGTGAGATGAACTGGTTTTCCCTTGATTTATAAGATGAACAACTTGTTTTTTCATATCTGCGAGATGAACTCATTCAATCTCAAATTATGAACGTGTGATACGCATAAAGTAGTTTATTCTATTATATGGATCTGTTCATGCACAGGCAGTCGCAGGCCTGCGCGGCGGCGACCAGCGCTTCCCTGCAGATGTGGATTTCACATCAATTAACATCTCAACACAGATTATCGAGATCTTATACTACAATTAACCGAGCTATAATTTGAAACGAAGGGAGTATCACTTAAATTTTTGTCTATTAGTACTAGCTAAATCTATATATAGATCACGTCGATAGAGAAAGCATCACTTTATTGTGGTTACAGTACCCATAGAAAATGTACGGTGGATACATTCAATCAATCAAAGGCCGGCAATCTTTATAGATCACGGGTTTGATGACATGATGATCTTCAAATTTAAATATGTGCTGGTCAATATCTGAATTCTTCGACTTGAACGAGTCCATAGTAGAAGATAAAATACAAGATACGATACAATTCATTTGTCTTTCTTTTAACACTTAATAAGGCGCTTCAAATTAATTTCAGATCCTGAGATCCTAAGTGTCCACAAATTGAATTATGGCACACTCTTTCAAACCTCCGGCGGCTGGCCACCCGTTCACGCCGGTCTCCCGGTTGCCATGTCCAGCTGCCGCTCCACATGCTAACCTAAGGTCATCAGGCAATCACTATTCCAAAACCCTTCTTTGGTCCAAGTGCCATTTTCCTCCACCCATGAGGCCATGACAATAGATGACCCTGCTCTCTTCCCATGCCAACCTCCTCTGCATGACCGCTTGGCATGTGTCGCTTAACAATTTCCTTCAGATCTTATTGTCACTGACACATCCATCATTAGTTCACTCTTGCTAGGATTGGATGTGCTTGTTTGATGTTTATGAGGGAACGAGTCGGTCCCGGATTTTGGCTGGCATGACATGATAAGAGGCGAGTGGACTAGCCAAATAGTTTTGTAAAGCTAAATTTGGCCATTATTAAAAAAAAGGGACATTTATCTGTAGGACACCTAAAGTGACGTTCTTTGGCTGGCGGACATCGCCTCTCTCCATATTTGCCAGACACACTGTCGTTTAATGTAATTTAGCCCGTAGACGGGGAGAGAAACTCAACACCTAAACAACTGTCATTTGTAAACGTAAGGCCAATGACTATAAAATTTTAATAGCAACAAGATATGATAGTTATCTACAAATCATCTAGTACTCACTTCCATAGAAAACCTAATTAAGGACATGATATGATAGACTTAATTATTCTTGATGTCATATCATGTCCTTAATTTGGTTTTCTATAGAAGTGAGTATTAGATGATTTGTAGACAATTATCACATCTTGTTGTTGTTAAAATTTCATAGTCATTGGCCTTACGGTTTACAAATGGTAGCTGTTTTGTTGGTGAGTTTCGCCCCCTTGGTGTTTACGGGCAAAATTACATCAAACGACAGTGTGTTTTGGTAAATATGAAGAAAGACGATGTCCGCCACCAAAAGAGCGCCACTTTGGGTGTTCTACGCACAAATGTTCCTAAAAAAACATCTTCCAACAGACTCTCTACATGACTCTTCAAATTGGCTAGCTCTCCATCCCTCCACCTTCACTCTCTATTCTTGTAGAGCCCACCTCACTAGTCATTTTTTACATAGTCTCTTGGAGTACTCTAGTATTTTGTTATAACTTTATTTTAGAGAGTAGTTAAAATAGTAATTCTTGCAAGTCTTTTTAACTAGTCTCTTGATCAACATGCTCTTAGTGCGTCAAACGAAACACCATATTTCGGTTTGGATACTTTCATATGCTTCGGTTATGTAAACTAAACACACCATTAAAGGTTGCTGTTGTGCCTACCCAAGAGAGCATGTGCATGGTCCCACCCAACTGCATGTGAGAGAGGGAGCACAACGAGTGTACCCCATGGGTACAAAAACCGAAAAACCGAATGAATTTACCGAAACCGAAAAAATCAGTTCCAGTTTTTCGAGTACCGAAATTACCGAGGTAAATTTGGTTCTGGGCCTCGGTTTACCAATTCCTGAAGTAGTACCGAATTTGACTCCAGTGGTCCAACCCATGAATACGTTGGCCCAAGTGCCCAACAAAGAACCCACCCAACGTCGGGGAAGGTAACCCTAGCTACTTGACCACTTCACCCGGACGCTTGACCACCGCTTTCGGATGCCCCTCGTGCAACCGCCTATCAGCCACTTTCGGCGCCCGTCCTCAGCGCTGCGCTCGATCCATCCATGGCCTCGGCACCTTAGTAGACGCCGACTCGCTGGCTGGCTCAGCCTCGACCCGCTTTCACCCGCCGGCGGCCACCACGCCGACGTGGTCGCACCGTCCGCTTCGTCCAGTCATCCCCTAGTCACGCCGCCGACGCTGCATCTTGCCACTCGCGAGGCGCCACCGCCGTCTCGACCCTCGAACGGTCGCGCCGCCGTCGTTGTCCGACCAGCAAGGGCGCGGCAGCAAAGCAGGCAAGCAAGCCGCTGAAGACGTCGACCACTTCCATTGCTTCGGGGCTGGAATATAAGTCTGATTTGGTTGTTTTTGGTAAATACCGGAACCGAAACGAAATAACCGATACCGAATTCCCTCAATACCAAGTTTTCGGGAACTGATCGGTACTAGTTTTTTCAGGAACTGAATCTACATGAGTACCGAGGAACCGAACCGATCGGTTCGATATTACTTAATGTCTAAGGTTATGTACCCAATGCCAGAGAGAGAGAGAGAGAGAGAGAGAGAGAGGGCAAAGCGCGTGTGCCCCAATACGAGAGACAAACCAATGCGAGAAAGATAACGGGATGGAGCACAACACGTATACCGATGTGTTGGCCCAACTACATACTCGACCGTGGGGGACTAAGCCTGGTGGTGCAGTGGTGTTGGCGTGCTCCGATGCTTTGTAGGAGTGTTGCATGTACGTCTGACTATTGGATGGATGGGTGCTGCGTGTGCGTGCCGACGATTTAGAGGGTGTGGGGAACAACACCCGCAACGACATACTGAAACAAAGTGAGACAATTGTAATCTATATTTGCAACATATGGGTTTAACCACTGCAATATATGCTACATTTATATGAAACAATTATAACATACGTCTGATATGTGTAACATACGTGTGAAACACTTTCCACATACGTGTAACATACGTTTGAAACATGTGAAACACTTACAACATATGCGTATAACCATTGCTATATTTCAACATGCGTTTGAAACAGCTGAAACATTTAAACATGCATCTGCAACATACATGCAACATCATAACTACATTTGCAATATATCCAGGTAAAACATATGCACCGTACAACTACAACATGTGCTGGTCTACTAGCTGCCGTCAATGATTGGAAGGCTCGTTGAAGTTGCGCGAGGGAGTGTAGCGCGAGGCAGATATAGGCGGCGTGCGCGGCATGGAATCGGTAGTAGCGAGTGGGAGGAGTTGTGCCGGGTCAGACCTGATCCACAGGCCTAGCAAAGACCTGATCTGCAGGCCTAGCAAAGGCCTAAGGGGGTCTAATTTGAACTTTTCTCATCATCGTAAAAACTATGACAAACAGACTGTAATGCTACCTACCGTTAGCAAAAGTAACAAACTAGTAATCACCACCTCATGAAGTTGAATTAGATCGGCAGTTTGTGCATGGGTGTTTACTTTGTTCGATAATTATTTTTTTACACACTGCCTTTTACATTAAACAGGACAAATAAAGATCCCTCAAGAAATGAATTACTACTCTAGATCTATCACATTTTACTGGTCAAACGTAGTAAAATTAACCAGATGTCATGCGTCGCCTTCCGTCCGGTGAATGAAAAAAGAATAACCCGAGAACTCCACCCCTGTAAGTACGTGCTTCATCCGCGTGCCCCGCGAGGGCGCACGCCACCGTTCCTGGCGCTCTGCCGCTGCTCGGAGCGCGCGCGCAGCGCACACAGCTGCGCCTCCCACACGTCCCTGGCGAACGCAGCAGCACCGGCGGCCGGGTCCTCTTCCCCGCCGGCCCTCAACAGGCCGGCATCGTACCGGAGCCTCTGCGCCGGGTCGGACAGCGTCTCGTAGGCGCGCTGCAGCTCGAGGAAGAGCTCCGTGGACTCGGCGCGGCGCGACGGCGGGCACACGTCCGGGTGGTACCGCAGCGCCAGCCGCCGGTACGCGCGCTTGATCTCCTCCGCGCCCACGGCCGCCGAGTGCTCCAGCGAAAGCACCTTGTAGTAGTCTTTGTTTCTTCCCTCCGAGCAGAAATGGGAGGTTGATACGGCCTTCACCGTGCAGCGGCTGATCCTCCGGCAAGAAACAGCAGCTTTGGTCATCCTGCCTGTGCTCCTCGTCGGCATCGGGATGGTGCTGGTGGCCATGGCGCTGTCGGCCTGCAGGTTAGGTAGCTAGTAGGCAGCTAGCTGATCGAAGAAAGCCGGGCGTGTGTGTATATATATAAGCGTCGGCAGGGCGGCCGGTAGACTGAGACAAATTAGAGGGAGCTAGGCCGATGGGGCCGGTGATATACGCGTTTTGCACGGGTGGCTGCGCGGTCGCCATCGTCGGCGATGACCTAGCAGCGGCGGGACGGGCCGATAGTATGATGGAGACGAATGGCGTTTTGCAAACGGATTGTTATGGGATGGAGAGTTGGACTTGGTGACGGCAAAGATGCATGCGCTGAGGTATATAAAAAGGTTTTTTGAGAGTAGGTGAGTGCTGTGCGTGCCATTCGGATTTGGCAATGCAAATTGATTGGAACGGCAGACAAGGAACGACGCGCGACCGCGCGCGTGCGGGTTGTCGTGCCATCTTGTACCCGGGGATGTTAGGCGCCAAACATCGCGCCGACCACCCCTTTGGTGGGCGGCTCACGCCCGCACGGCCCAAGGCCTGCTCGGGAAGACGACGACGACGCCGGCGAGCCACGCACGGAGATGACGACGATGAAGGCGAGCCGCCCGGCGAGCTTTCCCGGCGAGATTAGTGTCCGTGGCCTCCCCCCTCCCTCTTCGTTCCCCGGCTATAGAATCCGGCCGGCCGGCGGCCGCTGCCGCCGACACGGGCGGTTCGCCGGGCGGGGCGCCCGAGCCGGGGGTGGTCGGACTCATCCGGTTGGGTATGGGTAGGCGGCGGGGGAGCCCGAGGTCGCCGGAGCTGGAGAAGATGAGTACGGTTAGGGTTTCGGCCGGAGCCGGAGAAGATGGGAAGGGAAGGTGGGTGGGAGGAGGGTCCCTAGGGCATCGCGGGCGCCGTGTGTGTGTGTGGGGGGTGGGTGGGAGGGAGGGGGCGTCGTTGAGAGGAAGATGAAGGCCTTGGTGGGCCGTTAGCTGGGCCCCTGGTCGGGCGCATAACACGACCCTCTTGTACCCTCCTGTTTGGACGGTCTGTATATATGTTTATGCAGATATATTTGCATTTTATCTAGGTCAAAAATAAGTTCGATTGCCGATTGATTTTGCTGTCAACAAGAGATCTCCATTGAGGGACGGAGTGAAAGAGACCTACGACGCAGCTTTCAGCTTCCTCGTCGTCATGAACAGCCCAATCCACACTAGCTTGCTGCAAGATAAAATGGTCCGGTAAACGGTGCCGCGGTCACTCGCATGTGGACACTAGCGCTTTATTGAATTGCCACGGCGAAGCGATGCAGGATGGACGGAGTGGCCACGACGGAGCCCGGCCGGCTGCTGTTAGGTTACGTTCTTACGGAGTAGGTTCTCAAGGTTCTCAAGTTCATGTATTGACGTGATTCCCTGCACCTGCTCACATTCACACAAGACGTCGCGTGTACGTAGATACGCCCCGAGCAAGAAACAGTCGTCTTTGCAGTCCTACAAATTAAACTAGAGGGATTCCGTGGCGTTCGCTGCGGGAATTAAGAAAGAATGCAATGATCATAAGAAAGATTTTCATCTTATTTAGACCACATTGACAAGCAATTTGAAAGTATTTGAACCGAAGTGTCGAGTAAGAACAAATAATTGTTTAGATCACACGGTGTATCGACTGTTGCAGAGATGTCAACTTGTGGTAATAAAATAAAAGGCATGTAATTATTTATTTGAGTGAGTCCTTGGTAGCTTATGTAATTCCTTATATATACATTAGTTATTGAAAGAGGAATAGTGTAAGTTTTAGTTCCATCCTGTCGTATCATGTACATTAGTTATTGAAAGACCACCTAAAGCCCCGTTCTTAGCTCTTCAAAGGAATGCATTACTTGGCAGTCAAGGCCCCCAGCAAACTACATATAGAATATCAAAGCAAACAATTCATCATTAAGAACAAAGAAATACAGTAAGCCAGCACGCATACTCCCAAACAAATCGATACCAAACATCAGCAAGATAGTCATGGAAATAAAATAAAATAGAAGGAAAAGCAGACCAAAACATTAGAACCTCTACCTTGATTCAGTTGGTACCATACTATGCTGACGGCGAGCTGCTACAACAGAATCCTGTTCAGTAATAGCATTGGGTGGTTCTGAACCCAATTCGACAGCACGGGCATCAAGAGCCTCCTCAATGGCCAAAATGCTTTCAGGAGCTACGTCGAGTTTGATATAAGGACGTGCATCTAAGTATTCCTTAACCATACATTGCACATCCTTTGGACTGAAGAAAAGCATGGGAATATTGTTAAAAGCGAGCAACATATCAAATTCCAAACTGCAGGTGTTTACAAAATGCCATGGAATTCAAACTAAACATTTGCTGAGGTGCTACAAAGCAAATGAACTCATTTCTACATAACAAATGAAAGCACAACAAATGAACACAAAAGTATTCACCGGTATGGTCACTTATACTGCTTATTCACCCTCATAAGTATCCCACTATGCACTTGACCATGCATGTGGTAGAGGTGTTAGGAAAATAAAATAATTCTTTTTTGAATTAGCATCTTTAAAATACCATCATGTATTTGTGTCTATAGCTTAGAATGATGGCAGAGTAATTAATAGTATTTAAATCATGTGGTGCTACAGCTACTCACATGCTAATGTGTTGCTTACTTGCTTCTATTCATTTGGTCCATCACTGTGTGTACTGAAATATTAGCGCCTCAGCAAGGCTTCTTCCTATTTTCGAGTGTATTTCAGGCTTACATATATAACAACAAAAGTGTCAGTATGGATAGAAAATAGTGATGATGTACATACTCCACATCTGAATATAGCTTGGGCCTGTCCTCCTTGACATTGGGTTGCTGCGGGAATAAATTTACATACAATTATATTCTATTTAATGAAATACGCTTAAGTACGATCGAAAAAGAAATGCTCTAAATAGAAGTTTCATTCTAATTAATAATAAATCAGAATCACACACCTGAATTAAGTTATCTAAACTCTGTCCTCCTTGACACTGGCTGATAGAAGTTATCTAAACTGAATATGTCACTACGACAGGTTCAGCTATACACTCTGAACTTGCACTCTAAACTCTGAATTTGCTACTTCACCGTGCCAATCATCCTTCGATTATTCGAACCCTTTCTGAACATCATGATTCCAAACAAATGAGAACCAAAAAATGTGTCATATGACGTGTGATGTAGGAACCTCGATGCATAAATCTTAAATAGGCATTTGTAATACTGCAGTCTGAAAAAAAAGAAAGTTATACTGTAATATGAAAAATATCAAATGATACTCTTATCAATAAAGTATCTAAACATACTCATACTGGAAAAGTAGTATCTAAACATACTCTTAATTCTTGATTATTAATTTGGACGAATGATACACTAATCTGAAAAAGGTATCTAAACATATACTATTATATGATGCAATGACATAACTGAATGGACAGAAGATGCAAATTAACAATACGGTGGGGATTGCCACCCACGAATTCATGCTTGAAGCTGAGGATTGCCACCCACGAATTCATGCTTGAAGCTAATAGGGTGGAGAAGCAGCTAAGGATCAACAACAAATTCAGGGATCAAAGCTACAGAAAAAAGATAAATTTGGATTTCAACACATCAAAACTGCCTATCCACAGGTGTAGGGTGAGAAATAGTATAGAAAAAAGGGGAAACTTCAGAACCTATTAGAACTATTGTGGGTGTAAGAGTGGGATCGGAGATCTTTGTACATGGTGGTCCATCGGGAGATGAATGGGAAAGGAAGCTCCGTGCCTGAGCCCAGCCGCCGACCCGCAGGGAGGGCGCGCCACCACCAGATCGTCGTTGTCGTATATCTGCTGCCTTCGGTGCATGATCGAGGAGGTGCCACCAGTAGAAGCCACTGCCGGTGGGGTGGGAGGAGGGAGAAGAGAGCGCCGCCGCTGGGTGGCAGCGCCGACGTCCGTGAAGTCGGGATCTGGAGGAATCAGCATCTCCAGATGCGGCTGGCCTTAGACGCGATCCCAACGCTGGTGTGCTACGAGGCCGCCGCCACCCGATGTGTCATGGGGCCGCTGCCACCGGTAGTGTGGTGGGCCGACGCCGCCGATGGCTTTAGGGCGGGCGTGAGGAGCACCATGGGGGCTGGCCCATCGTCTTCCCCACCCACGTGCTGCGTCTTCCTGCGCCGTCGGACGCGGTGGGGTATCCACGGGCGACCTCGCGCGGCGCGGCGGGGCTCCACGGCGACCTTGCGCCGCCAGCCGCGTCCACCCGTGACCCGAGCTCGCCTTTGCCGTCATCAAGGCATGGGGCGTGGACCTCGTCCTTGCGTCGTCAGCTCGTCGGGGCCACGCGGGCCTGCTGTGCAAGATCGGGAGGACCGCCGGCAGCCAGGAAGTTGCAGGGGTCGCTTTGGGGAGGGTCGCTTTGGGGAGGGGCTCGCCGGTCAAGTGCCGCCGCCGCTTCTTGCTCGCGGGGGATAGGAAGGGGCCCGCCCGTCACTCCATCGCCTAACCTCGACTTGCGCCGCGGACGTGGAGGGAGGCACGGTCGTGGGCAGTTTTATGGACATCGGCGGGAAGGCACAGGGGCGGCGTCGGCCTTTCGTGTCGCGGTCGCAGGAAGGCAGAGGGCCGCCGCCGGTTCGTGTACGGGAAGAGGTGGAAAGTCGGAGGAGGAAAGCCACGCAGAGGAACGGCAGGAGGCCAGAAGGTTAGCCGTCGGCGGCGGCATTGAAGCGTCAGGGTGCCGAGCGGACAACGTGGGGAAGCCGACGGTCGGGGGAGGGTGACGGTCCTCGCGACATTGAAGTTGGCAATTTCAGTTACTCCTCACATCAGCCCGATCGTAAGCCCGAGAATTTAAAGAGAAAAATTTACCGTGGAGAAAACCCGGCCAGGCTATCCACGTCATTCCAATTATTTTTGACCGTCCGATCCTCGATCCAACGGTTCTCCTTCCTCCTCCTCCGATCGTATATATACGGTTTCCAAACCTAACCCTAACCTCTCCTCACTCTCCCAGCAAAGCGCCCCTCCCTCTCCCTCCTCTCTCCCTCGTGGTGGGTGGCGGGGCGGCCGGCGGCACACGACGGCGGCGCGGCTCGGCGCTGCCCGGGCGGCGGCGCTGACGCGCGGCCCGCCCGGAGAGCGCCACGCCCGGCGGCGGGCGGTGGACACCGGCTGGTGGCGGCCGTGGGCGCGCGCCCGGCGGCGGCACCGGTGGCGGCGGCATCCTCTTCCTCTAACTCCGGCGGGATCCTCAACATCTCCTCCCGCCGAGGACTCTCTATTACGCTTTCGACCAAACTCTAACCCTAGGTGCTTATGCCGCCGCTACGGCGGCAAACCTCGGCGGTGAACGTCATGGTATTCGGTCTCTCCTCCTCCTCCTTCCCAAGGCGCCACCCGAGATCCTCTCAACCGATATAAATTTGCGGTACCGGTTGTTTCTAAGAACCCTAATCGGCTTTTCGGATAAAATAGAATCCTTTGTTTTTCCCCCGATCTTTTTTATGTTTTAAGCTCCAGAGAGATAGGTCAACTAGATTTATATATTTAAGGGTTATCTCGATTGCTCCCCTGTTTAAGTCATCTTTTGATGGGCATGGTCACCTGTTTTGCCTTAACTTAACCGAGCTCACATGGTTCTCCTCCAATATGATAGCTCATTCCAATCTATACTTAATTTGTAAATGAAAAAGAAGAATATTGGTATATATATCTTTGTCATATGTCCGAATATCTATTAAACGCCGCCAACTAATGTGAGCACCGACCTTAGCTATTTATCATCCCATTGCAGGTTTGAGATCCCGAAGTTTCTCAAGAAAGGAGAGGGGTTCGGCAGAGATAACATCCCGGTCGGGTTCTTTTGCCTCCCATAAAACATATGTATTTGATTGAGTACAACAAGTTGCCACAACTTCATGTACCGCATATCATCATGTTAGCTAGGTTTAGGGAAAATCTAATTCTTTAATATTTTTCATCGCACCAACATGCTCCTTATTGACATGTTATTTGAGAGATAGTACTTATGTTGTCTAAATCTTAATATTTCATACTAACAATCAGATCCGCCACAAATGGTGCATGCCCTTTTTATTTTGTTGCGTTGTAGCGAAAAGCAAATTGGTTTTGAAATTGAATTCGTTTCCATTTTGGTGTTACATCCTTGATCGACTACAATTACCCACCTAAACCGCCCCATCTCCTTGTTATATCCTTTGCGTCTAATGGCAAAGATACATTAGCCACTAATATGTGATGAAGCCATGATGACATGGAATCCAAATTGTGCCGGACATCGTTGCATATGAGCGTGAGAAATGAGGGCCATGAAAACCGGTGGTATGGCACGTTTACGCCTACAAGAGATTCAAATCAAAGGCAATGACAAGAATCCTCGAGTATCCGGGTGCCTCGTGCAAGAAAGACCTTTGTTCACATGTTAACAAGGTCCGCTATATATGAGATCTCTATTGGTGGCCGATATCCTATATGATGTTTTGGTTTTGTGCAGATCAAAGTAGGTGCTACTCTACCATTCCCCTCGTAATAGTGATGATCTCGTGTTTTGAGTTATATTTGTCATGCTTAAATCACCTCGGATTAGTAGGTTAGTTACTTAGTTTCCATTTTTTAGTTTTTGAATGAAGTTATTATTGCTGAATGGAGTTCCTATTGCAACTTGATTAACCTTCCCGATCAATCCTTATGCATATTCCTTTTCCATTTCAGAAAGACTTTTTTTCTCGTAATAAAATAGTCCTATATATTAATGTATTGAGTTATAGCTTTTGGTTCCCTCACAGAATGTTGAACGGCTAAAAAAGGTAATTGTTGTTTCGTAAAAGATGCATATGCCTCTTTACAATGTGTGAGAGGATTATGTTCGTTTCTTTAAAAATTTAGAATATGCCTCCATATGGTGATTTTAAGTTGTATAGTTCAAGAATGCTTTGCGGTGCGTTGATGATTTATGTTTCCTAGACCTTCATAAACAATTTGGCTACCAATCATCAGTTCTCGTCTTGTTTCAGGAAACACCCATCGTGTTACATGCAGACCAAGCATAGACGATTCTCGGGCAGGAGCTTATGAGTAATAGTCGTAAGGACCACCGGACACGGTGCTTACTGGTGATCTAGCTTCAACCATTTTTGTGTCCCTCTTGCACAGCTCCTTCATCCCAGCTCTCATTATATAATTAAGTACAGACTTACCTAAACTGAAATGGTACATCTTGCTTTGTTATTTTTACACACAATAAAATACTTCCCTTCATATCATAGAGTAAAGGCGTTTCATTTACAAAGCAATTACCGGGTCCATAAATAAGTGTGCCCGGCCCCGAAATAAAATAGTGCCTTATGTGATGTCAAGATGCGAAAGATATTTTTGTTGCCCGATTTCTAGGTTCACATTGTTGGTCACTTCCCTAGGTTTGCTTGTGTAAAATTTGTTATATCAAGCAATGAGTTTCAGTTTTTTTGCCTTAACACTAACACCGCCAAGTAATTAATATTTTCAAAAAAAAAAATGGCCATGTATCATGATATATGCTTGAGGGTACCATATCTTTCCCATTTTATTATGCTCGTGAGCTGAGTTCTTAAAAATTAAGAAAACCCCGTCTTGGATACATAGCACTTTCACCTTTTCAGAATAACAATTAATATCCATTATATCACCGACATATGAATGCTAAATCGAAGCGTATAATCATAGCAATGCTATGGTGATTTCAAGAGTTGGGTTTAGTTTTGTCACCCAGGAGTTCTCGATCTCCGTGAAGTGTGGTTGTTTGAGTGTTTATTTATTTTTTTCCCGTAATTTCATGAGCATTTAAAACAAAAAAATCATCTTTGTTTCGGTCAGGTTCCCGACTCTCCATGCAAATTCCATCTATGGTTTAGTTCATACATGTTGCTTGATGTAAATCATGTTTCTACACATTGCGATTTGAGAGTATACAAATTGTTGTATGATTATGGCGGTAATCATTGGAATTTTGATCAAATTCCTAAACAATGACATTTGGATGAATTACATTATCTCGCTTCTTATTACATATCATATGTATCTATTTAAAATTTAAATTTCTAGAGTGTGTACATGACCGCAAACTCAAATGTAATGCTTGGCGAGTGTTTGGCTTAACTGTCAATGCATACGCATTTAATCGAATCGGATTCGACCCCTCCCTCGTCCCCTCGCACTTTTCTTTGGATGCACAGGCCACACAGGTAGGATCAAGTGATAATCATTCTAGCTATTTAGATTGTAACCATTATCATTGGTTCTCTATGTTTGCTAAAACCCATCTCATTTTCTAAAAATCTTCCTGTGTTCCTCATGATTTCTTTACTTGGTGCATGCTATTTGGCTATCGATTCTCTGCTTGTCACTATTGCATCATATCTTTCATCTCATGTTGCCATGGGTGTGTGCACCGCACAGTCACAAAGTGATGGATGTGGTGTATTTGTTGTCATCCCTATAGTCCAACTTGGATGAAAGTCATGTGCAAATTTGTGGTTTCTCATTGGGGAATTATGGACTACATCAAGTTGCGCTTAGCAACCAATAGGGTTGTGTGTCTTTTTGGTTGAGGTTCTGAATGCAAAGTCAAGCAAAGATAGTGAATGGCCTTTCATGTGTTTCTTTTACGAGATCAAGTAGTTGATGATGCTCCAAGGACCGTGCATTTGAACTCGATAGTGATCGATATCGTGAAGCGGCCTACCGAGTTCAAATGCCTCGCAAATTGCCTCTACCGCTCCCGAGATTATAACAAAGGTTAGCTACCGTTTTCAATTTGGGAAATCATGGTTGCTATTGTTAGCTGGTCACAGCTTGAAGAAAAACAGCTAGAATAGATATAATCATTAAAGGTGATGTCATTTGATATTCTAATCTTTGAACTTGGGGTGCGCCCCGAGCTTGGGTTCTCTCGTTATATTTTGTGCCTATATAGTGATGAGCTTTATTAAAGTTAGACTATGGGGACATGAGGCATATAGTCTCTTGAGGATACCATGAGACACCTCGAGTTGGTCGGGTCCCTCACTTTGGTTGGGCAAAGCACAAAGACTCCAACAAGAAGTGTAGGGCCTTTCTTTGCCACCTTAGATAAATGAAATGATAGTTCTATCTCTCTCTCGCATTATGTTAGTTGCTCTTTGTCTACTCCATATTGTCTCATTTATCCCCTGTTGTCCGATGCTTTCTTTGGTTTCAGTTCAGTAAATGTGATTCACTTGATTCACTTTTCTTCTCTTAATATGCAAGGTGTGCAAATGAAAAATCATCAACATTTCCCATTCATCAACCTCGTTGGAGTTCCCGGCCCTAGAGACGGAGCACCATTGCCGCCTAAGCGGGGAGTTTAGTGGTCGGGGCACAGCAGTGCCTCGGGTCAGTCTTACCGCTTCATGCTTTGCTAACATCATCCCCGGTCTTTGTACCGGTGGTCTACTGTGTGATGGTCTCTACCAAATCCATGATCGATGTTCTAAAAGGATGAAAATTATAAACCCCATTATATAGCTACATTTCCCCCCGCAGGTTAGTATAAATTTTGCTACATTTTCCTTTTATCTTTGCTTAAATTTGCTTGAGCCATTTTTTTTGTATTAGTAATCCTTGCTAAATAGATGGGGTTTACATTTTTGAATGCTATAAAAAATTATAAGGCTCAGAATGAATATGCAAGGGACAGATTCTCAGTAGCATGAATATGCAAGGGACAGATTCTACAGAGTATCATGGTGACAACGGCTTGGAATCGGATTGAAGCCGGCACCACTACCCTTCAATCCTATATGACCCTTCAATCTTATATGAAGACATGCATTCCTCCGCCTTATGATGCATGAATTATGTTATCTTAAGCCCTCTCGCACACCACCCCTCCAATAAACTATCGCTCCACTCTTTTTATGTAGAGTATATCGAATCGAACATCTACCTAGCCTCCCGTAGTATTTAGTTAAATGTCCGGACATCCGATATATATAATGCATCTCTATTGTAATATTTAGATCGTGTCTAGACATCCGGTATTGTAATAATTATCTAATATCCGACACCTTATATCTATATTGTCTTTTCTTTACGATGTTGCTTTGGCCATGGCTCACGCGCATGGGCGCGCGCAAAACGCGTGATGTTGATGTGCTTCGCGGAGAGATTTGAAGACGAGCCCGTGGTAAGACAACATGCTTCACCGCTTCATCGTTTACGGAGATCGCTACCATGACAGTTCTCATCCCACCGTGTGGGCGAAAGGGAGCGAAATGCTATTGAGGCAAAGACATTCCAACACGTGTAGCGCTTGGGACTCCGAGGGCAACCACGGCATCGCGATCATGGTTAAGTGCAAATCCTTGACCAATGTGCATATTATTTGTACCGACTATGCCAACAAAGACTAACTTCTTTACCAATCTACGATTCTCGACTTCAATTTTGGGTCCACCAGAGCGGCCATTGGATTTAACAAAATCCACTTCTTCTGCAGCCGAGGCTCACTCATTCAAGATTCGGTTGTTTGCCGCTAGCCGCGCTCTTGACTTTTGTTGGATATCCGTATGCGACCATCCACCAAAGATCATTTTCGTAGTATATGTACGTGAGAACTAATTCAGCCTACGAGCTGCACTTCCGCTTTGAAACCGTAATGTCTCAGACGTTTAATTTTCGAATGATCTATTTTCCCCGTCTCAACATCCAGTGGCCTTATGCGCCGCATTGATCTGTATCCTCTTTAATTGTAATTACGACGCTCACCGTGTTCATTTGTGGATGCTATCTAAACACGCATCGCCTCCAAGTATCGCCTATTATTTACATTCAGCCTATCCTCGCGCGCATGGGCGCGCGCCATTCACTAGTTCCTAAATAGATCATTAGTGGAAGATAGGCTTATTGGAGTTTTAGATTGGACAATATGATCGATTCGCCACCACAAAAAAGGTGATTGTTGTCGTATGCAGTGGTAGTTGTGCAACTTGGCGAGAAAACCACCTAGCCAGAGTTAGCGATGCGCCCATTTGTTTCAGCTAGTAATCTAACATATATATATGTCCAGCTTATCCGTGGTTCTTATGACACACATATCTATACCTAATAATAAAAACACAAAATTTCGCCAATCTGCGACAATTCTGTCCGCCAGTCCCGTTCGAAGGGTATAAGGACCAGCTGCTTCCGTCCACTTGGGCCTGTGTAGCAAGCAGCGGCAGCAGGCCTCGGCCAGCAGGGCAGCAGCGCAGCAGGCCGGCCCTGGTCGATGGGCCAAGCAGCAGCGCAGCAGGCATCCACCCAATCACAACCTGCCCCTCGCGTCTGGCCCACCGCAGCTCAACCAAATGCAATGAAGAAAAGGTAAAAATACTATGCAAAACCATGATTCTAACCTTGATCTCCACGTATGACGAACCAAATATAAGGAGCTTACTACCACACTGCACAAACATAAGTAATGTTAAGCGAACCTTAATTTATTTGTCTTAATAACTCCAAAGTTTTTACCTAGAAAAGACCATTATGGTTGGCAAGATAAAAAATAAATAAACTATGAAAATGGAGTATTGCATATATTACAATAATTTTAGAATTTAATCAAACTTTTTTTACGTGAAAACACCATTATGGTTAGCAAGAGTAAATAAACTATGAAATTGTAGTGTTCCCAAAAAAAAAAAAGACTATGCAAATGTGTTACATATATTAAAATAATCTTGCATATATCATATGTAATGTAATAATGTTAAAATGTATATTTGTTGCAATAATTGCCTGTTTACTTTACATAAATGGGTGATTATTGTTCATAATATGAATAGAATGAGTAGAATCAAGTATCAAGTTGGGAAGTCCTAATTTCTAGATGTGTAAACTTGCTCTGATATTTTTCCGATTTGTTCTCCTCAGGCTTCTTAGAGTCGAGGTTGATACTCCATATTAGTAATTTAGTTCACCAAATGCATACAGAGAAAAAAATACATACAAAATAGAATTTTAATTGTTATGAACTATGGCTGCTATCTCCACCCAATCGACATTACATGCAAAATAGAATTTTAGTTGTTATGAACTATGGCTGCTATCTCCACCCAATCGACATCTTCTCCGTAAGGCCCTCACCGACCAAATATTCAAGCTAAGGACCACGGGTTTTATAATTTATTTGATATGTTTAAGATTGAATTAATTAAGCTTGGTTAATAGATTCAATAAAAAAATACGAGAATCATATATAAATCATGCGCCCGTAGCAACGCACGGGCATTTTTGCTAGTAGACCAATAAAAACACATTATTGGTTTATGTGTGTAAAGGGCTTGTTTTTCTGTTGTTTTTTTAAATGGTTCTTTTTCTCTTATCCAATAGAAAAACATATATCAGAGCTCAAGGTCACCTATAGGGCGTAGGGCTTTTACCCATGCGGGGCTCCCTTGATTAAGGCCTCGTTCGACAACCATTATTGTTGGTAATTATCTTTTTGAAATGGGTAATTTTGATCTATTGCATTGCATTTTGAAGTTTTGATATCTGTGAGTACACTTCACCTATTCTGAAATTTACCATTATAATTTTGTGTGATTATTGCCATTTTATACGAATCTAGAACATTTGGGCCACATGTACGCGTACCTGTCTTTCAAATATACCAAACGAACCTTCTCTCAGATGAGCCCACCAGTAAGCCTGCCGTTGGGGAGGGTTTGAACAAACCCGTCTCTACCCATATCCAAATCCATCTGTACTTTATCCATTCTATACCCTCCTGTATTTATCCGTACCCAGTGGATAACACTGCCGGCTGGAGGAGACACCGCCGCCGCCCTTTGACTGCCGAACTCCGCTAGGTTTTCAGAAAGCATATTGCTGTTACGAATGATTTTGTTCAGGCACAAATGCTTAATTTCATTACAGCACTCCGTATAATTTCATCGCAGCACTCCGCATAATTTCATCGATGGTAGTGCTCGTCCGTGACGGTGCGATTATCGCCATCGCCCCCGCCGTAGCCAAACCCACCCGGGTTGCCGCTGCTTCTGCACACCTTCTGCCCCCGCCGCCACCCGCGATGCCCTCCTCCACGAGCGACGCCAGCGCGTCCCGTGCCACGGCCGCGGACACGTCCAGCCCCATGCTTGTCAGCAGAGCGGCGGCGCGATGGTGAGCTGGTGGCGGATTGGGCGCGGCGGTGAGCGGTGAGCGGCGGGGTGTGCGGTGGCGGCAGCGGCATACGAGGCAGTGCGGTGGTGGTGTGCTGAATGCGGCGAGGTGAGCGGTGAGCAGCTGCAGCAGAGCGGCGGTGGTTGGCGGCTGGCTTAGCAGGGTGTGTTGGATTTGGGCGGTGGTTTGCTAGGGTGCGCCAAGCGAGTGGTGCTGATGCGGCGAGCGTGGCGGCGAGCTTGGCGGCGATGGACAAGGGCAGTGTGGGCTCCGGTGGCGGGTGGCACGCGGCGCGTGGCTTCATCGATGACTCTGGCGGACTCGTCACCTTGCTCGAGCGTTCCTTGACCTTCATCGATGGCAGCAGTTCACGGCGGGCTTGAGAAGAGCAGGGGGTGAGATGGGTGAAGCAGGATCGCCGTCTTGGCGAAAGTTTCTCCCATTTCATGCCCCCTTTTTGCTCTTGAGCTCGACGTTGTGCTCCCGGCGGTAGCCATGGTCGGCCTTTATAGGCGCCATAGGCCGGTTCGACGCCGGCGATATTTCCCGGCAACCCGACAACTCCAGCTCAACCGGATGGTACATGGTGACGAGGATGTGGCGAGGGTCAACTGGTGTCGTTGGATGGCGACGAGGAACTATGGCAGTTCGGCACAGGAGGTCAGCGAGGTATAGTGGCTTGGGCGACCCAGAATAGGGAGGTTGTGGACCTCACACAGTCCGCGCACGGTGCGGCGCGCTCCGCGTGTCCATGGTGTACGCGAACTCGACGAGGCGTCCACACCGAGGACGGGACGGCTCGAGCGACGGTCAGCAGATGCCCTGTGTGCCGGTCGTCCCTGATGCCCGCACGGGGAAGAGGAGGCAGTGGGGAAGAGGAAGCCAACCTGCGGGTCCCGTTCGTCGGTGAAAGAGGGAGAATGAAGAGGAGAGAAGGCCGGCTTGCCGGCTTGGGCTGCTGCTGCCGCTTTGGACCAAAGGCCTGGCTAGGCCTTGTGCTCGATCTGCGCTGTCATGTGCTGGAAGGGGAGCAGGCTAGAAGGAGGGAGGGTGTCGATTGAGCCCGAGTAGCCTTTCCTATTTAGGAACCAGAAGCATACCCCGCGCGTTGCTACAGGAACTACTAATTTGGAATGAGGTTGAATTATTCATGCAATTGTTAAGAAGAGATTAACTATTACAAACTAATGTTAGTGGATAGCATGACACGTTGATGTGAATAATTAATATTATGTTAGTGGATGATGTGTTGGATATCATAATTATTTTTGCTAGTGACCTTTAATTGAAAGTGTTAGTGGGTCGCTGAGGTGGCATCCTTGCATGTTGGAGAGAACTCCTTAGTTGAACTTTAATTGAAAGTGTTAGTGGGTTCTTTGGGTGGCATGCTTGCATGGTGAGAGAACTTGCATGGTGAGAGAACTCTTTAGTGGGGTTTGGCTATATAGGAGTAGTAGATAGATTCCTTTTTCTTTTCCTTTTCCCATTTTCCATTTTCCAGTTGTATATAACTAGACACACATTTGATTAATATTTTTGTGTGCCTATATATGTGGCCATGCTCTTATAATTTATATACCTATATTGGAATACATGACATATATTTATTCCTACTCATGATTATGTGTATCCCCATACATATATTCATATATAAATATAATAAGAGATGGCTTCTTTATTCCCAGAGTAATAAATAAATTAAATACACATCAAGGAGTTGGGGTTTGGGAATTTGAGGATGTGGTTGGAGGTACGGTGGTTGGTAAATCAAGAAAAGGGTCAAGGGAATGAAATATTTGGTGGGAAAAGAACAAGGGAAAGGTCAAGAGAAATATTTGGGTAATGGATGAGCAAGGAATATAATGGTGGGGTAAACAAGGAATACTAGAGGATTCTTCCCTCGCGTTGTTACGGAATGCAATAGATTTTTTCACGTGTTTTTATGAGAATTAGCGATAGGTGATGTGGGATTTACAAATAATTCTAAAACTCACACCGCACCACCTCGAGCCCTCCATACATCACCATGGGCCACTGTGGGATGTTTGATTACATGTTCGGGGACACTCACTTGCGCACAAATCATAAACTATACTCACCTCAGATATCGATATGCACGGCATGTGAAATGAGACCAACATGTGCTCGTGGAAGAAGTGCTTGAGGAAGCATGAGCGGACGATGTTGACGTAGTGCTCCGAAGGCCATGCCGGGCGGCAAGCCTCTTGCTCCATCATGCCCTTGTGGTGGAAGGCGCGCAGCCATGACGTGATTGGCATCCTTGACTCCTTGACGAAGTGCCGTGACATATATATTGCCTTTTTGCGCCATCACCTTGCATGGGTCATCATGCTGAACCCCATCATCTTTGAAGGTCGACTCTCGCATCGATCCGGATCTTGCATATATGTATCACCCAATCAAACAAAAATCGAAATGTGAAAAAAGAGAGCATGGAGAGGGGAGATGAATGGCTCATGTCATGCAAATTATGACCAATGATGCATGAAGGGGTATAAATAGAACTATCAGTTGACCGCTCAATTGCCTCGAAGTTGTCGGTGCATTGATTGCTAGTGTAATATTGTGCGTCGGTTTGCATGTGCATTCATCCGAATGCATGCGCCTATAGGAAGGAGAAATGGCAAGCATGCAGGGGAAGCGTAGCGTACACGCGTTTCTAAAAGGGAGGAGGCCGCCGTTTTCTCCCCATGTGACCGTAAATAGCTAAAGAGGCCGACGGTAATTAATTGAGCATGCATGCGGACACTAGAAGGCGAGTGGGAGGGGAAGAGGGCTCCGTCTCTTGGTGCATTCGGCAGCTTGAAGAGACCGGCGGGTAACGTGGCTTTTTCTTTTGTATGGGTGTTAGTGGGGCTGTTGATGTGGCATAGCTGTATGTCAAGAGAACTACTTAGTGGGGCTCTCCTTTGTAGGAGTTATAGATTTATTTGATGCCAAAATAAATTCTAGCTCAATAAACAAGAAGCAAGCAATCATTCCAACAAGGCCTACCTTCTACATGGTGAATTTTGATGCAAGGTTTTCGAAAACAGGTTTTTGGTTTATGCGGAAAAATAAATCAAGTTTTAGTTGTAATTATAAAAAGTTCAAAATTTTAGTGATTTTTAAGATGATGCAAAACACGGGTGTTACACTAGCCAAGGCAAAGATGCCCAAGTGGTCACAAAAACCCCGACGGTGGCCAGGGCAACCGCGCCAGCCGACGACGGGCCGTGGTGGTCGACAAGTAGTAGCCCTATCATCCCGGCGGTCCGTCATCTGGTGCCCGCCCGCCCCGTTCCTCTACAACACGCGATGGGGGGCACGGTTTAGTTCTCGCCGAACCCCCATAACTCGGCAACGGGCATGGCGGTCACTATCGCCCGTCATAGTAGGCACTCACTATGGTGCCCCACAAGCTCGAACAGCCCCACTTCCAGGCACCGCATAGGTACGGGACCAGATACTGGGCTCCCTCACAACTCGGCCTTCCTCTAGGCTTCGGCTATGGTAGCCGGTGCCTCCACCGCCGCAATAGCCATGGAGCCCGATGCACGGAGGGTCGTTCGACACGTCGCCGCCGCTAGCAACTTCAAGACCATGACGCCGACATCGCTTGGCCCGAGCGAGTGGTATGTTGACTCTTGTGCTGGTGCCCACGTGTCATCCAGTCTTGTCATCCAGTCTTTCATCTATCATTGTTGGTAATGGAGCTACACATCCCGTTACCTCCGTAGGATCTCACTCTTTTATCACGCCGCAACGTCCTTTAATTCTTTCTAATGTTCTAGTTTCCCATAGCATTATTAAGAATTTAATTTCCGTTCGTCGGTTTACCATTGATAACAACTGTTCCATCGAGTTTGATCCTTTTGGCCTTTCCGTGAAGGACCTTCGCATTACTGAGAAAGCGTGGTCGAAAGGTGCAATAGCACAGAGATCTCGCCCATTCTTTCGCCAAAGACCCACCAACACCACCGCCCTCACCGCCGCCGCTCCACCACCTTTTGGCATCGCCGCCCTCGGTCCACGTTGGTCATGAGGTCTTGTCCAAGCTCATTAGTTCACATGCTATTTCATGTAATAAGCGCAATGACACTCATATTTGCCATGCCTCGGCCGCCTAGGGCCGCCATGTGCGTCTTCCTTTTTAGCGTGTCAAACTCCCATGCACCTCGCCCCTTTGATTTAATACACCGTGATCTTTGGACATCTCCAGTTGTTAGTGTTTCTAGCTATAAATATTATCTTGTCATTCTTGATGATTGTAGTCACTTCAGCTGGACTTTTCCTTTACGCCTCAAATCCGACACTTTTACTACTCTTACTAATTTCTTCTCGTATGTGTGCACGTAGTTCGACTCCTCCATCAAGGAAGTTCACCGCAACAATGGCCGTGAATACGATCATTCCTCGGCCCGCACGTTCTTCCTCACTCATGGGGTCGTTTCTTCGCCTCTCGTGCCCATACACCTCCCAGCAAAATGGGCGGGCTGAGCGCATCCTACGCACAATTAACAACATTATGCGCTCACTCCTGTTTCAGGCACTCTACCTCCGGTTGATTGGGTGGACTCACTCCACACTGCCACCTACCTCCTCAACCGCCACCCCACAAAAACCCTAGATGGCTGAACACCCAACCTCGCCCTCTATGGCACACAGCCCTCTTATATTCACCTTCGTGTTTTCGGCTGTTCTTGCTTTCCTAACCTTTCATCCATAGCTCCACATAAACTATCACCACACTCCTCTTGTGTGTCTTCCAGGGGTACTCCTCCGATCACAAGGGCCATCGGTGTCTTGACCTTCACTCTAACCGCATTCTCATCTCTAGACATGTCGTCTTTGATGAAGTGGTGTTTCCTTTCGCTGATATGTCCAGCACACCCCAGGAGTTGATGATTCCTCTTTTCCCCATGGGTCAAGAGCTGTGTATGCAGGTTCTCACCTTCCTAGTGGCATGGATGATTCCTCTTTTCCCCATGGCACCAACTTTGCCTATTGGAAGGTAAAGATGACCGCACACCTCAAGTCAATCAATAGAGAAGTGTGGGTTGTGACCGAGAACAAGTTCGAAGTGGCAAAGCCAAATGAGCCAACCGCGGCCGAAGAGAAGAAGATCTATGCAAATGATCTTGCCGTGAGTGCATTCCATGAGGCATTCAACGATAGAGTGTTTGAGCAAGTCAAGTCACTCACAATTGCTCATGAGATATGGAAGAAGCTAGAAGAGTGCTATGAGGGCACCGAAGGCGTCAAGCAAGCCAAGGCATACATAAAGCTTGAGCAATTCAATAGCTTCAAGATGGAGGAAGATGAAAGCGTGTCGGAGATGTTCCACCGCATGCAAGTGTTGGTGAACGATCTAAATGCACTTGGTGAAGACATCAAGGACAAGACCTTCAACATGAAGTTCTTGAGGTGCTTGCCGGAGAGGTTTGGGATGTTCATCACGATGCTCGTGAGGACAAATTTGAAGAATTTGACACTCAACCAATTGCTTGATGAGGTGATGACCGATAATTCATATAGAGATGACAAGAAGAAGCAAGAACTCATAAACAAGGCAAACAAGAAGATCAAGGAGGAAGAGAAGAAAGAGGACAAGAAGAGCTTGGCACTCAAGGCAAGCTCATCATCAAAGGGCAAGAAGAAGAAAGAAGAATCAAGTGATGATGAGAGTGACACTTCTACTAGTGGAAGTGAAGTTGATGAACAAATGACCCTCTTTGTGAGAAGATTGAGAAAATATATGAAGAAGGCATACATCAACAAGAAGAACAAGAAGCAATCATCCAAGAAGACCAAGGATGGTAAGAATGAAGGCAACATGAAGTGCTTTTGGTGTCATGATGATTGTCACTTGATTGCCGAATGCCCATATGAAAGTGATGATGAGAAGGGCATCAAGAAAGCTAGAAAGAAGAATGATGCCAAGAATGAGAAGGAGAAGAAGCCCAAGAAGAAGAATGAGTCACATGTGGCTACTTGGGATAGTGATGGCTCATCCTCTTCAAGTGATGAAGAAGAGGAGAAGAAGAAGAAGAAGAAGGGACAAGCTCATCTTGCTATGCATGACAAGATCTCCCTCTTCGACACTCCCTCATCATGCTTCATGGCTAAGGCCACAAAGGTACAATCTATCACTAATGATGATGATGATGATAGTGATAGTGATAGTGATGATGAGGAGCCAAAGCACACTAGGGAAGAATTACAAATCATGCTTGATGATTGCATTGACATGTATAAGCAAAGTAGGAAGGAGGTCAAGGGCTTGCATAAGGAAACAAAGAGCCTTAAGCAAGAACTTGATGAGCTTCGGGCCTCTTATGAGAGTCTAAAGGTAGACCATAAGAAGCTTGAGAAATCTCATTCTAAGTTAGAGAAAGCTCACTCCTCTCTACTTGAAGAGCACAAGTTGTGCTTAGTTGAGGATAAGGTTGATACATGCAATGCAAGCATCATGTGTGACATTCTTGTTGATGAATCAACCCCCAAGTGTGAGACCTCCACTAGCTCTATCACTAGCATATCCATCACTAGTGAAGATAATGACAACCCTATGCTTATTCATGAGAATGCTTGTTTAAAGAGGGAAGTAAAGGAGCTCAATCACACCTTAGCTAAGGCTTATGGTGGTGAGGACCGCTTGCTTATGTGCTTGGGTAGCCAAAGGGCATCCTTATACAAAGAGGGCTTAGGCTATATCCCCTGTTGCGTTTCCTAAGCGCAAGTGCCAAAAAGGCAAAAGCACCGGGAACCACAGGTTGACTTCCCACAACGACTTTGCCGAATTGTTACATTCCGCCTACCATCGCCACGGGATGTCGGGTGGCATTCTCGTAGCATTTCTGTAACAAGTCCGCAAAGCGCACGGAAATACCTTTGTAGCATTTCACCCAGAGATATTCAGGGTATCGTTATTTATATTTTTCCCAAAGGAAGGCATGGTGTAGGACTCTAGCAGGGGCATGAACAAGACAACATGTCTATGCAGTTGACCAATACTCAATACAGGGGTAAGTCATGATAGTTTAAGATAGTGTGACACACACTTGGGCCAACCTCAAGGATAAAAGGAAAATAAAGAATATTCCTAAGTGGAGCAGGCATTCTAAAGTAGCTGTGCAAAGAACAAGTTAATAATCATGCAAACATAGATGACTAGAGTTTTAGGCTGAGAGTGAGATGGACGGGGAGACTCCCGGGTGCCATACGGCCCAATAGAAGCATTTACGAACTCCTACAGCACACACGAACGTGGGGGGATTTCAAGGGACGGTCAAGGCTTGTCACGACCAAGCCGCCTACCCCCTCAACCGTGGCATGCACTCATATTCGAAGGTTCCCGCTTACCCGGGCACCATGCCCGCGTATTAAGGTACGACCCATATCCCCTGCAGACCCCCACCCTCCGGATGGACGGGCTAAGATATAGACCAGGCCCGAAAGCCACAACGAACCGCCACCTCAGCTCAACTCTTACTCTACTCAAATACATGGCATGAATGGTTAGGCTCTAAGTTCTATACGACTAACCACGACATAGGAACTATAGTCTAGTTCTTCTATCATGATCGTGTCGAGAACAACATGTCAAGAATATAACATGCAAATACTCTAGCTCTATTGCACAAGCATATGAGATCAAGACTTGAGGATAAACCATAAATGTATTCATACCGAATATTCCTTCTCCCAAGTACAAGCTCTCCAATGAAGCTTAGCCTTGCTCCAAATACTACTAAAGACCAAAAGAACTAGAGAAGTGGAGGAGTAGAGAGGAGAGGAGAAGAGGAGTAGAAAGTGAGGAGGCTCCAAATGGTGTGTGTTACAATGGTGGGAGATGGCCTCCTTTTATAGGTAGAGGAGAGGGGGCTCATTGGAAAATTCCCCTCCCCATATGGAAGGAGCCAAAAACCGACTGGGAATACCTTCCTAGTTTGCTAAACCGACCAACCAATGTCGCGAACGCCAGTTTTGGAAGGTAACAAACCGCCTCCCCGAAGCTGGGCCCGAACCGCCGGCGGGGGTGCGGCCGCACTGTGTGGTGCGCGCACCACTCCCGGGGCCCCGCTCGGGCCGGGCTTTTGGTAGGCTGGCGTCTTTGGGCCCGAAAAGTTGTATGGCGGTGTTTGCTCGGCCCGCCTGCGTGTTTGGTCCATTTCTCCCTTGGGCTTGATGTTCTTCGTGAATGCGCTTTCCGGGGAGGCGCCTTTTGGTATATTTTCCACTTGTTTCTTATATAAATCTGCACAATAATAATTTGAACACTACAAGTGAAAATATGTGAGTTATAAATGTATATGAGTATGATAAGGTATAGTTTTACTCCCTTTATGGTAGTAAGTTGACGGTAAAAATATGTCGTTAGTGACCGTCAACATCCCCAAGAAAGGCAAGGCCGCCTATGTGACTCACAAGACTCGTTTTGTGAAGAACAATGGTAGCTTTTGCAAAGCTTGCAAGCAAGTTGGTCACCTAGAGCAAAAGTGCATGAACAAGAAAACCAATGTCTCTTCCATTAAGCTTGATCACTCATATATGCTTGTGAAGGAGGACAATGGTGTTCGTGCTAGGTTCATTGGTACACCATGGATGGGCTCAAAGAAGAAAGCCATTTGGGTACCAAAGGCCTTGGTGACTAACCTTGAAGGACCCGAGCAACATTGGGTACCTAAGAAGAATTGATCTTATTTTGTAGGTCAATTATCATGCCGGAGGAGAGCATTGGATAATGGATAGTGGGTGCACTCAACACATGACCGGAGATTCTTATATGTTCAAGTCAATTAGCATCAAGGGCATTGATGAGTATGAGTCAATCACATTTGGCAATGACAAGAAAGGCAATGTGTTGGGGCTAGGCAAGATTGCTATCACTCAAGAGAAAAGCTTGTCAAAGGTGTTGCTAGTTGATCATCTTGATTACAATCTATTGTCGGTCTCTCAACTTTGTGATCTTGGCTACAAATGCATATTCATAAGTCAAGAAGTTGAAGTGGTTAGTGGTGATGGTGCCAATATGATCTTTAAGGGATTTAGATATGGTGATCTCTACCTTGTTGATTTCAAGTCAAAAGAAGCCAAGTTGACAACATGTCTACTCTCAAAGGCTAGCAAAGGGTGGTTGTGGCATAGAAGGCTTGGTCATGTTGGAATAAAGCAATTGAACAAGTTGATGAAGCATGACTTGGTTAGAGGCTTGAATGATGTGAAGTTTGAGAAGGACAAACCTTGTGGAGCATGTCAAGCCGCAAGCAACATGGCAATGCACATCCAACCAAGAGCACAATGAGCACTAGCAAGGCATTTGAGTTGCTACACATGGACTTGTTTGGGCCAACATCATACTCTAGCATTGGAGGCAACAAGTATGGTTTTGTCATAGTTGATGACTATACTAGATACACATGGGTGTTCTTCTTGCGTGACAAGAATGATGTATTTGAGATTTTCAAGACATTTGTCAAGAGGGTTCAAAATGAGTTTGAGAGATCCATCAAGAAGATTAGGAGTGACAATGGAAGTGAATTCAAGAACACAAGAATTGAAGAGTTGTGTGATGAGCTTGAATTGGACATCAATTCTCACCAACCTACACTCCTCAATCCAATGGTGTAGTTGAGAGGAAAAATAGAACCTTGATTGAAATGGCAAGATCAATGCTTAGTGAGTACAATGTTAGCCATTCCTTTTGGGCGAAGCAATCAACATGGCTTGCTATTGTAGCAACCGACTCTATTGCCATGGGATGCTTGGCAAGACACCTCATGAGTTGCTCAATGGAAGGAAGCCCAACATTGGTTACTTTAGAGTCTTTAGATGCAAATGCTACATTCTCAAGAAAGGCACAAGATTGGGCAAATTTGACAAGAAGTGTGATGAAGGGTTCTTAGTTGGATATTCAACCACAAGCAAAGCATATAGAGTTTGGAACTTGGGTAGTGGCAAACTTGAAGAAGTTCATGATGTGGAATTTGATGAAACCCAAGGCTCTCAAAATGAAGTTGAAAATCATGATGATGTTAGTGGTTCCAACTTGGAGAATGCAATGAGAAATATGGATGTTGGTGACATTCGGCCAAGGCAAGTTGAGGATGATGATGACACTCCATTGACTACCACTACCATTGAGATTGATGCAAATGAAGCAAGCACTAGTGGTACTCAAGATGAAGATCAAGAACAACAAGCTAGTCCAACCCCTCATCCTAGTCATCAAGTGCAAGTGATGCAACCATCCAACATTGCAAGAGATCATCCAATTGATCAAATTGTCGTGACATCAATAGTGGAGTGATTACTAGAGGAAGATTGGCATTCTTTTGTGCTCACCATGCCTTTGTAGCACAAGAAGAACCAGAGAACATTGAAAAGGCACTAAAGAAGGAAGATTGGGTCAATGCTATGCATGAAGAGTTGAACAACTTCAAGAGAAATGATGTATGGGAATTGGTGGAAAGGCCAAAGGACTACAATGTGATAGGAACCAAGTGGGTCTTCAAGAACAAGCAAGATCAAGATGGAATTGTTGTTAGAAACAAGGAAAGGCTAGTAGCTCAAGGATACACTCAAGTAGAGGGTCTTGACTTTAGAGAGACATATGCACCGGTTGCTAGACTTGAAGCAATTAGAATCTTGCTTGCTTATGCTTGTGCTCATGACATCAAGCTCTATCAAATGGATGTGAAGAGTGCATTCTTGAATGATTTCATCAATGTGTTGGTATATGTTGAGCAACCACCGGGCTTTAAAGATGAAAAGTATCCCAACCATGTCTACAAGTTGAAAAAGGCCTTATATGGATTGAAACAAGCACCTAGAGCATGGTATGAGAGGTTGAGAGATTTTCTCCTCTCTAAAAGGGTTCAAGATGGGCAAGGTGGATACCACTCTCTTCACCAAGAAGATTGGAAAGGACTTGTTTGTGGTGCAAATATATGTTGATGACATTATCTTTGGGTCAACCAATCAAGAATTTTGTGAAGAGTTTGCTAAGATGATGGCCAATGAGTTTGAAATGTCAATGCTTGGAGAGCTCACATTCTTTCTTGGTCTCCAAATCAAGCAATTGAAGAATGGCACATTCATTAGTTAAGGCAAGTACATCAAGGATATGATCAAGAAGTTTGATCTTCAAGATGCCAAGTCAATGTCCACACCAATGGCAACCAATGGAAACTTAGACCCCGACCCTAGTGGCAATATGGTTGAACAAAAGAAATATCGGTCCATGATTGGTAGTTTGCTCTATGCAACCGCATCAAGACCGGACATTGCGTTTAGTGTGGGCATGTGTGCTAGATATCAATCCGATCTAAGAGAAAGTCACCTCAAGGCAACAAAGAGAATTGTGAGGTACTTGAAGGGCACACAAGATGTTGGACTATGGTATCCAAAGGGATCCAAGTTTGATTTGATTGGATATTCAGATTCCGACTATGGAGGATGCAAGATCAATAGAATGAGCACAAGTGGCACATGTCAATTCCTTTGAAGGTCATCTGTATCATGGTCTTCAAAGAAGCAAAATAGTGTTGCTCTTTCAACCGCTGGCCAGAATACATAAGTGCGGGAAGTTGTTGCACCCAATTGCTTTGGATGAGGTCAACCTTGAGGGATTTTGGATTTAAATTTGACAAGGTTCCATTGTATTGTGACAATGAAAGTGCAAGGAAGATGACCCAAAATCCGGTTCAACATCCAAGAACAAAGCACATTGATATAAGGCACCACTTCATAAGAGATCATCAACAAAAGGGTGATATTTGTATCATGGGCATTGGCACCAAGATCAACTAGCCGACATATTCACCAAGCCACTTGATGAGAAGAGGTTTTGCATGCTAAAGGGAGAATTGAACATTATTGTCTTCTCCAACATGAGTTGATGCACCCCACTTATATGACATGCCTCTCCTTCGACAAACTCAAGGTAAAAGTTGTTTGTCATGGCATTCATATTTAGCTAAGGATTTGTTAGTGCATCTAGCCATCATGCATGCCTAATAGGCTCATTCATGGAAAATCAAATGATTTCAATGTATGTGTGGCACCACTATTGCCTTGAATGCTTTTATGAACTAGTGGTGGCATATGACATGTTTATGTGCTTGCAATCCTAGTGTTAACTCTAGAAAATGCGCTATTGATGTGTATTCTAACATGGTGCAAGATAACCCTTATGCATATGAGGTGTGAAAAATCTTGTCCTTGGTTCAAACTTGAATACATGGAAAGGCAAGTGATCTAGATGAGACCACATGTGATACTTTGATTGACTTGATTTCTCTCATTTACACCTTTTTGGTGATTGTTGACAAAGGGGAGAAATAAGTCACAAAGATGTTGGAAAGGATCACACAAATAGGGGAGCAAGCTCATAGACTTTTTGTGCATTTGTATGTGCATGATCATAATAAAATGTTGCATTGGCAATTTAAATTCAATATACATGTTTGCTTGGTGTATGCTAGTTTTTTTGAAACATTGATTGGTGATTGACCAACTAGCATGCATAGGATGTATCTAGACATTGCTCACATTTAGCCTATAATGTTGATCTCATGGGGTATGTTGAGTTTTGATGATTATCTAGTTACATTGATGCTAAGGACTCGATGGTTTCACGCTTCAAAGGTCCGAATTCTAGAACCTTAGCATCTCTTTTTGGTATTAGTATCTCTCCCCAAGATTTCTATCCATACATATGTGCCAAATTGATCCAAACACATGGAAGCACATATGTAGGGGAGCTACTACTACTAAAAAACCGTTCCTTGAAATGTTTGTCCAATCCTTGATTCATGATCAAAATGCTATGGACAAGCAATTCAAGTTCAATTGAATTTTATTTCATATCTTTGTGATTTTGGTTGTCATCAATTACCAAAAAGGGGAGATTGAAATCTCATGTTTGGTTTTGGAAATTGATGACACACTTGTGGACTAATCCTTGCTCTAAGTGTATGACTTGAGATAGGATTAGATGGATGACAAGGAGCATGATGATCATGAACATGGACGATGATGATGGACATGGTGGATCGTCAAGCTCGATGATCGGCTTGAGAGGAACCCGGAGGTCAAGGCAAAGGTATCTTGATAGGGTTTTTCCTTTTTGGTGATCAAGACACGATAGAGCGTGTGATCACATTATAGGATAGATAGCCGACTATCAAGAGGGGATGCCACGACAATCCTTTGGTGAAGTTCTTGTAGGTCCAATTGACTTGCATTTGCATTTAGGATTGAGAGCACTAACTTCGTTCTTGTCTAACCGATCGCGACATGCTAACACTTGTGCTCACGGGGGACACATTCAAGTGTTGGCAACTCAAGACAAGAAGCAAAACTTGGAAAGATGGAAAGACGACGACGCAGTTGATGAAGAGAAGATTTTTGTACCGCACCGGACGCTGGGCGGCGCGGCGCGCCAGCGCAAAGGTAAACATTCAAATCGGGCGCCGACGCTGCCCGGCGGCTTGCGCCGACGCGCCTAAATCAATTCTGCTGGCCCCGCCGCTGTGGAGAATTCGCCGTCGTGAAGAAATGAATCAGGTTTAACGCGGGCGCCGGCACGCACCGCACGCAGTCCGAGAGCATGTCGGAGACCCCCGGCGACGCACTTTGGCGCGGGTCCGCCCGGGGCGCCCTCGCACTGCGGCACTGACCGCTCGGGCGCGTCCGGCGCAGTCACCCGGCAAGGCCCAAGCAGCGGCATGAGGAAGCAACTTTTAGCCAACGGCTCTATTTCGACTTGGGGTCTATAAATAGTTGGTTGGCCGGCCATTTGAGGGGCCCTCTTGCACATTTGAACACTCCTACACACTTGTGAGCTTGTGAGACTCCTCTCCACTCATCTCTTCACTCTAACTTCGATTCTTGAGTGAGATTGAGAGTGATAGAAGTCCATTGCTTGATAGTCTTGCATCTAGAGGCACTTCATCCTTGGAGAAGCCACGGGATCTTGTTTCTCTTGGGAATTTGCTTGGTTCCCCTAGCAGATTGGAGCAAGAGGCGGTGTTGAGCTCGATTGGAGCTTGTTCGAGGCCACACCGGTGGTTTTGTGAGGGGTCGTTCCTTACCCCGCGGGAGATTCGTGAAAGGAGCACTAGTGGATTGCTCGTGGCTTGTTTGGCCCCCTCTTGTGATTGGTGTGCTTGAGCTCCCCCGGGGATTTGGCACCGCCATTAAACTTAGCAACCATCAAGTGGGTGTGTCGCCACAACGGGACTAGCGTGTCCCGGCAAGCACGTGAACCTCGGTGAAAAAATCATCGTGTCTTGTGTGCTAGCTCGTTGGAGATTTCTTGTACACGGTGATTGGCTTCAACCTCGACACTACACCGGTGGTATTGTATCCTAAGCACTCCTTCGCATTACTTTGGTAGTATATTTTGTTAGGGTGCTTAGCTTGGTAGCTTGAGTAGCTTGGTTAGCCTTGTTAGCTCCTAGTGGTAATCCTAGTTAGCTTATCTTGTCCACCTAGGAGTAACTTAGCAACCTAGCCATTGCTTGTGATTAGAGATATTAGAATTGCTAGAATTGATAGGAGGCTTGCGTAATTAGCTTGAAGCATTTGCTTTTTTGCTACGCCGTCTTAATTACTAACCGCCTTGCTTAGTGTTGTTTGTAGAATTTTTAATAGGCTATTCACCCCCCTCTAGCCATTAGGACCTTTCAACCACCAATTTGCCTCTTGCCTCATCTCTCTTGGATTTATTGAGGCCAAGTCTGATACTTCGGTTTTCATCTACCATCTTGGCTCTGATATGACTATTTTGCTTCTCTATGTTGATGACATTGTTCTAACGGCCTCCTCTATGAGTTTTCTTCAGTGGATTATTGCAGCTCTCTGCCGGGAATTCTCTTTGACGGATATGGGACCCCTCCATCACTTTCTTGGAGTTAGTGTTCAGCGCCAAAATGATAGCTTGTTCCTCTCATAGCATCAGTATATGTTGGATATTCTGGACCATGCTAGTATGATCAACTGCAAGCCTTGCAGTACTCCTGTGGATACTCATGCAAAGCTGCCTACTGATGGTGTTGCCATGGCCGACCCCACCTCCTATCGAAGCATTGCTGACGCCTTACAGTACCTCACCTTCACCTGTCTGGATATCGCCTACGCTGTTCAGCAGGTTTGCTTGTATATGCATGATCCTCAGGAGCCTCATCTGGGTGCTATGAATCAGGTTCTTCGCTATCTTTAGGCTACTTTGGACCTCGGTCTTCACCTTCACCGGACCACACCGACTGATCTTACTGTCTACACTGATGCTGATTGGGTGGAATGTCCTGACACGCGCAAGTCCACCTCTGGTTATGCCATTATTGACACCTGTTATAGCATAATACTACTAGTCAACTAAACATGAATAAGGGCTTAAAATGAATATCAACATAAGTTTAGGGGTTTAACTAACATAATTCCACGAGCTTTGGTGATTTATATCTTTTCAGGGATTAAATAGATAAAAGCAGATAAGATCGGTGAGAATCAGAAGAGTTTACATCCCATACGATGACAAGACTTAACCGTGAAGTAACTTCGACCCAAAATGTGGACTAAAACACTCTAGAAGATACCGGAAGACACCAGGGAGGAAGGAGATCCCGAGAGGATCACCTACCTGGCGGCGCCAGAGCCTTTTTAGGCCGGCCGCCAAGTGGGTCCCACCAAGTCTCACATTTGAATGTCGGTTTTACCACCGACCTTGAGGTTGTATCTACACCATTATTGAAGGTCGGTTTGATCCAATGGTCATCGTTCATCGCCAAGGCCTATATAAGAAGACCCCCTGACCCCAGGGTTAAACCCTAATTCATTCTATTCATTATCTTTTGACCTGTTGGTCAGAGGTGTCCCAATGTGAGGACAACCTCTTCTCTCTAGTTCCAACCTATATTAGAAATCATGTAGAACTAGAAGTATTAGAGTGAGTTGAAGAGCAAAAGCATATCGAGTTGATAGATTAGATCCATAGTACCCCATGAAAGTGACTAGATCTAGTGTTGAGAGCTAAAGAGTGGGTGGAGGAGAAGAAGGGGAAGCACCGGACATGTCGGTGACTCCTCTACGCTTGTACCTCCGGGATCAAAGGCCTTGTGGCACTTGATCCTGGGATTTCTATGGTGGATCAACTTCTTATTTGAGTAAGTAATCGTGTTAGTATTGTTCTTATTGTTCATAACTCTTTGAGTACTTTAATCTATGGGAATCTATAGATTAGAGGAGTGACTTAGGTTTAAGCGTGGTGCTTAGACTGTGAGTACTTGTGAATGCACCCTACCTTCCGAAGCGTGGTAGCTCGTGGTAGTGACAGTATCATTGATTCCTTTGGAGTCCACATCCCGTTGGTTAGGCCAAGCAGGACCATGTTGCTGGAGGAATTGCATGTTTCGACCTTGCTTTCCTTTGAGTACGTCCCTTTAAGACAATATCAACATAGCTTATAAGGAGAAGAACTAGACAACCGTATGAATCTTCTTACCCCTTTATCCTCTCCAGTTCCTTAATTGCTGCTCAGGGAGTAGTTATATACCTCAGTTATCCTCACACCATCCTCCCTGTGGATTCGATATTAAAACCCTCTCCCGGGTGAAATGCTCACCTGTATCCGTTCGCTTGTGGATTATTATAAATATTTCTAGAGTCTTATCAAATACTAACAGCCGTGTTCCTCGGGGATAATCTCATCTCCTAGTCATCCAAGCATCAGCCTACGGTGTCCAGCTCCAGTGTAGAGGCAGAGTACAAAGCGGTGGCGAATGGTGTGGCCGAAGCCTATTGGTTGCGCTAACTCTTGCAGGAGCTTCATCATCCTCTTTGCCGCGCTACCGTGGTTTACTGTGACAATGTCAGTGTAGTCTACCTCTCTAGCAATCTAGTTCAGCATCAACGAACCAAGCATGTCGATATTGATCTACACTTCGTTAGAGAGCGAGTCGCCCTCGGTGAGGTCCGTGTCCTCGCACGTTCCCACAACGTTGCAAAGACGCCGATGTATTCACCAAAGGTTTGCCGACATCCGTCTTCACCGAGTTTAGGTCTAGTCTCAATGTATGTGGTGCTCCTAGTTTTGATTGTGGGAGGGTGTTGGAATGTAAGTGGGCTCGTGGGCCTGTCTATCATGACTCCCCACCTAGCCTATATATGTACACTCACTATGCCTGAGTAATACATTGAGTATTCCCCTATTCACACTCTTTCAGATATGCATCTAGAATTAGATAGAAGCTTCATAAGATTTAGAAATTAAGACAACTAAGGTTTTATATACCAATTTACTCATGTATTTACCTTTACGTTCTCGTCTGTTTCCTAAAGTCGTTTAATTAACTTTTGGACAAGCATGCATAGAACGAAATATATATGTCAAAAAATTCACGAAGCCATACTCTTGACAAGTAGTTTCGAGAAAAAAAGAGGTTCCTTTCAAACCTCGAAGCCCATCTTTTTGGCACAACATCTGGCCGGGCAGAACTGCTAATAGATCTGTGGCCAATATATCAAAAATTCAAGCAATTTGATAATAATAGCATTTATATTAACATTAGCAACATGAAAACAACAAACTAAATGAAACTATATAGATGAGATAAAGGTAAACTTATAGAATTGAGAACCGGTAGACTCTTCGTAGAGGAGCTTGCCACATTATCACAAGGCATGCGGTGATCGTATTTTTTAGAACTCTTACCCTCTTATGGTATTGATGAGTTATGGTTATGGGATCAAAACCAACAATTATAAGACTCTTTTTCCATTCATGAAAGTGTTCCTGAAACCGGTCCGGAACCCTCTTTTTTCGAGGCGATTCGTGGCGCTTAGCTCCCAACAAAGTTTTATATATCCACATTTTGAGGTATGGGAATCGTGATAGCTTCCTAGAACCCTACCGGTGGCAACAATTGTGGGCCATCGGTCAACAAGATCCTCCTTGCCTTGCAAAATCGGGTTCCCATGCTTTAAGAAGAGACAAGGCTATCGGACCAATTTTTTATGTTGTAGCCACCAATATCATCGTAGGAGACAAGTAAAACTCAAAGTGTGCACATAGTCATATGGCACTTGAGATTATGGAGGGATCGACACCGTGCACCCTTTGTCCTAAAACCAAGTTCTTGAAAAAACTTGAGTTAGTTAAATCAAGTATGGTGCACAAATATCCGACATAGCGACAATAATCATGGAAGGAACATGTTTAGTCGAGGGAACACATGCGGCTATCATTGGAAAATGAAGCAATATTACTCCCGGACATTGCCTAGCAGTCAAAAAAAAAAACCTTGCAAATCTTTGAAGCCGAGATGCTCAATGATCTAAACCATCGAAGTTATGGGTTGGGCGGCGATAGAAAGATCTCAAAGATACCGAGCTCAAGTCCGATCCGGATCGGGGAGGGTGATGCTTGCACAAAATACTTCCACGAACATGCAAAAGGAAAAAGGAAGAGGAACCTCGATCTCTTATCTTAGAAGTAACAATGGAGATATGGGCTAGAAGCACGCCAAAAATGATACGATAATTTTCCAGTATTTCTCAGAAATCCTAGGAACAAAGGGAACAAGGCATTACATTTTGGACTAGGAACGACTAGACCGCAGAAAATTGATGCCCCCTCCCGGACATGCCATTCACTTCGAAGCTAAAATTTGGCACTTAAAAAGAACAACTCGAGAAGGCACCGGGGCGGATGGATTCACCTCGAATTTTCTACAAAGCCTATTGGGCAATTATAGAAGAAGATGTCATGGTTGCCGTAAATAATTTTTCACAACCGGCGCACGAGGGGTTTGTGGAAAAAATTAGACGGAGCTAATAAAGTGTTGTTCCCAAAATCAAATGTGGCAGAGGCCAAAGGACTTCGCACCAATCGCCTTGATTCACTCTTTTGGCAAGTTAATCACCAAATAGTTGGCAATTCGACCGTCCCCATACATTAATAGTTTGGTGTCCTCCTTGCAAAGCGCTTTTGTCAAGTGCCACTTTTCCAAATTATAAATCGCTTTTGACTTCTTTTTGGTACATCCAATTTGCTATGCATCTAGATAAATAATATCTCTAGGTACATAGCAAAATGGATTTGGAAACGTAGGGAGTAACTTCATGTATGTTAGAGATTTGGTTTGAGCTTACCACCTAGAACCAAGACTCGGCTCTATTATTCAAGCTTGATATTTACAAATCTTTTGATACTATCTCATGGGAATATTTAATGGAGCTTCTACAACACGGGGGTTTCAAAGACAAGGTGGAGGGATTGGTTGGCCCTACTGTTCATTGTTCATTTTTATCTACATTAAATATGTTCACAGCTGACACCATAGGTTTATGAGAAAATAGATAACAACTGACCTCTACTGTTGAAGGATTCGAAAGGTCACTCCACCTATACTGTGTTAGATGTATATGTGCATATGTATTTTCCTTACTCTTGGAGGGTTTCTTTGCATTTGTAAACTGTATATTTGCCCATTGGGCCTGTGAATACAATTGAGTTGGCCAGTTCTAACATGGTATCGGAGCATCGAAACAAGAGGTCGAAAGAACACCTCTCCCAACAACATGAAGTGAAGTACCATCTGCGGTCTCATGTAGGAAGCATCAACGCCGACCGCAGATGGTAATTCGCCTCGTTGCATGTCAATTGTATTCACAGCCTAATGGGCAAATATACGGTGTAGAAATGCAAAGAAACCCTGCAAGAGTAAGGAAAATACATATGCACATATACATCGAACATATTGGAGCGTAACCCAATCCTCACGAGGGCTATCCATTCCATCTCGGATCTATATCAGAAAGCCTCCTCATTTTGGTGTATACAATCCGGCATTCGGCTTCTTTAGTATCTTTTTCTCTTTGATAACTTTACTCGATTCGGCGATAAGACATATCACACTCATTTAGCACGGTCCAGGCCCATCACCTCCACAGTAGGATCTCGCTAATTTTTCGCGATCGAGGATAAAGAGGGGGTAGTCCCGATAGGCACGCACAAAATCAAATGCATGTCAAGTACGAAGAGAAGAAAACGAAGAAATGTAAATGACATGGTGAGAGGTTCCTTTCCTAACATTATAACACTACAAGATTTTCGGTCTAATTCAACGGCTCTGAATTGCAACGCCGAAACTTTGGTTGCTAGAGGGGGTTTTATTGCAACAATGTCCATCGGTTGGTAGCAATAGGTACCGTAATACAACGATTGCTAAGGGGTTGCTCTTTGTTGCAATTGGTTGCCGATATTGCAATGGCGAAAAAGCATTGCAGTAGTATTGATTTTGGTTGCAATTGTATAGCAAGAATGCAACTACTTTTGCGTTAGTTGCATTTGGTTGTGACTATTGCTATGGGTTTTCGGGGTGGTGATAGCTACATGTTTAATGCAACAAGAACTTTGATGACCGAAGCAAAAGTTGTTCTCAATTGCAACGGTTTTTGGAGTTGCAACCGCTACAACGTATTTCAATGAGGTCTCTAAGGGGGAGTCACCGCACGGACAAGGAACCGACGGTACTCCAAGCAAGGGGGCGCATCCACGCTAGCCTTGGTGAGGCAGATCATCGGCGGCCCGAGGCAACGGCTTCGATCAAGTCACCAGTACACTTATGCGGCCAGACATTCAACTCGGACATGGACCGTAGAGTCAGCTCGCTCTCGCAAAAGAATGGAGACCGGACACCTCCTTGTCGTACAAAATGCCGAAGATGGCAAACCGCACCTCGATCCATGGGCAACCTTTGTGTGGAAAAACAGAGCGCCGAGAGTCGTTCTTCACATGGCTGCTATCACGAGGGGGGAGAATTCAGTGCAAGACCAATCTAATTAAGAAAGGGATTGTTGGCACCTCGGTGTGTGAAGTTTGCCGGTTGTCGAAGAAACTCCGCCACATCATCTTTGGTTGTACCGCTCGTCAATTCCGGGGGTGCCGCCCAAATTCATACACGTACCGACCGGGAAGTTTAGAAGCTCCGGGAGATTGAGCCCTCTCCCATATTCCCAAAGAAACACTTCGGGACCTTCCTCATTCTATGTTGTTGGCACATATCGAAAAGAAGAAACGCCCGGTCTTGAGGGGATGAAAGGACGTCGCCGATGGCTACTCTCACGGCTTGCAAATCTGAAGCCATGCTTTGGAAGGCTCGCCACCAAGAAGGAAAAGGACATAGGAAATGCTTGGTGTTCCAAACTAGCCATGGCACCAGTAAAAATTCTAAAATCTCTTTTGTAAAATGGTGACAAAATGTAACTTGACATCGGGCTTTAAGAGCCACTTTAATGATATTTCGGGTGGGGATCCTCCCCCTAAGACTTATCAAAAAAATTCTTCGATTTGAACGAGTCCATAGTACAAGACAAAATACAAGATACGATCCAGTTCATTTGTCTTTCTTTTTAACACTTAAGGTGCTTCAAATTAATTTCAGATCCACAAATTATGGCACACTCGCCCAAACCTCCTCCGGGCTGGCCACCCGTTCCCGCCGGTCTCCGGCCGCCATGTTCCGGCCGCCCTCCGCTTAGGTTAACCTAATGTCATCACGCAATCACTATTCCAAAACCCTTCTTTGGTCCAAGTGCCATTTTCCTCCACCCATGACAAGAACAATCGTACATTTGCAACGTATGTGTTTAACCACTACAAAGATATGCAATAATTAGATAAAACACTTGTAAAGTCCGAAGCATGTGAAACACTTTCAACATAATGTGAAACACTTTCAACATACGTGTAACATACGCCCAAAACATGTGAAAGACTTTCAACATTCTCAAACATTTAATGAACCACCCGCAACATACATGTATAATAACCATCGCAACATACTCCCTCCGGCTGGTATTAGAAGTCGCTTTTGGACAAGGTTTGGGTCAAACGTTGGGAATATAAATCATCAATAACTTTTAGTTTGTTGAGTTTGTAAATACAAAAATTATATGAGTAGATTTGTATTTAAAAATACTTTAATAAAAGTATACATATATCATATTTCCATAAATATTTTATAATAACAAGAGGTCAAAGTTGTGTTTTGGAGACCGTGTCGCTGTCCTAAACGACTTCTAATACCAGCCCGGAGGGAGTATATACAACATCGGGAACTACATTTGCAATATCTAAATAAAACATATACACCGTGTACATCTAAAACAAAACATCTTTGTTGCAACACGGGCCAATGTGGCTTGGCACACTCTTTTGGCGATATGCCGGGCGTAATGCCGTATGCAACTAGCCTTCTTCCTCCTCTCGTTAGCTCAACCTCCCTTCTCTCCCACCTTCTACCACCTTTCAAGCCCAGCCACCAACCACCTCCACCGCCGCTGCCAGGCCCCCCGCCTCTCGCCGGCCCGAGCTCGGTCGGTGACGAGGTGGGAGGGCGATTCTCCTTTTCCCCTACCCTTCTCCTTCTCTTCCTTGTGTGATTCTCCACCGATAAATAAAGGCTTCATGGCCATAGCTACCGACCAAGATGAGCTATGGAGGAAGGTGAGGTCGATGGATCGCCGGCGCATCGCTATCGCGGAGGCGCCGGGAGGCGGCGGCCGGCCATTTCGCGTGCCGGAGGCACCGCGTTGGCCGTTCTCCACGCGCCCGAGGCTGCACACGCGCGGGGCCTACACGCCGGTGTCGCGTGGACGGACGCCGCGCCCGCGTGCCCGATTCTTCGCGCCCGGGACGGTACTCCCGTGAGGGTGAATCCGGCGGGCCTAGCGGGGAGCGTTGCGATCGGCGAGACGGACCGCCAAGAAATCCGCCCCCGCCGCTCAATTTCGACGGCCCGGCCGCCGCAGGTGGTTCCGACGGGTCCGCGGGGGCCCCCGAACGAGCCCTTCGTCATCGGCTTCGTGGCCCGCAAGATGATGCGAGCGATGCCGCACCGCTCGACTCCTCCGCCCGGTGGGTGTCCGCTCGGCGACGCCGGCGTCAACGCCGCCCTGCAGTTCGAACGGCAAGGCCGACGCGCTCCGTCCTGCGGCCGCGTGGGCCAACGCCAAGATCCGCATTCCGCACGCCAGGGAAGATTTTTCCGTGGATGCACAAGACCCCATGGTGGGTCCCGCTCTTGGGGCCCGCTCATGATACGTGTGAAGCATGCACCGCGTTGTTCTCTCCGCAATTTCGGGCAAACGCATGGGCGCACGCGTGGCGGTCTTAGTCCCAAAGAGCCCAACCTCATTCGTAGGGGAGTGTTGACGGTAACCAACGACATATTTTTCCGCCAACTTACTACCAAAAAGGGAGTAAAACTATACCTTTCTATACTCATATACATTTATCACTAATAAAATTCCACTTGTAGTGTCTATTATTTTATTTTGCAGATTTATAATAAAAGCAAGTGGAAAAATCGACCAAAGTACGCCATCCAGGAAAGCGCATTATTGTAAAACTCAAGCCCGTGAGCAAATCGACCCAAAACATCAAACCGGGCCGAGCCAAGCCCGGCCCACAACTTTTCAAGACGAGGGAAGACACCCCACCGAGACCCGGGCCAAAGCCGAGCCTGGGGGGTGCGCGCACACATTGGTGCGGCCGCACCCTCCCCGAGGCGTGTTTCGCCTGACCTCGGGAGGCGGTTAGATCCACCGCCAAATGGGGATTCCCGCCGTTGGATGGTCGGTTTGCTCGTAATAGGAAGGTTTACCAGGTCGGTTTTGGTGTAAATTAGCACTTAGGCCCCTCCTCCAAGTGTATAAGTAGACCCCCTCTCTCCCTCTCTCAACACACACCACTTGGAGTCCAACAAACCAAAGAATCTCTCTCTCTCTACCACCTCTACCTCTCTCTCTTCTTCTACTTCTACTTTCTTCTTCTTCTTAGTTCTTGGTTAGCACTTGGAGTAGAAGAGCTACAAGGAGGGCTTGTCTCCTAGAAGAAAGTGCTTTGGTAATACATCTTCTCTATGGAGCATTCTTCTATTTGCAAGTCTTACATCTATGTTCTTGGCCTAACTTATGAACTAGAGCATAGTCTTGTTCATGTTCTTGTGTTGGTATATGAACTAGCATATAGTTTACATATCATAATCTTGACATGTTCATCTCAGTTCATCATCGATCATCATATGCCTAACTTGATTAGAGGTGGGATAACGGTTCGTTGTTCCTTCGGGTTTGCTCTTGTTCTAGTCCGTCCATTCGACGAGTGGGGATCTGGGGGGGACAAGAGTAGTGCTCTAATATGCGGGCATGGTGCCCGGGTATTACGACACCCCCGGATATGAGTGCACGCCACGGTTGAGGGGGTAGGCGGCTTGGTCGTGACAAGCCTTGACCATCCCTTGAAATTCCCCACGTTCGTGTGTGTCGTAGGAGTTCGTGAATGCTTCCATTGGGCCGTATGGCACCCGGAGTCTCCCCCGTTATCCTAGACCTAACCACGATTAAATCAGTTTGCATATGATCCTAACTATTCATTTGTATGGCCATGACTAGATACATTAGAATTACTCCATTAGGTTATTCATTCATTCTTTATCTATTTTTCTTTATCCTTTTCTTTGGTGGATTCTTAAGTGTGTGTCGCACTATCTATAAACTATTATTGCTTACCCCTCGTTATGAACAATTTGGTCTAAGCAAACACATGTTCCTCTATTCACATGCCATGCTTTGGTTTTATTAAACACATGCCTTCCTTTGGGAAAATATAAATAACGATACCTCGAATACTTAGGGTGAAATGCTACAATGATAGATCCGTGCGCTTGCGGATGAAATATCTAAGATGGCAAGATCTATCCCGTTGACAATCCCATTTCGGATCACCGACATGGTGGTTTACTTGGGAATGTCACGGCGCATTTTCGGGCGCTTTTATTGGGGATGGGTTTTATACTGTTTCCTTTGATTGCGCTAAGAAATGCCAACAAGCATTTCGGCGCCGTTGCCGGGGAAGGCATTGTGAAAAAAAAATATATATATATAATAATACTAGCGGCTATGAATATGAACTCAAAGCGTGGCTACCGCTTGCTCATACAAGCTAATCTTTATGTTTTCTCCTCGTTTGTGGATGAAAACAGGGATAGTGTATGTCGGGTTTCGCCGAAAAACTTCATCTCCGATCCAAAGGCACTCCTAAGGAAGAAACGGGACTCGTGCCGCTTCTTCTTGGCCGGAACCCCGATAGTCGAGACCAACATCCCCGCACCAACCGCAACCCAAGCTATGGCTCGGTCCGCCTTGGCGATTTCTCTACTCTCATTGTCACCAACGTGCCCACCGGGCCGGTGGTGAACGGGTGGACAAAAACTTTGAGCTGCAAGACTGGCCGATCACCATGGTGCAAGGCTAGTCCATTCTGTGGACTGCCTAGCAAGGACGCAAACGCTCATCTCCAACACTTCCTCGAGCTATGCGACACCATCAGTCATCAAGGACGCCACACCGGGACGTCATCAGGCTCGCCTGTTTCCTTTCTCCCTCGTGGGGAAGGCGTAAACAAATGGTTCTACAAGGACAAGGAAGTCGCGATGACGTGGGCCAAGTGCTCGCGCGGCGTTCCTAGCTAAGTTCTTCCCCATGGGCAAAACTAATGCCCCCGAGGGGAGAATCGCCAATTTCGGCCAGAATTCAATGGAACCCATTCGGAGGCGTGGGAAAGGCTGCGCAGAGTACATTCTAGCATGCCCGCACCACGGGATGGAGAGCCGACCGGTGCTCTGAACTTCTACAATGGTCTCACGGCCATATCGAAGGGGCACCTCGACGCCGCCGCGGTGGCGCGTTTCTATCGCTCACCATAGATCGTGCAACAGCCCCGATCGATAAAATGGTGGCAAACCGAGCCGGGAGAAGACGTAGCCCTCGCCAAAACACAAAAAGGCATGCATACCGTGAAGGAGGCGGATATGCTTGCCGCAAAATGGATCTTACGCTAAAGAAACCGGAGGAGCGCAGCCACGGACTCTAGTACACGCGAAGCGTCCGGTTTACGCTACGACGCTCACATGACCCGTGAGACGTGTGGTGAAGTTGGCCACTCGAGGGGATAATCGCCGAGACCCGCGGAAGAAGCCGCCTTCATCAACAAAGAACGGGTATCGCCAACCGCAGCCAGGCCGAACAACCGATCCCAGCCACCATTCCAAGGCAACCCGGGGTACAACTCCAATTACAACCCCCGGTCACCATCATTGAAGGACCCGGTACTAGGCCGGCGAAAATTAACGAAAACCTCACCAAAAAGATGAGCCATCAAGACAAGCTCCTTGAGGGAGTAAATAATAAGCTCGAAGGGTTGACGCCGGGCCGTGAAGAACCAGCTAAGCTTCAACAAAATGATAGAAACACAAACCGCCCGTGATTCTTTGCCCAAGTGCCGGTTAACGACTTCGGGGAAGGATCCTGGGGCAACCCGAGGTTCCGCACGAGTCGATTAACATGATATCTCTCGAGGCTCCGGCCAACCCAAAGTGAGCTAAAGAAGGTCCCCTCGTGAGCTCGCCATTCATTGCCAAGAAGGGTGACCCCCGACGCCCACTCATCAAGCGTGCTATTGGCCCCCACACCTTCATCAAGGCATTACGTGACACGGGGGCGGTATCAATGTGACGCCCAAGGCCACCTTCAACAAAATCCATGGAGGAACGCTTACTCCCGCCAACCGTCCTCCAAATGGCGGATCAATCAACAACGCGGCGGAGGGAATACTCAAGACGTGCTAGTCAAAAAATACGCAGGCGAAGTACATCCCCGATTTTTGATCCGGATATGGGCCCATCGGAGGATACGTCTCTCCTCCCGGGAGGCCGTTTCTCTATACTGGCCAAAGCCGATATCCGCATGGGGAAAGGCTTCATAGTCTTCCACGCCGAGAGTAAGGCGGTAAAGTGCCCATTCATTGGGTACAAACAACAACACACCCGAATTCATCGTCATCAAAACCGGTGTGGAGTGTTGAAGGATCGACTCGAGACCCCGGGAGGTGTGTGCTTCCGCCCGATAGCGGGGAGAGTCGACAGCCGACTATAAATAACCCGCAAAAAAAAAAAGGGGTATATCCAAAAGAAAAAAAAATGGGGTATATTCAAAAAAAAAAAAAGGGGTATATCCAAAAAGAAAAAAATGGGGTATATTTAAAAAAAAAAATTTGTGTTTTATAAAATATTTTATTAACAAAAATATTTATTACATAAGAAAATATTTTTGAAAACTAAAATAAAAAAGTTTTCATACATAAAATAAATTCTTTCATGAAAAATAAAGAAAAAATGTTTTCTACTTAAAAAGTATAAACAAAAATATTTTTTAAAATAATTTTCTATTCAAAAATAAATTTATATTTGAAAATTTTTTGGAGAAATTCAAACATGGGAGAAAAGCGGTCGAACCCGGTAGCGAGCAAACAACGACCCACGAACTTTTCGTGACCGTTGTGCACACCACGCCAAAGCGCGGCGGCGGTAGCTCGGGCGAGGTGGTGCGCGCGCACCCCAAGGTGCGCCCGCACCCGTCGGGCGCCGTTCGGGCCCCGACTTCGCCAACGGCTCCTAGCCGTTGTGTGGAGCGACTCCCTCCGCGTTGGCTCGGGTATAAATAGCCCGAGCACGGTGTGAGAGCACCCACCACTCATTTTCACTCTCTCTCACTCTCACACTCTCTCCCACTTGTTCTACACTCCATTTTCTCCACCAAAAACATTGTGCCGAGCAAGAACACGGGTGTGAAAGTTCATACTTTCATCTAACCCTTGCACACCCGAGGTCTTGCTCGATCGTTTTTTTGCGAAGCCATGAAGAAAGCCGGGAAGATCTTATTGCGGGTTGAGGCGGTCGTCAAGACACTGACTCACGACAAACAAGCACAAGCTCCGCCCTCAACCGGCGATCTTGAAGACTCCCCCATGCAAGAAGACGCCGCACCCGTCGGGGAGGATGAAGCTCAAGCTCCCCGACAATCGACGGCCGATCGCGCCGTACCTCGACATCCGTGGAGATCGGGAGATGCAAGCATATCTCCTACTCAAGGACCGTGTGTTCCAAAGACACGCCCGAATCGACTCCGAGCTCCTCGAACAAACAGGTATGGACGATGAATTTCCTATCCTTTGGAGAGCGGTCGGGTGGCGGGATATTCCCCCTCTCGAGGAGGAAGGTTTCGCCTCCCGACAATTCAATTCTTGTGCACACTAGTAGAGGACCGGCTAGGAATTTCTTTTAAGCCCTTTTGGTACACTTTATCATGTCACGTGGGCGGACCTAGCTCGTTGGGGTTTCAGCTATAGATGTGCACTAAACACGAGATCTTTGCTCTTTCCGGCTTTGTCGAAATCACTTTTGGGAGGAAATATCCGGTGCTCATGAGGGCGGTACTTTCAAACCTCGCCACTCACGTATTCGGCACCCATCACTTAGATATATCCATCATTTGGATCTCGTTGGCTTTGTTTCCTAGACACGGGGTTAGATGGGTGAATGAGGTTGAATTAAAATTACTCTATGCTATTGTCCACAAGGAGAAAGTAGCTCCAAGTGGTAGAGATGTGCGTGAACTTTTTACATATTATCACAAAAAAGTTGCCGTTCTGTCACCGCACATCTCTTATCACACGCCCGCTTCGCGATTGGAGCTTTGGATAATCGCCAGATAGAGTACATTTCCACACCCGGGGGATTTTTGGACGGTTGCGCAGCTTGTGCGAGGGGCACTTAGTTAAGATTTTACCATCTAGCGAGCTTGGTCATCTTTTCCCTCGGCTATGCAACTATAGTTCGGTTACCTAACCCGGACTTACGGTTGTATAAAAGCCGAGCACTAACATTTGAGCTCGAGGCTGGCGATAGCTTGCGCAGAAAGACACCCCCATCGGTTCTTCACGCAAAGGTGTCGAGAGGCCAGGAGGTCGGATCCTCCTCCCATGAGCCCTTCTTCACGCCCACGCCCACGCCCACGGCCTACACCGATGTTTCAGCAAAGATGGCCTCATCCCGTGGGGACCCCAGGGGGTAATACCGGGTATGATCCTAGGTGGGAGCCGCCGCCTCATACACCGGCCCCATCGAGTGGCCCGAAGGAGATACAAAGAAGCATGGAGGGCCAACAGATTTGACTTTGACGACGGCTCAGGCGATATGCCCCCACCGATCCCAAAGACAGGCGGCCATCACAAGGGGTGGAGGCTATCGGTATCCGGTACAAGCACCTCGGCGTCCGCACTAGGAACATTGAGCACACGCTCAATACCCATGTGCAAAGTACCGCATGATGGCGGGCCAGGCGGGCAAAGCGGAGAGTCGGCCAGAGATGGACACAATTGGAGTCCAACATGGCTACTGCTCGAACGCCACGCGAGGAAGCATTCTCGAGGTACCAAGGCTTCGATCCCGATCAAGTAGGCCTCCAGATAGCTTGGGGAGGACCCCCGGGTATCATTGCATTGCATATTTGCTTCCATCAAATTTTTATTTTATTTTAGCATGTTTAAATTCCAGCAATCTTGCATCGGAAAAAAAAAAAAAAGAAAATCCAAAAATAGAATAAGTAGCTCTTCTATGTGCCTTAATGTTTATATATATGAGCTATAAAAATGTTTAGTCTTAGTCCCTTGTTGAAATGATGAATAGTTGCTCGTCTTATGCTTTGCACGTGCGTAGTTTATAATTCGAATTTCTCTAAAGTTTGGGTTGAGTGGCTAATTCTAAAAACTCATCCTGAAAAACCTAATTCATGTGGGTTGCATAGGCTCTATCTAGTCTAAGTTGTTGCCAAGTATGATATGGTACAAATGGATTTGCTATGATTTCGTCCAAAAAGAGAAACTTGACATCCAGGGAATCTATACTTTGAAAAAAAAAAGAGAAATGATTTGGGCTATGCTAAAAAAAAAAAAAAAAAGAAAAAAGAAAAAGGAAAAATGAGATGAAAAATGGACAAGTGTCCGAGGGCGAGTAGAGCCCACATCTCTAAAAAAAAAGAAGAGAGAGGAAATAAAAGACAAAAGTCTAGGGCGAGTAGAGCCCACCTCTCAAAAAAAAAAGAGCTATAGCAATAAAGCCCCTTCTTTCTCGAAAAAATAAATAAATATTATCGACTAAATAAATCCCGGATAAAAAGTTGATCAAAAGGATGAATGATAAGTATCTCTGTTATAACCGTTCTATCGGCAACCGCCCAAGACTTTGAGAAAAAAGCTAAAAAGCCCCGCTACGATGAAAGGTAATAAAGGGTGGGAAAAAGATGTGCCATTTTATTCAAACTCTAGTAGAAAATCTTATTATAACCCCGGCACTTGTAAAACGTAATCAGCATAGTAGCAACTCGATCAACAACCAAGTACTTATCTCTTTTGCTCGAGGGGCGGCGCAAAGGGTAAGCTTGGGGGAGTTTGTTGACGGTAACCAACGACATATTTTTCCAAATAACTTACTACCAAAAAGGGAGTAAAACTATACCTTTCTATACTCATATACATTTATCACTAATAAAATTCCACTTGTAGTGTCTATTATTTTATTTTGCAGATTTATAATAAAAGCAAGTGGAAAATCGACCAAAGTACGCCATCCAGGAAAGCGCATTATTGTAAAACTCAAGCCCAGGAGCAAATCGACCCAAAACATCAAAACCGAGCCAAGCCAAGCCCGGCCCACAACTTTTCAAGACGAGGGAAGACACCCCACCGAGACCGGGCCAGGCCGAGCCTGGGGGTGCGCGCACCACCGGTGCGGCCGCACCCTCCCCGAGGCGGTTTCGCCCAGCCTCGGGGAGGCGGTTCGTCCCACGCCAAATGGGGATTCCCGCCGTTGGATGGTCGGTTTGCTCGAATAGGAAGGTTTACCAGGTCGGTTTTGGTGTAAATTAGCACTTAGGCCCCTCCTCCAAGTGTATAAGTAGACCCCCTCTCTCCCTCTCTCAACACACACCACTTGGAGTCCAGCAAACCAGCAATCTCTCTCTCTACCACCTCTACCTCTCTCTCTTCTTCTACTTCTACTTTCTTCTTCTTCTTAGTTCTTGGTTAGCACTTGGAGTAGAAGAGCTACAAGGAGGGCTTGTCTCCTAGAAGAAAGTGCTTTGGTAATACATCTTCTCTATGGAGCATTCTTCTATTTGCAAGTCTTACATCTATGTTCTTGGCCTAACTTATGAACTAGAGCATAGTCTTGTTCATGTTCTTGTGTTGGTATATGAACTAGCATATAGTTTACATATCATAATCTTGACATGTTCATCTCAGTTCATCATCGATCATCATATGCCTAACTTGATTAGAGGTGGGATAACGGTTCGTTGTTCCTTCGGGTTTGCTCTTGTTCTAGTCCGTCCATTCGACGAGTGGGGATCCTGGGGGGACAAGAGTAGTGCTCTAATATGCGGGCATGGTGCCCGGGTATTACGACACCCGCGGATATGAGTGCATGCCACGGTTGAGGGGTAGGCGGCTTGGTCGTGACAAGCCTTGACCGCCCCTTGAAATCCCCACGTTCGTGTGTGCTGTAGGAGTTCGTAAATGCTTCCATTGGGCCGTATGGCACCCGGGAGTCTCCCTGTTATCCTAGACCTAACCACGATTAAATCAGTTTGCATATGATCCTAACTATTCATTTGTATGGCCATGACTAGATACATTAGAATTACTCCATTAGGTTATTCATTCATTCTTTATCTATTTTTCTTTATCCTTTTCTTTGGTGGATTCTTAAGTGTGTGTCGCACTATCTATGAACTATTATTGCTTACCCCTGTTATGAACAATTTGGTCTAAGCAAACACATGTTCCTCTATTCAGATGCCATGCTGGTTTATTAAACACATGCCTTCCTTTGGGAAAATATAAATAACGATACCCTCGAATACTTAGGGTGAAATGCTACAATGATAGATCCGTGCGCTGCGGATGAAATATCTAAGATGGCAAGATCTATCCGTTGACAATCCCATTTCGGATCACCGACATGGTGGTTTACTTGGGAATGTCGACGCATTTTCGGGCGCTTTTATTGGGGATGGGTTTTATACTGTTTGCTTTGATTGCGCTAAGAAATGCCAACAGGGGAGCCTATCATCCTTATCCTCTTCTGTTCCTTTTATTTTTATTTTCTTCCTAGCAGCACAGCAGCATCCAGCGTTGAGACATGTTCAATTCCCGTCATCGGTCCGGCGGCGAGCCACCCAATCGGTTCTCGGGAACGGCGATCTTCTACCCGTCGGCGACTTTTTCAACAATATCTTCGGTTCGCCGGGCGATGTATTTACATGATGCCGCCCTCAACCATTTCAAGCCTACGCTTGGCGAGACCCTTCCGCACCAACGGCACCATGTGTCGCGGACGCCTCTGCAGCCGTCCGTCGCCGGCGACCTGCGCCCGGTGACGTTTTCAGGATCCGCAGGTCCAATGGGGACCTTGATGTAATGGGATCCTTTCTTAAGGATCTAGTTGTAAAAATGCTGCTTTAGTATAATATATGAGTGTTACTTGTCAAAAAAAAATACTTTGCAACACGTGCTCATCAATTTGCTGCCGTCCAAGAAAGTCTAGTTGACATTGCGCGAGGGAGCGTAGCACATGGCACAAGACACAGGCGGGGTGCGCGGCACAAGGTGGAGGCGCGAGACGGGGCGGCTGCGTCGGTGGAATTGGTAGCAGCGTGTGAGAGGAGTTGGGCCGGGTCAGACCTTATCCACAGGCCTAGCAAAGACCTGATCCGCAGGCCTAGCAAAGGGGTGTAATAATTGAACTTTTCTCGTCATCCTAAAAATTATGACAAATAGATTGTAACCTACCGTTAGCAAAAGAAACAAACTAATCACTTCCTCATGAAGTTGAATTAGATCAGCAGTTTGTGCATGGGTGTTTAGTTCGTTCGATAATTCTTCTTACACACTGCCTTTTACATTAAACAGGACAAATAAAGATCCCCTCAAGAAATGAATTACTACTCTACGTACTACGTCTACCAATTTTTACTGCTCAAACATAGTAAAATTAACCAGATCGTCACGAGTCGCCTTCTTTTTTTTTTGAATAAAAGGGCAAAGCCCCTGTCATTGCAATTATAAACCGCAAGGACAAACATCATCCAGTTCAGTACCTAGGGGGTAACCCCTGACCCATCACGCACACTCTGAAACTCACTTATTACAGTTCATGATCAGCACAACTAAACAGCAAAAACTTTCTCAAAACACAAGACTACCCAGGAAGATACAATTCCTTCACCAAAACACTGTTGCGCCTCCGGCAACTTCTGCTTACTCAGCTGTCCCAGTGTTGAGGCTGATCCACCGCTTTCCGGAGAACGGCTCATTCTCAGACATTTCTCCCAGCTTCTTCAAAACTGCTTCAGGCAACTTCCCCTTCACTTGCTCAAACGCAGTTTGGTACATGTATTTGTCCCACTCATCCTGAACTTGGTTCAGCAACCGATCCTTGCTTGTCTTGATGCAATCTCCCGGAGCTTGGCCAATCTTGACGCATACTCTAGTCTTTTCTCCTTCGGACACAGTATCATCCAGGAGTGAAGCAGCGCTGCAATGTTGAATAACAGATTCCTCACATCCAGCCACGGTCCTTTCTCGAAAACATATAAAGTTTCTTAGTTTCCACAAACCCCATAAAGATGCAGCACGTAAAAACATTATGGATAAGGAACTTCTTATTACTGAGCCACATTTGGCCAATAGAGATGAAATCATGACCCAAAATGTCAACGGGGCCCCGATCCCCGATCCCCGTGGGGAATTCATCCATTAGGGGGACGGGGATGGTAGGCATTTGATCCCCACGTGGAAGGAATTGGTACAAATATTGTCCCCGTCGGGTATCGCGGGGCGGGGATGGTTCCCCGTCCCCCGACCCGATCTCCGCATCCCCGCCCCGTGAAAGCCGGGAGCGCAAGGCCCATGAAAAAAAGGCCCATCAGCCCCGAGTATAAATTGTTGCTAACCCTAATTCTCACTCCCTCAGTCGGCTGGCCTCCAGTCCACTCCAGTCCCCCCCGCGGCCGCCGACCCGAGCGTCGCGACTCGCGAGACCGAGTCCGCCGTCTGCTTGCGACCGACCCGCGACGCAAGGCCGCCCGTCCGCGCGGCCGCGGCGCGAGTGCGCCACCGCCCCCAGCGGTCGCGATGCAGGCCTGCACCGCGCGACCCTCTGCCTCCGCGGCGCCTCGTCCGGCACCATCTCCGCCTCGTCCGGCCCTGGCAGTGACTCAGTCCGTCCCCTCTGCCTCAGTTCGACATGGATGCACCTGGATCTGACTCTCCCATGACCATGAGCTCAGATGGAGAAGCAAGGTCAGAATCTCGATTCTAATCTCAGAAATATGTACTTTCGTAGTTGCTTTTGCTAGATCCGGTTCATTGATACATGTATTGCAAGTTTTGTTCGTACGTGAATACCTGATAGGTTGATACATGTAGATTTGTAGCACAGCATGTTGCCAGTTTATTCATTTTTTACTTTTATTTGTGCCTGCGTTTTCCAATAATGACTAACCCACCCACGGCGGTCCTCAAAGGGACGCCGCCTCGGTCTTGGACCGGCGACCAAACGCCATGAGCGCGGGCAGTGTTGCTACTGCAACTGCAGCTGCACCTGCTAATGCATCCGCTATCATGCCGACCATTGCGCTTATGCCGACATCTGGTGCCGCAAGCTGAAAGGCACCTTTTCAGGCCCCAACGCCAAGGCGAAAAGGACGCTCACTAAAAGTCGTTTTGCGGCTGAAGGAGCAGAACGTGCTCCGCCGACTCCACAAGCTTCATCCTCCGACAGCGGTCTCCAACTGTTGAAATCACTAGGGTTCGACTTTTAATCGTTTCATAGTGTCCACTAACATAGATTTTATATATGTACAGATTTATATATATATGCTGGTTACTGATGCTCCAATTGTCTTTTAGGTTCACAACAAATTCAAATGTTGGTGCTGGGAGTAGCAGCCCTCAAGAATCACAAGCTCAACCTGAGTCTGTCAATGATTCTCAGCCAATAATACAAATTGATGATGATCCTGAACCTGAAGAGGATACTGATTTTGGTACGAAAAGGAAATTGACCTCAGTTGTTTGGAAGGAATTCAAGAAAGTCAAGGTTCTAGGTTCTGTGAGGGCTGAATGCCTTCACTGCCACAAGCAGCTAGGGGAATAGCAGGAACGGGACAAAACATCTCCATGACCATTTGAAAATATGCACATTGAAGAAAACCAAGATGATGGGCAAGAGCCTTGCACAGTCTTCCTTGAGGTTCAGCTCCGAAGAGGGAGGGCAAGTATCTGTGGGGAATTACACATTTGATCCCGCTGTAGCTAGGAGAGAGCTTGCTGCCATGATTATATTACATGAGTATCCCTTGTCCATGGTTGACCATGCTGGTTTTCGGAGGTTTGTGAGTGCGTTGCAGCCATTATTCAAGATGGTGACTCGAAACACTATTAGGTAATAATACTACACCCATTCCAAGATGCTATATCTATTTTTCTGGTTTCACATGGTCATATGACTAACATTTACATTGTTTTAGGAAGGACATAATGGATGCATATTTGGAAGAAAGGAAGAAGGCCCTAGATTACATGGCTGGATGTAAATCAAGGGTGGCTATTACTTCAGATATGTGGACTTCTGATAATCAAAGGAGGGGGTACATGGCAATCACAGCACATTTCATTGATGATTCATGGACACTTCGAAACATAATCTGAGGTAAAACACATGGCTGCTGTTATTTAAAACACATGGCTGCTGTTATTTAGAACACATGCTTCCTGTTATTTAAAACACATGGTTGCTTTTATTTAAAATTGATTATTGCTGCTGCTATGTAGGTTCATATATGTGCCTGCTCCACACACTGGTGAAGTTATATGCCAAGAGCTTTATGATGCATTGGTGGAGTGGAATTTGGATGAAAAGATGTCAACTTTGACTTTGGATAATTGCAGCTCAAATGATAAGGTAATCCCTGAACTTATCAAGAAGATAGGCAAGACCAAGTTGATGTTGGAGGGGAAAATATTGCATATGCGCTGTGCTGCCCATATTTTGAATCTGATTGTCAAGGATGGTTTAGAGGTTATAAAGAATTCAATTGCAAAAATTCATGAAAGTATTGCCTATTGGACAGCCACACCTAAAAGAGTAGAGAAATTTGAGGAGATTGCTAAGAATGTCAAGGTGAAAATTGAACACAAGTTAGGACTTGACTGTAAAACAAGGTGGAACTCTACTTACAAGATGCTTAGTATTGCTTTACCTTACAAGGCTGTTTTTAACCGTGCAACACGTGTTGACAAGCTATTTGATTGCGCTCCTAGTGAAGAAGAATGGGAATTTGCTAAGGAAGTGGTTAGTAGGCTGAAGTTGTTTAATGACATCACTATACTATTTTCTGGAACAAATTATGTGACTTCAAATATTCAACTCCTGAAAATTTGTGAGGTTAAACAGCAGATTAGAAAGTGGTCTGTTTGTGGCAATCCTACTATAGAGCTAATGTCATGTGAAATGATAGAGAAGTTTGATAAGTATTGGAAGGATATTCAAGGACCAATGGGATTGGCTACTATTCTTGATCCTCGGTTTAAGGTTGATTACTTGGTTGGGTTCCTTGAGTCTCTTACTGAACAGTCACATTTGGAATGTTTGGAGAAAGTTAGTGAGGTGAAAAGCTCTCTATATGAATTAATGAAGGAGTATGAAGTAGAAGAGGAAGAAGATAACACAGAATCAACAACTCCTTCACTTGGAGAATCAAGTATTCTCTCTTCAATCAGTGCACGCATTGCTAGTAGGAGACCAACAGCAGTGAGATTCAAATCTGAGCTAGATAGGTACTTGGAGGATGAGATCATCCCATACAGCAATGACAACTTCAACATTCTTGATTGGTGGAAGGTGGCGGGGACACGTTATCCAACGCCGAGGAAGATTGCAAGAGATATCTATGCTATTCCAGTCACTACAGTAGCATCTGAATCTGCGTTTAGCACTAGTGGAAGGGTCCTTAGTGAGCATCGCAGCCGGCTCACTCCAGAGATAGTGGAGGCCTTAATGTGTTCACAAAGTTGGCTTCGAAAGAAATACAAAGGTTCACAAGTTCCATTTGTAAATTATCAACAACAATGGTTTCTGTTACCATGAGTGCTAATTAAAGTATTGCAATTGTTTTTTGTAGGTGACAGTGAAGAAAAAGCTAGCTTTTGGACTTGTCTTCAAGAGATACAAGATGGCATGGAGGTATGATTTGAAAATAGTTAATTGAAAATACATTATAACTATTTGGTGTCACAAAATCGATGATTTATGTATCTATTGTATGCAGGGACTTGCACTCCTGTGAGATGTGACATTGGAGCTGGAGGCATTCTTTTGTGAAGCCTGAACTCATGAGTCATGATGGCTAACTGGAGATGGAGTAGGACTGTAGGAGTGTAGGACTACAATGTCTCTCTTTTGTGCTGCTGTGCAGCTTATGGCCCTATGTGTTGTTTGTATGTGCTGTTGGACTACAATGCCTCTTTTATGCTGCTGTGCCCTGCGCTGGTGGTGCAGCCTGTGTGTATGTGCTGGTTGGACACAACTATGTGCCATTTGGACTATGTGTGAGTGCTTATGTGTTGGCTGGATGCATGTGAGGCTGTGATTTGTATTATCAGTTATCGGCCTGTGAACCTGTGAGTGTGTGCACTATATTATATATATGAATCTATGAAGGTTGCAGCTAGATTTATGCCAATATATCTTAAAGATCATGTACTGTTATTTTTCTTTAATCGGGGGCGGGGGTCCCCCGGGGATGAAATCCCCGGCGGGGATCGGGATGGTTGAAAATGTCTCCCGTGGCTTCTCACGGGGGACGGGGGACGAGGGAAAATTTACTCCAGCGGGGGACGGGGATGGTTGGTTAACCCCCGACGGGGAATTCCCGTTGCCATTTTGGATCATGACCAACTTCTCTATCTAGTACTTCTGACATAGTCCTCCACATTATCTTAGCTACTGTACAGTCAAAAACAAATGTTTACCAGTCTCAGGCTCAGCACAAAATAAGCAAGACAAATCATCTATCTTCTTCCTAATGTTTACATTGTCTCTAGTTAGATTTCTGTTTTTAGACAGTAACCACAGGAAGAAGTGCACCCTAGGAGGCACTTTAATCTGCCACATAGCAGGTACATGTATAGGTAAAATGCCTCTGCAATTAACTATCTTGTAAAGTGACTGAGAGGAGTAGATTCCACTAGACTCATATTGCCAAATCAAGGCATCCTCCTCCTCAGAAAACCTAATAGTAGTGGCTAACTGAACAACCTCATCCCATTGATTCATCAGTCTATTGTTTAAACCTCTCCTAAAAGTACACTTAAGATCTACTCCATCCCAAAGGTCTTCTGGTGAATGAAAGAATGAATAACTAGAGAACACTCCACCCCTATACGTGCTTCATCCGCGTGCCCGCGAGGGCGCACGCCACCGTTCCTGGCGCTCTGCCGCTGCTCGAGCGCGCGCGCAGCGCACACAGCTGCGCCTCCCACACGTCCCTGGCGAACGCAGCAGCACAGGCGGCCGGGTCCTCCTCCCCGCCCGCGCTCAGCCCGGCATCGTACCGGAGCCTCTGCGCCGGGTCCGACAGCGTCTCGTAGGTGCGCTGCAGCTCGAGGAAGAGCTCCGTGGACTCGGCGCGGCACGACGGCGGGCACACGTCCGGGTGGTACCGCAGCGCCAGCCGCCGGTACGCGCGCTTGATATCCTCCGCGCCCACGGCCGCCGAGTGCTCCAGCGACAGCACCTTGTAGTAGTCTTTGTTTCTTCCCTCCGAGCAGAAATGGTTAGCCCTTGGCGGGGGTAGCCACGGCCTTCACCGTGCAGCGGCTGATCCTCCTGCAAGACACGGCGGCTTTGGTCGTCCTGCCTGCGCTGCTCGTCGGCACCGGGATGGTGCTGGTGGCCATGGCGCCGTCGGCCTGCAGGTTAGGTAGCTAGTAGGCAGCTCGGTGATCGAACAAACAAGCAAGCCGGGCGTGTGTATATATATATATATATAAGCGTCGGCACGGCGGCAGGAGACTGAGACAAATTAGAGCTAGGCCGGTGGGGCCGATGACAGACATATGCGTTTTGCACGGGTGGCTGCGTGGTCGCCATCGTCGCGCGGCGACCTAGCTGTGGCAGGGGACGGGACGGAGACGAATGGCGTTTTGCAAACGGGTTGTTATCGGATGGAGAGTTGGAGACGCCAAAGATTCATGCGTCGAAGTCAAAAATAAAATAAAAAGGTGTTTTGAGAGTAGGTGATTGCTGTGCGTGCCATTCGGATTATTGGCATTGCAAATTGATTAGAACGGCAGACAAGGAACGACGCGAGACGTGTGTATGTGTGTATGCAGATTTGCATGTTTATCTTGGTCAAAAATAACTTTGATTCCGATTGATTTTGCTGTCAACAAGAGATCTCCATTGAGGAACCGAGTGAGAGAGACCTACGACACACAGCTTTCACCTTCCTCGTCCTCATGAACAGCCCAATCCACACTAGCTGCAAGATAAAATGCTCCGGTACTCAGTACCGGACAGCTAAACCGGTCTCTCGCATGTGGACACTAGCCCTTTATTGAATTCGGCTACGGCGAGAAGCGATGGAGGATGGACGGAGTGGCCACGACGGAGACCGGCCGGCTGCTGTTAGGTTGTGGGGGTACTCCCAAGGTTCTCAAGTTCATGCATTGACGTGATTCCCTGCACCTGCTCACATTCACACATGACGTCGCGTGTATGTAGATACGTCCTGAGGAAGAAACTGTCGTCTTTGCAGTCCTACAAATTAAACTAGACAATATGATCGATTCGCCACCGCGAAAAGGTGTTTGTTGTCGTATGCAGTGGTAGTTATGCAACTTGGCGAGAAAACCACCTAACCAGAGCTAGCGAACCACCCATTGTTTAAGCTAGTAATCTAACGTATATCCGTGGTTTCTATGGCACACATAGACCAATAAAAACACATTTCATTGGTTTATGTGTAAAGGGCTCGTTTTTTCTGTTTTGTTAAAGGGTTCTTTTTCTCTTGTCCAAAAGAAAAACACATATCAGAGCTCAAGATCACCTAGGACGCAGAGCTTTTACCCATGCAGGGCTAACTTGATTAACGTTGCCCTATGGTCACTGCATATATTACAAACTTCTCACACTTATGTTTAGAACAGTTTGCTCATAGGATAATGGGATAAGTGCTCGGCTTCATACATGTTCATAGGTGAGAAATCAGACCACATTATTACAAACTTCTCACACTTATGTTTAGAACAGTTTGCAATTCAAGACATACATATAATGGGCCATCCATATAAGAGGAAAACAATGCAAAACTAGATGTCTCCAATGTCCGACAAGCCTTTGTAACGCCCCGACCTGGGATGACGGCTAAGATCCACTCTACACGTTGAATGGACCACACCTACTAATTAACTCTCTTGCGTTTTCGTCCTCGCTTCGCGCAAAAGGATCGATCCGGAGTTAATAGCCTCCCAGGCCTGGGCTTTTAAGCTAGTCTACATCTTCTTGAATTTCCAATGTGGTACTAAAGTTTAGTTGCTCCAATTCCCACACTGCTACAGTAACGCGAATTTGGTCTGGCCCAACTTGGCCCATGGGCCGGGTCTCACAGCCTTGTAGATGCATTCTTTCTTCTCTTCACTTCACTGCAACTGACCCTGGAACTAGAACCACTGTGTTCCCCTAAAAAGATATGCAAAAATATTTTAGGACTGCGTTTGTCAAAAACACTATCATTTCTAGTGGGCCATAAGGACCAACAGAAGGTAGCCGCCCCGGCTAGTAATAACACTGCTTATACCAATTCCCAAAAGGCTTGCTATAGAGAATGGTGGGGTTATACCATACACCATATGCAATGCATGCCAAAGAAATTTAGCAAATTCACACTTAAAAAACAGATGTTGAATAGTCTCAAAATTACTGTAGAAGTAGCAATATTTCCTTCCTTGCCAATTTTTTCTAGCTAGATTGTCTTTAGTTAGTATTACGCCCTTTTTTTAGGTACCAAAGAAATATTTTAATTTTCTAGCTAGGTTCGTATGTTACCTTGTCATTATTGATTAGGTATGTGTACATCGACCTAACCATAAAACCACTTTTACTTAAGGTCCATGTGCTAGTATCCTTCCCTGCTTGTAGGATAACATTCAAAATAGTTGCAATCAGATTGTTCCAATCTAGCAATTTGTTTCCAATTAATGCTCTCTTAAGCGGAGTAGTGCTAGCTAAAGAGGGGTTAGCTTAAGAGTTGGTTAGCTTAAGAGGGCCAGGGTCAACTAAGGCATAGCCTTAAGTAAACCGTGTCTAGAAATTCTCTTCCAGTGGAAATCAAACTTAAATGTGCACATCTAGAAATATTTGTCGTGCATGTAAATTTTGTAAATTTTCATATAAAGTTTGATCAAGTTGATAATTTTTTTTTTCATTTGAGATTGTTTAGGGACCCAAATATTTGCTAAAGTTTCTCATATTTTAAAATCCTAAGTTTTAAAGATGCCAATGAATTTTATATTGCAATTATTGTGAAGCTCATCATTTAGCATGGGTGGCTGCGTGGTCGCCATCGTCGGCAAACTAGCTGTGGCGGAACGGGCAGATATGTGATACGAATGGGGTTTTGCAAACGGATTGTTGGGATGGAGATGGCAAGATGCATGCGTCGAGGTAAAAAAATTGGTTTTATGAGAGTAGGTGAGTGCTATTCGTGCCATTCAGATTATTGGCATTTTTTTTGCGATAAGAAAATATTTCATTAATACTAAAGCAAATTACATCCTCTTATTACAGTAAGTAAACCAAACTACTCCACCTCCACTGATGGGAGATTACAAATTACAAATTGAAACGGCAGAGAAGGAACGAAGCCAGACCGCGCGTGTGGGTTGTCGTCGTGTCATTTTGTATATTAAGTTTGATTGCAGACTGATTTTATTTGATGTCAACAAAGAGATCTCCGACGTACGAGAGGTCGAGAGGGACCGAGTGAGAGACCTTCAACGCAACGTTGAGTTCCTCGTCTCGTGAACAGCCCAATCCACACTAGCTGCAAGATAAAATGCAGACGTCTCGGCGGTCTCTCCCATGTGGACACTAGCGCTTATTGAAATCGGCGACGGCGAGAAACGATGGACGGAGTTGGCCACGGTGCCGGCGGCCGGCCGGCTCGATCTGTTACGTTAATTCTTCGGTTGGGTAGTCCAGGCTCTCAGGTTCGTGTATGTACGTGATTTGCCAGCTGCTCACATTCACATGACGTCGCGTGTACGTAGACGTACGTACCTGACTGCTAGGACCAGTGCAGAAGGAATAAATAGTCCTCTTTGAAGTACTAATACAAAATTAAAAAATATGATTTGCCACCGCAAAAAAAGATGATTGTTGTCGTATGCAGGGGCAGTTGTGCAACTTGGCGAGAAAACAATTAGCAGCCATATGTCCAGCTTATCCGTGATTCCTATGGCCCATTGACCAATGCCACATTTTGTCGCAAAAAAAAAAAAAGACCAGTACCACATTTATTTATTGGTTTAGCCTTTTAGGTTGGTCATTTTGTAGATATGTTATGAGAGAAAACACTTTACCACTACTGATAAGCCGGGTTGATAGATTCAAGGGAAAACACTACACCCGTGAATCACTAGAAACCTTTCAATTTTATGAAATTTTTTTAAGAACAAAAGTATATTTTTTTTTGAGTCGAATCTAGCCTACCAACCAAACAATTTCACAAAATGATTCTAATTTATTACCAGAAACGTTTCTTGAGAGAATCTGGACCCTACCAAATGTACCCATGCATCCTTGTGTGTGGTTGGATCCAATTAGGTCAGTCTCAATGGAGGTTTCATAGACGTTTCATGCACATTAAATAGGACGCCACACCAGCAAAAAGTTCTTTTTTTTGCATGAAACTTGAGAGAGAAGGAAAAAAAAGTTTTATTTTGGTGAAACTTTCTTGGCACGAATATCAACTATCTCTAAGTAATGAAATTAAATGCCTATGAAATCATAAAATAAAACTCTCCATTAAGAATAGGGGTTTCATTTCATTTTATTTTATATGACATGACAATTTTGGAAACAATGTAATGAAACTCACCATTGAGACTGATCTATGAACAGTAAAAACTCTAGCATCAGCTAGTCCGCTAGTGTTCATGTGTTCAAACTAAGTGTTTTTTTCATAAGAAAATAGACACCCGGGATCAAGTCGCAAAGAGGAACATAACATGGTTGGTTGAGATGCGTGACTACACCTCCCAAAACCAGTTGAGCTATACTCACCATCCCTCACCTCCAACTATATCTGAGGCCCACAACTATGCATGCTTGTGTTGCACGCTATGGGTCCTATTTTCCCATTACATACCTCTAAAAGTCGATCTATAGAGTTGATTAGCTTAATTAAAGGGGGCATTATGCTATGGAAACCATCTTGGGTGTGCAAACTATAGAAACTACAATCAAAACCATAGGATTTGGATCCAAGATCCATGGAGACATGTGGGTTTTTCACTTAAACCCTCCCAACCGGATGCACACGGGTTAGATTTAAACCCCATAGGTGGAGCGGTTTAAGTGAAAAACCTCGAGCGTTAGATCCGTGATATTGTGGCCTTAATTGGAGTTTCCATAGTTTGCACAAGAAACTGGTTTCCATAGCATATGTTGCAAATTAAGAGGGTCAAGTATTCCTAAATGCTATTGTCTTAAGTGAGTGTCTCTATAAAATATAAATTCATTTGTCGGGGAGTCAAAACTTAAATGACCGCCTCTAGAAATAGTTCTTGTGCTTATAAATTTGGTAACATTTTCATATATAGTTTGATGAAGTTAAATTCATAACGCAATCGTATAGCCCAATGACCTAAAACTTTTACTTGATAGTTTATTCATTCAAGATTGTTTTTGGACCCCAAACATTTACTATTGTTTCTCATGTTATAAAATCTTAACTTTTGAATTTTTTTAGATGTCCGTGGATGGACAAATGCTCTATACAAAGTTGTAGTGCAAAGTGAGATCCATAACTTAATTTGTAGTTGATAAATTTCATTCAATAGCGCTTATAGTGCCAAATAAACAGTACAAACTTTGGAGAGGATGGACAAAAAAAGCATCTCTCGTTAGTTAAGAATTAAGTGATGTGTAGGCCATATCTCGCATGAAGAGAAAGGATCCTTGGTCTGAACTATAGAAAACACATGTTCCCTAGACGTGGTTTTAGTTGTAGATAATAGAGGAAAATCTAGCTCCATTCCCTAAGTAGTGGGATCAGACCAAACTATTACAAAGTAGACATACCACAGTGACCTGACCAAGTTTATGAAATAAACAACCATAAAATTCACTTCTACATATAAAAGGTCGTCCAAAGGACACGAAGACACACATAATGGCGTCATTCTCTAGATTGCGGTAAGCTTCCGGCACCAGCTTCTTTTAAACCTCACATTGTTGCAATTGGACCCAAACCCGGAGCCAATACATTCCCCTAAACAGAACCACAAAAAGACTTTTTTTTTATCAAACACATTTTATGAAACCACTTCATTTCTTGTTAGCCAAATAGACCAACAATCATTGTCCAAGGATCTAATAGTATTATCACATTTTTTTTCGAAAGCGAGCATTGTGCGCGTACTGCATTAAAAGAAATTAGAAATGTCACGATTACGACCTCTATCGGTCAATGGCGAGGTGCCAAAGTCAGATAGAGGCAACACTTAACAGAAATCGCCCGGCTCAAAGCGGCCGAGCAAAGCGGTTGTACTAATTAGGGAAACCAATTTTGCGACGGGCAGAGTAGAAGATTACATGGCTAAGAGACCCCTTGTCGTGGACCGCATGCCGCTCGGCCGCATCATCGGGAACAGCTCGCGGATGGCTTCCCTCTTTAGGGTCGGGACGTCGCCCCCAAAGTGTCCATGGAACCGCGCCGCCATTGTCGGGTCCGTAGTGTTGGCCGCGGGTCGCGGTAAGCCGATTTCGCAGCCAAACAGGAGCTTCTCCTGAGCCTCCATTCCTCGCCCACCAGCTTGGACGAACTCAGCCGCAGCAGCTCAGATAGCAGTGGTTCCTAGAGCGGCAAGGTGAGGGAGGTGATGAAGGCCTGAATAGAGGCGGCAGACGGTGCCAGTGCCGCGGAGTGGAGCTGGGTGATGCTGCCATCCGCCGCCTCATCTGGTGTGTCCACCGACAGGTCGATGATGCCATCTTCATCCACCTGAAGGCCGAGCTTCACCGCATTGTGGTCCTCGACGTCCCCTCCGTCATTCTCAATGGAGTAGGTCTGGCTGTCGGCCCCTGAGAGCCGACTATTGTATAAGTTTTGCATATTTTAGGATATGATGATTTAAGATCTATGAAAGGATCTAGATTGCTAGAGGGGGGGCGGTGAATAGCCTATTAAAATTTGTTGTACAAAATACAACACCAGAGCTAAGTGGTTAGATCAATAAGCAATCCTAAGACACTATAATACTTTGCCTAGTCTATTCACAGCCTCCTACACCAGTATACTAATGTAAGTGAGTAAAATGTAACTAGAAAATGGCATTACTTGTGACTAGAGATAATAGCAGTAATATATGTAAGCGTTGACGTAACGTAAGGCCGGCAGTAGTATCCGTGTTAGTCACGGACTTCTTGTTGCTTCAACTGTGAAGTGTCTTCTTCTAAAATCTTTAGCAGCCTCCCAATGGCTTAACCTGGTTGAATCCACTGTATGAGACAACGTACACGAAATGTGTGGCTCAGACAAGACCAAACCATAATTTTCGTGTGGCTCAGACAAGACCAAACCATAAATTTCGTGTGTTTCAAACAAAAATAATGATAGACAACGGATCCGTAGGTGTGGTGTGGGTGTTATTCAAACATTATAGTCTTTGTCGATGACCCAATATGTTCTTGGCAAACAATGACCAATGTTATAAATATTTGACACCACACTGTATGCTGGTATTGATTAAATAAAATAACCAAAAAAAGATTAAAAAAAGGCATAGTCAAAGGACTCAACGGGGGAAAAATGCAGGTAACTGTATCTGTACTCCACGCAAGCAAACGAGAAGAAAAGGTCTCTTTTGTCATTCATGCAGACTTAGGTTGTGTTTGGAATGGAGGATTTCTATGGAAAATTTAAATAACAGAAATATAAAACGGCGGGTTCACTAATACGAGTCTCTCCATAAGTTTTCATGATAGACAACAGGTCACGAAAGCTCACAGAAAGCAATTCAAAAATGCTTTCATTGTTATATATATATGCCACGGATAAGCTTTCATTGCTTGGTTCACACGGGTCATGAAGATGACAGGAATATATAGCCGCTTAGCGAGGTCACTTACAATTAAAATTACAGTTTTTTTTTTTGGGGAGAGGTTGCCCAAAAATAATTACCTTTTTTCTGTTCTTTATGAAAACTCTACTATTATTTGTGCTTGTTTACAAATTAAACCAAACCGACCTTAGCTCAGTTGGTAGAGCGGAGGACTGTAGTATAGCAGATCAATCCTTAGGTCGCTGGTTCGAATCCGGCAGGTCGGAGTTTTTATTTTTTGGACAGTTTTCCATCCCCTGTTCGGCTGTTCCTTTTCAGATTTTTCGTTTCCAAGCAGAAAATTGTTCTTCGGAACTCATCACCTTTTTTTTGCCACCATGAGTAAACATCTTATTTAAAAAAATATATTGTTGTATCTGCCACTATTAAACATCTTATTTCAAAAAAAAACATTGTTGGGCGGACAACTCTGTATGAAAATTGTTACCTTTTCATCTTTTCTTTTCCACATGCATGAAAATTGTTCCTTCGCACTCCTTATTTGAGACCATTTTTCAGTGGACAATTTTACATATTCCTTGTTCCTTTTCAAACAGAAAGGACGCTGGCAATTGTATTTCGTGTTTCCTTTTCATCTTTTCTTTTCCATGCATGAAAATTGTTCCTTCGCACTCATTAGTCATCACCTTATTTGAGACCATTTTTCGGTGGACAATTTTACATATTCCATGTTCCTTTTCAGTTTTCTTTCAAATGCATGAAAATTAAAAGGGACGTTATGCCTTATTCACACTCATTTCCTTATTTGAGACTTGTAGAAAGGTTCATTACACATAATTTTCACTAATACGAGTCTCTCCGTAGCATGAAATATGGAGCTCAATTCTCAAAACTATTTATAATTAGACCGTTCGGCTGGCCGTTTTCCAGACTACCCCCAAGTGTTTGTTAATTAGTTTTTTTTTGCAGCAACAGGCAACAGCAACGCGTAGCAGCCGACGACGCAGATTGGGAAAAAAAAAAAAAAACACTACTGCCTCTATGATACAATTCCCAGTCACCGACGACACAGGCCAAGAAATCGAGTGGGCCAAGTCACCCCGGTTTGAACCACGGGCCGCGTTGTCCGCCATCGACCCAGAGATGGATCGGATTAAACTTTGCATTATTTTTTTAATTAAAAAGTCTTTGTGACCTCGTTTATAGCTATTAATTGAACAATTCTGAAAAAAGCTATTAATTGCGCAAGTTTGATTTGTATCTCCTAACAAAAAAATGTCAGAATTTTAGACTTTTTAAACTTCTGACACAGTACAATTTTCCTCTGAGCGTTTTTAGCTAACGTGGCTCCACATTAGCATTTCTACATGCCGCCACAACAGCCAAGAGGAAGGTAAATTGGATTTACGATAGTTTCGAATATAAACTAAACTTTATAAAAGGCTAGAAATTTTTACAATAATTGAGGAAAAAATTGATGGCTCACATCAACCGGCAAAGCGATCGATCCGACGACAACAAAGGCATGAGAAAAACGGGAGGAAACAGGTTGGAGAAAGCGGGAGGAAAATGGCGTGTCTATATGGTCGATTGGGCCGGGAGGAAAAAATTTCCTCTCGTTTCCTCCGCAAATGTGGGATTAAAGATCAGACGGTAATTGTATTTTTGGAGTTCTTTATTTTGATGAAGGGTAAAATGGTAACATCAAATTTATATTTTGAATAGTATAGTTTGGAGATCATCATTCGTTTACTATTGATAACTTTTTTTTTCAAAATTCCTTTAGGGTTCCTGGAGCAACGGCGACGGCGCGGCGCCCCCTCTCAGCCATGGAGCGTGCCTCCGCGGCGGCCTCGACGGCCATCGCCGCCGGTGCGGCACTGGCCCTCCTGGAGCAGCGGCGACGGCGCGGCGCCCCTCTCCGGCCGGTTGCCGTTGCTCTACGGCGCTCTCCTCGTGTCAGTACCCGTTGCCGCAAACGTTACAAGTGTGGGTGGACCCGCCGCCGCGGCCATGTTCGCCTGGATCCTCCGCGGCTGCCGCGACGAGTGCTCCGCCTCCGACCAGCTCAAGCAGGTCCGCCTCTCACCCCTCCCCCAAAAATATGTTTCTCCCCGTCGATTTCGAATGAACCACAACAGGAAAAGGAGGCATTTCCCTCACTTTTGCCATTCGCGAGTCTTGGGGGTAAAGGATGGAGCTGATTTCCTGTACGATCTTACTTACCATGGCGAATGAAGGCGTGCGGAAACTGCGAGGTGGAGTGATAGACAGGATTGGGCAGTTCGTGTGATGTCCCATTCTGGGACGGGGTGTTTTGTTTCAGTTCCTGGATGGACTTCAGACGATATAATAATATAAGCGGAGGAATTTGTCTTCTTTGCTGATCTGTTCTTTGTCAAATAAACTGCTGGTGTGGTGGGGTCCTAGATGAATGCGTTTGAGATGCAAGTTTTGGTAGCTCTGTGTAGAGGAAAAACAGTTTTCTTCTGAAATGTTGTTTCCCACACTTCCACATTCTCTAACTAGGATTTGGAAAAATTGCATCCTGCACTGCGTAGTCTTGCACTTGTGCTCAGTGCTCACTGAACTTAAAGGCGCCCCTCTCAGGCGGGGAGCGTGCCTCCGCGGCGGCCTCGACAGCCACTGCCGCCGGTGCGGCACTGGCCCTCCTGGAGCAGTGGCGGCGGCGCGGCGCCCTCTCAGCCATGGAGCATGCCTGAAGTCGTGCGGCCAGTGTATGAATCATCTGCAATGGTTGCTCAGAAGATGTCAATGGCGGTACAACACCATGAACTTCAATCTCTGCTTTCGCTCACTTGCTCTTACATCACATCAAATTTTGTGGACTGATTTTTTTCTGTTGCAAAATCCAGGCTTTGCGATATCTTAGGCAGGTTGCTCATGAGGGGGACGGCATCCTGCTGCTTTACGGGCTCTGAGCCAAAAGCTCACCAGGTTGAGTTCTTGAACAGTACCGACAGAGTGCTGATGGTTCTTTCATGAATCTTCTTTAGTAACTGTACCTTTTTTTTTTTCCACTTTTTCAGAGGTTTCAATGAAGCTCTCAATGGGCTTGCTGATGATGGATGGTTGGTGATTGAAAGTGATGGAGTGGACGATGTTTGTATCTCTGTCAACTCATCCCCGAGTAAAGTGATCAACTGCAATGCATCAGTCACACTCCTGCTAGTCCAGAGGCATCCACACTTGCCAGATGGATTAGCCAGAGTTACAGGTCCGTGGTCTGTGATAGCTAGCATGCGTTTGAAATACTTGGATTTGTGCTGATGCTGCTTGCTCGTGCAGATTTCATTTTGGGGCTGAGCTTATCAAGCCCGCAGACAGTAACGACTGTGAAGCAGTGCTAAAAATCCTTTGGCATCATGCTAGTGCTATACTCTGCTGCTCTTTAAAGGTTTGCCCTATTGCATTACCCTGCTAATTGTGGAGTGAAACTAGTCTCTGAATGTGAGATAATAACAAGTCAAAAACGCTGCTGCTTGTGGAGTGAATCTGTGATACTTATGTCTGAAACTCCAGCTCAACATTATATTTCCATGCAGGCCTTGCCAGTGTTGACGTTTGCGAACCAGTACGGCCTCGACATGCTGGAGACGACCCTGGTGGCGCTCAAGACATGACCCTGGAGAAAGTTTTTCGATGACCAAGGGAGGAAGAACCATGATGAATCACATACTTAACTGAATGCGAGCAAGGGACAGCGACCTGGACAACGAGAGGTGCATGAGTGTTAGGATATTAGCCGATGGACTTGTGAATTCTCTGTTGGTTTGACTCCTAGGTCCTGTGAGATATGTTTGCCAAGTCGGTTTACGTAGCACTAGGCTGGGTGTGTGGCACTCGACTCCAGCTTCTGTACGGAGCCTGGTAGCCGATCATTGTAATCCAATTGTTCCTTGATGAATGAAATCTGAATTCTCTGTTGGTTTGACGCCTAAAGAGCAAGCTGGTTGCATTGATAAGGAGTCATAATGGTTCGCTACTATCAGTTGCCTTGTACTTGTGTTATCTCTATGTACACAATGTTAAGTTATCCTCGAATTGAGGTCAGGAATCATAATGCTTTTGTTGGATCTCTTTAGGCATATGACGAAGTGACGTTACACTCGCGATTGGGCCACGCCGGTTTCTTGGTCGGAGTCCATGTGCTAGAGCTAGGGCCGGTCTCTTGTTCGCTGGAGAAACGACGACAGAAAGCTATCGGAGAAGAAGGAAACTACGATCCTATAGTCACGGATGGCTATTGGTGGCTGAAAACTACGTGATCGTATAGTCCGGCGTGGCGGCTAAAAATTTTGTGGACACAAACGTGGGCGGCAAAAACTTTCGTGATCCTATAGTCACGGCAAAAAAATTTCGCCAGAGAAAATTTCCGAACGAGGAAACCGGCCGCGATCTCCCGATCCTCGACTGCTGTTTAAAACGCATGGCATTGGCCAATAAACGAAATCATGTCAAGAAGCACAATGGTTAGGCCCATGTAGCATAAACCTCAAGTCACGGGTTTGACTCATAGAGGCACAATTTTTTTGTTTTTACAAGATTTTTGGTTATTTGTTTATATTTCCCTTTCTCTATTTTAATTTATTTATTTTTTTGCCATTTTAACCTTTGTTTTAATTTAAATATATAGGTACAACATGCCATTATATTTTTAAATGATTCAAACTATGTGCAACTATGCATCCATCACAACCATGAACATCTCTCACTTACACCATAATTACATGTGAGACTTGTTCATGGTTGTGAAGGATGTGTATCACCACAATCTCTAAATCATTTGAAAATTTTATGTCATGATCGTACACCAAAATGAGTGGTCCATAAAAGTTTTTAGATTTTTTCTACCTAGCATAGTTTTTTTTTTTTTTTCATTTTTCCTTCAATTTACCATAAAATAATCACAATAGTAGGTAAAAATGTGCAGCAAATTGTATAAATGCACACCACATCATAGTTTGTCGCCGTTACCATGTCATTAATTTTTCAAATGATTTGTACAAAGTGACACTATGGATCCATCACAACCATGAACCTCTCTCATTTGACTAATATGGCTCTATGTGAGACATCTTCATGGTTGTGAAGGGTGTGTATCATCACAATCTCTAAATCATTTGAAAATTTTATGTCATGATCATACACCAAAAATGAGTGGTCCATGCAAGTTTTTAGATTTTTCCACCTAGCATAGGGTATTTTTACATTTTTCCTTCAATTTACCATAAAATAATCGCAATAATAGGTAAAAATGTTCAGAAAATTGTATAATTGCACACAACATCATAGTTTGTTGTCTTTATCTTGTCATTAGTTTTTCAAATGATTTGGACAAAGTGACAAGATGCGGATCCATCACAACCATGAACATCTCTCACCGACTCACATGGCTCTATGTGAGACTTGTCCATGGTTGTGAATGATGTGTATCACCACAATATCTAAATCATTTGAAACTTTTATGACATATTCATACACCAAAATGAGTGGTTGCTGGTTCAATTCCTCACCTTGTGGTGATTTTTGCTATTCGTTGTTTTTGCAAGGATTTTTTTGCGTCAATTTTCACTGGTCGCATTTTTGCTATTCTTCAGTAGCCGAAGCTTGAACATCACATAGTAAACTATTAGAGGAAACCGTTTACAGTGCTCGTACCACAAAACAAGCCATTAGAGATATTCTCATGATCACTGCTACATGCAGCTCTAAACAACACAAGAAACAAAATCACGTAGCCACCTTGATCCCTTTGTAACAAATGTACATCAAGTTCTAGCCCGAACCATACTAGCTTATGCCCAACGATATTCCTGGTTCAGAGCATTTCATTTCTTGTAATGGGAGGGAGAGCTACAAATGACAGCCATCCTACTAGAGCAAGAGATTTGTTTAGCAGCCTCTTTAGCTAGGAGATCTGCTTGGAGATTGGCATATCTATCTATCTTTTGAATATTTGCTTTCATAGTCTGGAGAAGCGAGGAAATAGTGATTGAGTCTTGGACAATCCTCCAATCAGGGAAGTCGAGAGGCTGCCGCTTTTCAATGTAGTCCACCAACAGTTGACTGTCGGGTAGAAAGCAGCACCTTGCAGCCCAATCTTGCAGCAGATGTGTGCTGCTAATAAAAGGGCTTTTGCTTCAGCTTGCAGGACTGTGTAGCAGTCCGTAGCTTGAGCTTTGATAAGCCACTTAGTCCCTGTTCGCCGGTTCAGAAGAAGGATTCCAATACCCGCTCTTCTGCTTTGGAGGGAGCCGTCATCTGGAGGCAATGCTGTATCAGTAGCATTGAATCATTTCAGTTTGTACCTGCAAGGAGAAACTCCAGGAGCAACTGCACAAATCTTTTTATTTGTGTTAATACGATACTGCATTTGTATGAGAGTCGTAACTCCCTCATGATTTGCAACATGTTTAGAACTGGTTGTACTAATAGAGTGCCCTAAGGCCTGGTCTTTGGTTGATTTATCAGACAAGAAAATCGAGGCACCTGCAATGAAATTGTTTAAGAGAGATGTGGCCAGAAAATGAATATGGCCGACTGACCAGCTCCTATTGTTAAATCTGTGATCATTCCTTGCAAGCCAGAGGTACCAAAGAGTAGCAATAATTCTAGTGAACAGGTCATCATTAGTGCTTTTGTTAATGAGGAGGGGAATGATATTGTGCACCCCATCAAGATCATCTGGGAGAGTAGAAGATTTAATGGGAGGATTGAAAGAAAACCATAAGTAGTTGTGGTCTCCTAGTTTCCTGCAGAAGGCCACAGATCGGATTAGCATTTCCACTCAGGTTCACAAGCAGATGTTTGGTTAGCTTTCTTAGCATCTCTTAGTTGTGCATCATTTCGGCTCTTTACATACCTGAATCAGGGAAGCATGGTAAATCTCCAATGCAAGACTGTTCACTTCTTTTTCTTTGGCGGTAAGATATCCAAGTTAGCAGTTAAGTTGTTGTCTCATGTTTTCCAATTAAAATAGCATCATAATCTAAACGACCAGTAAGCCTACCCATTTTGGAGTAAGAATCGGCTTGCAAGCCAGCAGCTCCTGCTGTGTGAACTTGGAATCTGCACATAAGAATTTTTGAGTTACGTCACAGGCTTAGCATTTGTCACATATAGCATTTGTCTAACAGGTCACTGTCTCTGAAATCATAATTGATAGAGTGAATATCATCTGGTGCTGTTCTCAAGTTAGTGATTACACAAACACTGATGTACTTAAGCATCAGCACCAACAGAACCTAAGCGGAGTAGGAGATAGCATCACTACTGAAATACTACAAGTCAAATTCAGAAAGGATATTGCATTCAAAAAGGCTACTGCACACATTTGCTAATGCTTTCTAGTCTGAAGTATATTACCACATATCGTTAGATGGCCATCAGTTGAACAGGATTTGGAGCAATTGATGGGACACTTAGATAAGAATTCTATATGAAAAAATACATCACTGCTCTTATTATATGTCCTCTCATTGCAAAAACTAATGTGCAAGCGGGGCATATGTACCTGAAGCCTCGTTTTTATAGTATCAATCAGGTACAGTGTTGTTTTCACCACAACACCAGCAGCTCCTCTAGCTATGCTTTCCCTCTGAAATGAAAGTTTATACATAAGAAAAACTTAGCAACTTGTTTGGCTGGGCAAGTGCCCTTTACAATAGTCTACAGTAGAATTTTTTCACATTTGAAATGCCCCTCAGCCATTTTCATGTGAATTTGTAATGAAATCAGGGGGGCTGAATATCGAGACCATTACACAAACCAATTGGCGACATATGGCAGCTACATGATCCAGATGTGCAAAGCTACGAGGGCAACAAAGTTTTTGCATAACAACAAGAAACATGCCAAGTGGCTGCATTCAAGCAATTCTACAGAACATATTCATTGCGCATCAATTACTCTACAGTTTAGGTCACCAAATTAAAACTGAGATTCCATAGTACAGTTAACACTAGCTACTAGCACCAAGTATCAGTACCAAGCATCAGACTATCCGCACTCTTCGTATTCTTTAACTCCATACTTTAAAAGTTTAATATTCTATCCTAATCATCAAGATTCCCCTCGCTTTATTTTGCCATTTTCGACAGACTCGGCCCATACTTTACAAAGATCTTTCTATCCCAACCATTTTCAATGGGACCCACTTGTAATGTTATCTAAATATATCCATGTGAGATCTAGTTTTGAAGTATTTATCACTACGTAATTCAACGGTGTAATCGAATTTAATTTGGATTTTTAGTTTGTGAGTTATAATAGTTTTTAGATAGTCTAAATCGTGGGGCCCGCAGCTGGCCCATGCCCTCCCTCCCGCGCTGCCTCTGGCCGCGCATGCTGCCGCCTGCCGCGCGTCTGACATTGGCCTGTTGCGTACGCACGGAAGGCCGCTCTACTTCCCGGAAAAAGTCCGGTCTTGGAGGATAACGGGGGCTCCCAGTATGGCGCTGCGGGGGCTTTTTTTATCAAGGTGCGTCTTGGAGGAAGGAGATACAGCACCGGTGCGCATAGCCTCACCACTAGAACACTACAACAGGGCAGTGAGATTCCTCACCCAACTATCTACAATCTAGAGTTTTAGACTAACCAATCAAGATGCACGAGTACACACTTACCACAAGAGACGAAGCACAAGGATGAGCAGTCAACGAGGTGGGATTTCTAGAGACGTTGTGCAGATGCGGCACTTCCTCCTCGCGCCCGAAGCCGTGTGGCGGCCGCTGGGCGCCGCCAACCGCCACGGAAGCGGATCTTAATCGACGACCACGGCGTGGATGGTAGCCGATGGATGAACGGCGCGGCTGGTGGTGGGCGCCCGTGGCGGTGGACGAGATTGGTGAACGCGACGACGTAGATCGGGGGGGAGGGAGGTTCGGGAGGGGGAGGAGGGCGGGCGGGGCGGCGAGGTACAACGGGCGAGGGAAGGCACCTAACGGAGGCGGTGGCGTAGGTACGGCGAAAAGTGCGATGCGGCGCCGAGGTATAGCGGGCGCGATGCGGGATAAAGGGCGCACGACTTCGGGGCGGGTTCAGGAGGGCGGCTCCGGCGGGATCGGGCGCGGCTCCTTGCGAAGGCGAGCGGGCTCGAGGGAGACGGGAGGAATCGTGCGTGTGGTGTCCGGGTCGGTCAGTCGGGCGCGGAAAAAAGGGTGAGCAGTGTGGGGAAAATACAAATGACCAAAGTACCCTTTTTGACAAGAAATAGAAAAGCAAGGAGGAAATGAGAGGAAATGGGAGGAAATTCCAAGTACTGATAAAAAGAGCTCAAAAAGGCTATATAAATATTTTTTATAACAAACTATCTCAACATTTTTCTAGGAAAAAATATCTAATAAAATACTAAAATTTGATATAACCTAAAAAGAATATGAAAATTGGTCTCACATTTTTCCTAAAACAGAAGGAGTCAAGAATCTCAAGCCCGGCCCAAACTACCTTCTTGCTCGATCATGTTCTCCGTCATGCGTGTAGGTGTCACTGGTGACCTCGGGAGGCACGCTGGGTGATGAGGACAAATGGGCGTGTGGCGTGGGCTAGGGGCGGCTGCCCTAGGGCAGCTGGCCGTCTGTCTTGAGGGGGGTGCTTATTTGAGTGGAGAGGAAAGAGCTGGAATATTTTCCTTTATTGCTTGTCCCTAAAAGATTACATCTCTCTTGTTTATATAGTCCTCCTATGTGACTTGTATCTCAAGCAATCTCGAAAATTTGCATATATTTCCGAATACCTTTTACAAGCAATCTCTTATTTTTTTTCCTAACATGAGACTCCTTATAATTTGACAATATCTCATTCACACAAAAGTTCTAATCCTAATAATGATTCAGCGATGAAGTGGAGAGCGGGAAGGTGAAGGCGGCGGCGGCGCCTTCGTCGGTCGCGCGCTGCCCCAATAGGGTGGCCGGGCAGGCTACCGGGCAGGCCCTCCTCAGGCGGCCCAATCCTCGCATCAGGACACAAGGTCGTGGCCATTCTTCATAATAACCTACTATTTTAGTATTGTATTTTATTGAATTTCTCATTCATGTATCGATGCTTAAGCAACGATATGTTGCTGATGAAACATCGCAAGGTCCCTGGCGCCATCTTCTTCAAGTGCCGGTTCCATGATAGAGCCGTAAGTGCAGCAAGATTTCATCCATCATCCTTTGTTAGCTACCACTAATGAAATGTAATGTGGTTCCCAAATACATCTTGCGGGATCCTAGCTCTTGCCCATGGTTCTTGTTTGCCGATAAAATATAAGAGAATGCTCATGCGTATGGGTATCATTGGAGGCACCATAGTGGCCATCGAGCCACCTCAATTTCAATCGATGTTGCGGTGCTTGGTGGATGCTCGCTGGATGAGAGACAATGGTGTGCCACTTTTTAGGTGAAATTGGTGGTTTAGATGCAAAGTAAAAAATGACTAGTAACCCAGGTCACATTGGAGTTGTTTGCATCGTTGTTATTGCAGTGTTTGTTGTTCTTGGTGTCATCATTCTGTTGGTGAACAGAAACTAGGATTTGCCAAGAACAGCTAGTAATGTATGTTGGTTTCAGTTAATGAAATGTCAGGTTTCACTTCAATGTGATTTGTAACACCTCAATGTCTTGAATGTTATTTTGAATCAATGATATGGGGTGTTTCATGCCAATGTGTTTCATCCACAAAGCAATTTATGAGCATTTGGACGAGACATTGCATGATAACCGAAATAGCATTTGACAAGCTCAATGCCATGCATTTGACATGAAATAGCCAACAACCGAGTCAAATATACTAACCGGAAATAGCATCCATTACATTATCAGTTTGGTGCTAGCCGAAAAAAGCATTGCATGATAAGTTTGGTGATTGCATGACACTTTCATCACTACATTTCATCATGAGTACTAGCCGCATATGACCTATCTATATGATCATCGCACAAAAAAGAGGCACATACGGTTGCTGCACAAAAAGCCAACCGGTGCACAAAAGATAACTATCCTATTTACAAAAGAGGTCACCGGTACATGTTTGCTCTTGCCCAAATTTGGGTCCATGTTTTCCTACTTCTTGCCCCTTGGTTTCTTGGTTCCTGTTCCATTTGTCTTAGCCCCGGTTCGCCCCTTCTTGCTGTCCTACCAAAATTTTGGTTGTTTGTTGTAAGTCGCAAATGCCTAGCTGGAGGGAGGTTGAACCGATGTAGGCACTATCGTGCAATGGTTCATTCATTGTTGTTTGTCGCGATAGTTTGTGAAGCCTCGTTTAAAAAGGGAGAAATGACCATCGGTTGTGACAAATATTCAAATGAGAAATGCCCGAGTAGTGGTACCTCGGCCTCTAGTTGTGATAACATGGGATTCTCCACTTGGGACTCGCATGTGTTACGTTTCAACATCATCTCCAATAGTTACCTCCCCTGAAACACATATTCCAGTCAAGATGTGTAGTTGGAAACATAAAAAGTGAGAAATGTGGTTCCACATACCGACATGTTCTTCCTCATGCCTTACTTCCTCGGTGACTTTTTTTCTTTTCGACAACCTGTTCACTTTCTTTGTCGCACATGTTGCTATGTTATAAAGTTGTCGATAGTGATCGGCTAGTGCATTGCTACACCATGCTTAGATAGCCTTGGTCCATTTCTTCCTTGAACTTCCTGTGGTGCTTTCTTCCTTGCCTTAGGTGGCCTCCTGGTTTCTTCTCATATTTAGGTGGCTTCACTTCATCCCCTCCAACTTTTTGCCACTTAGTTTTGTCAGAGCATGGGAAAATTTGCCAGCTATATGCATTATGGAAGGCTTCAATGGAGTAACATTTTGGCAGCACTGAGTCTTCTGGAGTTCTTTCATGCTTCGGGCAAGCAATTGCATGACTACATGGTATGCCCTGTCAAGTCCCATCTTCTACATTCACATTTCTTTTTTCAGAATGTCCACAAACATATTGCCATTCTCGTCATGAACCTCAAAAAATCGGTAGTGCCACTAGGTATTGGGTAGCATGTGTTGGACATCTCAAAGATGCCTAGCTAGCTTCTTTTCTTATTTTGGGGCATATAACCATGTTTCCCCCACTTCTCAAAGAACCTCTTTTGTGCTTGTTGTAGTGTCCGGTCATAAGTTGGACCTTGATCCTTTGCAAAAGCATGCTCAAAATAGGCAATTCTCTAGCCTCAATATGTAATTGTTGAACACTTCACATGTGTTGTTCAACAGGATATCACATTTCGGGTACACACTAAAGAAAAGCTCTAACCCATGTGTTGGGTGGCATCTTCTCTAACCATGCATGGGCATCTTTTTGCGAGAAGTCTCATTTTGTCCATCTCTTGATTCCACCTCACCACCTGCGTACTAGCCCTTGCACATCTCCACAACCGATTCTTGAAGTTCTCTCCTCTAAAATGGCTTGAGAAATTCCTGGGTATAGATGTCTAACACAGAACCTATGTTCCTCGTGATCGTGAACACTTCCCCGAATGCACAGGGATAAGGCCTTTTTGTTTATCGGTCATGATGGTCCATGGAGTAGTGTTGTCCACCCCAAGATCCTTTTTCAATGTCTCAGAAGAACCACTTCCGGGATGCTAGGCATTCCACCTCCATAACAACTATGGCCACATGGAATATGCAAATCATTAGGGTCAATACCTATTGCGCTTAGCGTACCTGCCCTCCAAACTTGGTCTTGATGTGGCAACCATCCGCACGTGCATCACGTGCCTACAACCAAAGCAAAGGAAACCTCTTTGCATGCATCTAAAGACATGTACAAAGTGAACTAAAGAAACCATCTCACGCATTTCGAGAAAGAAGGTAACGCCGGATTTGTCCTCCCGAAGTTCATGGCCATAATTCCTAAGCTCATTAAATTGCTTCACTTCATCCCCATAAATGATGTTCCATGCATGCCTTCTTGCCCTACACAGCCTTCATTCCAGATATGGTTAGGTTTAGCTCCAAGCTGAACAATCTTCCCAAAATGTGTTAGACTCATCTTCTCATCACCCTAAACCTATCCAAGTACTTTCTTGCAAGCCACTTTGTAAAGTGCATCTCTTGATCTCCCACTTCTTCCGCAAGTGTGATCCCCAACATAAGATTTGATCAAGATACAATTCATCCTAGAGTTCCACGAAGCATACAAGTACCATGGGCAATTCTCATCACAATGGGCTTTGATTCTTTTCTTGTCATTCCATGGCATATTTATCTGCACCCTCTCTTTGATACTATACTCTGAAAGTGCACTTCTAAGCAGTTATATTGATGCAACATTCCTATCTTGAAAATAGGGTTCTCAATATCCTCCGGCCTGAAGGATGACATGTTAACCCCAATGTTACCCCCTTCTTCATCGTAATCGTAACTCCAACTCTTCCTCATCAGTTGATATCTCATCCCATTGCCTCTCTGTTGACATGTTCTCTTTACCAAATGTGGCATTCCTCTTGTCCCCTTTGCTCAGTACAATGCCCTTAGCTACCCCCTCATCAACTACCCCATCATCCACATTGTCCCAGAAAAGATCATCATCCTCAGCTTGAACCTCATAATCACTATCCACAAAGTCCACATCTACATTGCCATCCTCCTCAAGATTGTCATTGATGTTGCTGCCCTCATCATCTAGTTTTTCAGAGGCCTTAAATGAATTGTAGACATCAAAGTAGAGCACAAAATTGCTAATTTTGTATGCAAGTTGCTTCATGATGATCAATTTACGCATCCGAATCTACAATTCTCAAACCACTAGGCACAACCATCTCGTGCAACAACCAATAAACAGTCAAATTCTCAATTCCATATCCTAGCAACACACTCATCTCTTGAATTGAACTAAAACTCCAGAACTTCACTTTGTAGTTGTCAAACCAATCCACCTTTCCATCTAGATAAACCTGATCCTTACCATGCCCACAGAAAAATCCCCCATGATGCACTTCTACAGAGAATTCCTCATCATCAGGCCCTACACAGTGTACAGAACCCTAAGTTTCAGACCATGGCACTAAAAAAGCATCCTATACATCAAATCGAAGCTTTCAAAGAACCTAAATCAAGAATCAACTACTACAATGAGGATGGGAGAGTGGGGGATGCGGGAACTCACCGTAATCCGGTGCCGTTACGCCTCCCAATCGGCGGATGCCGCCATGGTCGCGCCCGCGACGGCGCCGCGACCCACCGCGGATGCACCCCACCCCACTCGCAGCCCTGCTCCCTCTCACGCGGGCGGCTTTGGCGAGCTTAGAGGAGGGGGCTCGTGGCGGGCGCTATGGCGGACGGCGAGAGGACAAGAGCGAGCTGCTCGGGTTCGTATGGGAGAGAGAAGAGGACCAGAGAAAGGGGTTTTTACAAAAAACCAAACATCCCAGCTCACGGTGTGACCGCCACGCCGGCTTCGGCGCCAAGACGTGGTCCCGCAATTACCGTTGGATAGCCAAATTTGTAGATGCAGTACCTAGGTGTTACGTTTTATGTTTGAGTACCTATCCATTATACCCCCATAAAGTTTGAGTAAATTGGTGCAATTTACTCTTAAGAAAACAAAGCTTCACCACTTAACTTGTGCCTCCTTGACCTATGCCTTGGTAGTTTTGCTCTCGCAACACACTCGATGCAAGCGAAGCGGTTAACGTTGGTGAAATAGTCATAGACGATCTTGGTATGTCTGACAGACAATGCTTCTATCCTTTGGCCAATTGCCTATCCATTGCGCTAACCCCTCTTAGCTGAGGCCGGTGAGAAATTCTCTCGAAGTTGGTGATGGCCATCGTTTGCACTAGGCCCACCAACAAAACCGAGGGAGTGGGCTCAAGGCTGGTAGGCTCATACGAATCCCCGGCGGGCCGCAGCACACGTTTACCGAGCCGTAATCACACGAGGCGCCGTCGGAACGAGAATGTTGCTTGCGCACTATGGAGTCTGGGAGCCCAGCCCAGTAGCTTTGCCCGCAGCCCGCAGGGCCCCCGAATTGCAGTGGATGTCCGATCCGGCGATACTTCTCTGAGTTCTCTCTGTCCACACCCTCCGCGCAGCCACACGCGCTGAAAAGTCTCCGACCCCGAGACCGGCGTTCTGAATTCTGATCAGTGCCCCGAGAAGCAAAGCAAAGAGGTGGTGGCCGTGGCCGACGGCGACATTCAACGGCCGCCGCGGAGCGAGGAGCTGGCAACCAGTGACGACAAACAGACGACAGGGATCGCAACCACTAGGGTAGGCTAAAGGGAAAAGCGCGACGGCGACATGGACGTTGGATATATACTCTCCGGCCGATCCGTCGCGGTTAACTGCGCTAGATCTTAGTCTTAGCCTCACTCACTCAAATCCCTGTCCAGGTTTCCTCCCGTGCGGATCAAAGCATGCATCTCAGCCTCTCCTACGGCGGTGCCTTGGCTAGCACTAGCAGGAATGTGATCGAGCTTTGCCGGCGGACTCTGTGATGAGAACGAAAAAGGGAACCAATCTCCAACCTCACCTCGCCGACGGCCGACGGCGCATCAGAGGTCTTTGCCGAGAGACCCAAGATCAGAGCTGGCTTATAGCAGCAGGATCGGCTTTTGCTTCAACTTGACAGTATTTTACATTATTTATCTGGTAATAATGCGTAATGGGTGCCAGTACTTGCGACGCAAGCTTGGCCAAATGGCACATCATTGTGACCATGACCGTCCACCTGACGCCGATCGATTGATCAGAAGAGGGGAAACTGTACTTGATCTAAAAACAGAAGGTCACATATTTATATATATATTCAGACCAGAGCCAAGACGTCACTTCGATGATCATCAATCATTCAGGAGGTTGCTTCTTTCTCATATAATAATTAATAAACGATGTCTCCATCGGGCAAGGCAAGCCAGGAGAACGTACGAGAGAGAAGGGCCGAGGCTGCAGCAGCCACCTGCAGCTGCAGGGCGTGGAAACACGACTACCCATCACCGATCGAGAGCGAGCGAGAGAGAACGCTGCGGCCACACCAGCCCTCACATCGCTTGAGTCGCTCTCGATCGTTCTCAGGCTGACCAATCAACGCGAAAACATCGCCGTGGCAGTCCATTCTGCATTGTCGTCACCGGCATTCAGGTGCATCCACAGGCTAGGCAAGTTCAAATTTTCCAGAGCGGCTGGCTAGCTTTCAGCTTGAGCTTTGTATGGTCTGCACGGCGACGACCACGCTTGCTGCTATCCAGCTCCGCTGGAGCTTTCTGCGTCGCAGTTGCTGCTCTCATTGGCTTAGCCGCCCGCCTCCTGGGAGCATCAAGGGCCAAGAGGCCCGGCAGCAAGTTGCATGCCTGAATGCCTCAGGTATAGAGATCGATGTTACTTGCTGTGGTTGCTTCCTACGTACTGTACTAGCAAGTAGCTGCAGTGCAAGTTGCATGGCGTGCAGCTGCCCAATCGTGTTCACCTGTTCGCGAATCGTGCGAGGGACGGAGGGGGGGTTGGTGGTTCAACAATCACCTGACTGATACAAACGACACCTTGCGGTTTCATCATTTCCTCTGCATGCATACGCTACGAATTGAACAAAAATTAGTTATTATACAGGATGAGAGAGGCCAGGAGCTGATCTGAATTCTGAACCCTAACAGCTACAGCAGAAATTAATTGTTAGTAGATGTGTGCTAGCTCAGTGTGTATAACTGATCCCATCGCGTACATATTGTTCTAGGTGCAGTGATGTACCTATTATATGCACTTGCAAGTGTCACTTGATCGAAAAAGTCTACTAGAGTCATCAGCAACTCGGCACCAAAAAGATGGATATAGGAATTTGGAAAGCAACTGATGACTAGCTAAGTATAGTGAAATTTCTCGATGACCTAATTAACATGCAATATATGCAAGCTTCCCCAACTAGACCACTTTTGTGCACTTTTCCCCTCGTAGGGACAGCGATCGATCAGAACGAAGAGATTACCGGACAAACAGGTCTCGAATTCACTTATATGATGCCAACGTCACACTTCTATCTGTAAAGAATATTGCAGCAACTTGCTTGCAATACAGTGCTGATCGCTGCTGAGAAATGGGTGTTGCATGCATTTCGGTACACGTTGATTTGTTGCTCTCATCAGTGCATCATTCAGCTAGCTGACCTGAAATAATTAACTTTTGGCCGTGCGATGCCCCATCATTAGGTGGATAGACTTTGGTCTACACGATGCACCAGAAGCCTACATGATGGTTCCAAGTTCGGTAACAACTTTGTGTAAGCTAGAGATCGCAGGAGATATATACCTACTAGCCGGTGGTTAATATATATAGTTTATTTATTTATTTATTTTTTATTGTTAATATATATAGTAGTAAACTTGAGACATGAAGAAAAGTTCTTTTATTTTTAATTGAAGCATATTGCATGATTCATATACATGCAGTGCCCGAAGGTTAATCACAGCTCTGGATTAGCTGAAGCTAGCTATTAACTTGAGTTCAGACAAACTTATTCCTTTTGAAAAGATACAAAATGATCATGTACATCGAGAGGAATATATTTTGCCTGGTGTTCGGTGCATCTGATCTCAGGAATACTGAGAACAGGTGCGCGGTCTTCTTCAGTACGTTCTTTGCCTGGTTGCTTTATATTTTTCTAGTCCTTTAAGTCCAAGTAAATTGGAATATTTAAAAGTAGTCACACACTATCATTTATGAATATCCTGCTTCTGTTGAGCAGCTGCTTGCAATTTTCCAATGAGAGAGATATAGCACACGGACGGACTGAAACAGTTGTTCACCACTTGTCTTTTGAAACATGACAAATGTTTTTTAGTGTTCTCGTAGAGCTTCTATGCATACAAAGGTAATCTTGGGAAAGTAAATTTTGCCCTTGAGGACATGAGCTCTCCTGATGATATATACTATGCACTAGCATATCAGGATTATGTATTGTCTCTCATGATGTGCATGCATTCTTGTACATACACATTCAGTAGTGCATATACATTCAGTAGTGCACATAACATGAGAGCATTTGCTCGTAAAGGCAAAAACAGGTGGTCTTTACATATTCGGTCGTACGTATAGGTGGAGACAACAGACAAGCAAAGCAGATAGATATATGGCATCTCAAGGTATAACTTTCCATGAATTATTAAACCCTATAGGACTCGATCGTGTGTCTGTGGTCTGTGGATCGAGGGAACATGCACACGGATCCAACTCTTCTCCCTCCTTTTTGCCTTTGGAGCTAGCATGGATGGATTCTTCCAGTAGCTCCGCTCCGCTCCGCTTCACACATCACAAAAGTCACGAATCCGACCCACTTGCGCGCAGCTGGGTCGCTCCCTCGCTCGCAGCCACAGAACAGGAACAATGCGTCACAGGCCGGTTTTGCAATTGCAAAGGGCAAAGCGACGGCATGCCTTTTCAATGCCTCGTTCATTCGTGAGTGAGCGATCAACCGACCGACCTACACGGCCACAGCGCGTGATGGGTTAGTTCTCTGTCTTTTTGGCTCCCCACTGCACTCCTCAAGAGAAAAGGGGAGACGTGTGTGGTCTGTGGTTGGGCGCGAGTGCATCCAACGCAATGGACCACCCGTGAGTGACATGGGCTAGCTAGTGCCACTGCCGCCGGTGGCTAGCTAGCTAAGTAATTGACGCGCGTCGTGGCAATGGAGTGCCAATGCAAAACCTCCCCGATGTGACGCGCGCACCTGCACGGCTGCACCGTCTTTTGCTTTTGCGTGGTTGCGCTTTTAATTGCCTTTTGTTTTGGGATTGGTTTTGAGTTTGCATTGATTGATGATGCTAGCATGGAGATATGTTTATTATCAGAAGGTGATTGATGAGTTGTTAAAATACAAGAAATGGTTTAATATAAACCATTTGGTTGGACGAGATCCTGCTGGACATACAAATTTTTGGTTGATTATATATTAACCAATAAATTGAGTCTATGCACGACAAGAAACCCATAATCTATTGACCCAAACACTACCCTGAGCTTTGAAATTAATCTTTCAAAAAAAATCTGGTAAATGACATACATGATATAGCATGTCTCAAGACATATGGATCATACAAGGGCTTCATTTTTAATTTACATGTACACCATTCATTCCAAATTATTGCAAGTAATTCTGTCTTTACTACAAAGCTTACTACAAACGCGTACTATAGGGGCTCCTAAGCCACAGGAGGGGCGGTTTTTGTAACTGGTCCTAACTCTGTTCCTACAATGGTTCCACAGTAGGGGTTCCATCCGAGGTCATTTTTTTTTTTTAAAAAATATTTTTAAGTGCCTCATTTCAAAATTCGACAACCCCCCTGTAGGGCGCCTCCCCCATACTGTGAACCGCGGCTGCCCCTACTAATATTAGGGGCGGCTCGTAACACCGGCCGCCCCTATAGTGTCCACAGTTTGGCTAGTACAAGTGAGGCCAAAAAATAAGGATCACTGTAGAGGGCGCTTTTTAGATAGAACCGCCCCTAATCAAAAAAAAAAAAAAAAATTAGGCATTCTGATAGAGCCCCTTTCTACGTAGTGCTATGCATTTAAAAAAATAGCATATGTCTTGCTACATAGGAAAACTATACCTAGAAAAGTCTTCATGACTTTCAATTTGAAATACAATGAGTATATTATTGTTTGATGGCGGTGAAAATTCTCAGCCACATTTATGTGCAGCGAAAGATTTACCTACCCTGCATACAAGGATACATATCAGACACAAATCAACCTGTTCGGGCTGATTTTTGCTGATTGAATAGTATTCTTTGAGAGAGAATAAGCTGAAATAAAATAAGCTAAGATATGTAAACACAACGGATCACACAACGGACTTACCCATTGGAGAAGGTATTCTCTGATTGACAAATCCTTAATGCAAATAGCTATCAACCTCCTTTAGTCGTCTTTGTCAAGCAGTTCACAAAACTAGTAACAAGTCATCACTGTTCACTAAATATTACCCCTATTTCTTTGCAAAAAGCCTTCTATTGTTAAGTGAAAAAAATGTATTTTTTTCCTTAATATAAAATTTCTATATGGTCCCAATGAAAGCATGATCTTGCTTTTTGTCATGATCGTGTGTTGGCACGTTTTTCATTAAGAAGAAGCAGCAGTATGGCCATATAAAGTGTGATGACCATGTTTTTGTTAGTGAAACCTCACCTAGCTTCTTTACTCTATATCCTTTTTCGCTTCTTTGCCTCCTTCCAGACCTTGGTCAAGTGTGTTTTAGTTCGTGGACCATTATTTTAAATTTTAACCATTTATCTTGATGTTGCATGTTACTAAAAGAAGCTTGAACCCATGAAAGCTCACATCAAAATTCAGGTGTACTATTGACCTTGGTTAATAGACAGAGGCTTTTGCCTTTAATTCTGAAAAAATTCAGGTGCATAAAAAAATCGGAATATCATAATGTGATTTCATTTTCTGCTTTTTACATAATTGATTTCACAAATTCATAATTGTTATTTTCTTTCCCGCTTAGTGTGAAGTCAAGTTTAAAAATTTGCAGGAGAAGCTTGTTCGGGAAATAGGGAAAATGCGACAGTCGCTCTCAATGGAAGAATACACACTCAAGGCAAAGGCGATTTCTTTTGGCTTCTGACTTATCTATCGCAGTCATGGTTTAATCGAAGGGGAATCTATCTCTGATTTTTGGGTTAAAAAGAACTATGTATTCTATTGATCTGTGTTGCTGCATGGGGAAGCAATTTGGAGACATAACCGTTAAAGAATCATGGATGAATATATATATTTGGGCTACAACAGGTCCCAACGAAATTCTTTTTTTTTTTTTTTACTCTTTCTGTAGGTACACAGATGTCAACCTCTTCCCAGAGGGGAAGTGGAATACAGGTCGCTGAAAACTTAACCTAGTGCTCTACTTGGAACTTCAGAAGATAAACTAAAACACGAACTGACAAGGTATGCACATAAGTTTATCTAGTCTTTCTACTTATTGTGCACATCTTGTCAGTTCGTGAGGTCCAAACCAAGTGCACCTTATGACCTTTGCTTTGGTACAAACCAAACCAAGCTCTTCTTTGAATTCTCTTTTCTGTTATGAATTTTTTTCTTGATGTGGTTGAATCACATGCACATAAGCCAAAACAACACAAAGTTTTAAATAGCGGGCTATGACGAAAGTAGCGGCACATTTCTTCTAGGGGCTATAAAGCTATATCGGAGCTATGTCGATAGCAGTTTATAAGAAAAATTATGAAAACACTCCAATAATTGATGCCAAAACAAGACAAATACGATATTGTGATGAACACAGATACGTTTACAAGGTTCTAAAAGTCTAAATAACATTACCAAATACTAATTACAACATGTTTCATAAAAATTTAATCGCCCAAAATACCAAATTAGTAGAAAATGAAATACAAAATAAGGTTAATAGCGGCCAGAGCCAGAGTAAATAGCGGTGCTATAGCGGAAATCCGAATAACTTAGTGGCAAGTTTTTCCCGCAGCTATAGCGGAGCTATAGCCCGCTAATTTAAACATGACAAATTCTAGTTGAGACAAAGAGAGGCAGTGGGATAAATGAGGTGTGTTGATATTTCTTAACGACATTACTAGAAATAGATAATAACCCATTTCCTCGTAACGCACTAGAAATGCTTGTTGGCACTTCATAGTGCAATCTCTAAGAATAAATAATATTTTCAGAGATCATGTTAAGAGATATCGATGATAGATGGATTCATGTGTTTACTTCACTACCAATCCGCAAACGCACGGATCTATCATTGTAGCATTTCACCCGGTGGTATTCGGATATCGGATTTATATTTTCCCAAGGGAAAGCAAGGCTTATGTGGTTGGCTAGCATAATGATGATGATGATCCACAATGCATTTATGAATAACCATTAGTCAATTGCGGGGGTAAGAAGAATAATATTCAGGATAGTGACAAACACACATAAGCTACTACATCACTAGGGAGAGAAAAGGATAAAAAGAGAATCTACAATAAGAAGGTGGTTCTAAATATTGCACATGGGTGAACTCTAGTTTTACATGTGAGGAGGCTAAATCATGATGGGATTACGATCATATGATGAGGAGATGCCCGCAGCTAGTCTCGCTAGCCGATGGACACTTTTAACTCCAACTCAACATCCGAACGTGGAGGAATACGATGGGCGGAATGGGGCTGTCACCACTTGCCCCTACCTCACTACCGTGGGATGCCGACATTTCGATGATTACTATAGACCTGAACACCACGTCCACGTATATAGAAAACTACCTAAATCCCCAGGGACTCCGACCCTACGGGACGACAAGCAAGGATAAAGGTAAACCCGAAGGTACACCAAACCATCATAATCTACATAAACCGACCACTCTCTAGCTTAGTCGACACATGACGGTTAATTCTATAATTAGCCAAGTCCTATCTACTAATATGTCAACTAGATCATAGTTCACACATTAATAAGATAACATGAGGGTAACTATACTCTAGTTCGAACGCATTGCAATATGAATATAAAGACTTGAATATTGAAAGGAACTCCATAATAATAATAATATTACCAAAAGATCCTTCCAAGGAGACAAGCCCTCCTTGAAGCTCAACCTTGCTCAAAACTACAACTAGGACTAAAGAAAGTGAGTGAAGTGCTCAAGGGTGTGTGTGTTGTGTGTTGGAAGGGGGTGTGGCCTCTTATTTATAGTGATATGAAAGTGATTCTTGGCGGGAGTTTTGGCGCCAAATCCCCGAAAAAACACCGCCATGCACCGCCTCCGGCTCCTGAGTCGGACACGGAGACAAGGCGCGGGGCGGATGGGCACGGGCCTGCGGCGCCGCAGACTGCGGGGCGGTCGGGCCTAGGTTTGGCCCGCCCCCACGCCCATCCTTCGGCGTGTGGGCTAGCGGCCCGGTGTAGGTCACCTTTCCGGAGGTGTTTCGGTCCGCTTTTGCTTCGGTTCTCGCCTGTCACGTTCCCCTTGGTCAAAGCGTATTTCCCGAAGTTTACACTTTACTCTTTATTTGGCGTACTCTCACCTGTTTCCGTGTTTGTTCCCCGCAAAACAAATATTCTCGAATACAAGTGGAACTAGGTGAGTAGTAAATGTTTATTTGGCATAAGTGTGTTCCATCTCTTAATTAGAGCTAAGTTGGCGGTATAAGATGTATGATAGTGACCGCCAACAAACTCCCCAAGCTTAACCTTTGCTCGCCCCGAGCAAAAATAGCTAAGTGTTTTGGTTGATGATCGAGTTGCTTCAATGCCGATATATAAATCAAAGTGTACTAGGTTTATAACAAAGTGTTCACTTATTGTTTAAATAAGTTGGCATTTTTTCATCTATCCTTATTACTCGAATCATAGGGGTCTCATAACATTTCTCCACATTCTTGGGCGATTGCAAGATAGAACGGTTTTGTAGAGCTACTACTTCTTTTATTCTTTTGAGTAACTATGCATCCGGGATTTTATTTAGCATATGTATGTAATTGCTTACTCTTTTTTTTTTTTGAATATTTGAGAGAGTGTGATATTCTCTCTTTTTTTTTTTTTGGAGAGGTGGGTTCTTCTCACCCTAGACTTGTGTCTTTTATTTCCTCTCTTTTTGGAGATGTGGGCTCTACTAAGCCCTCGCATTAATTTGTCCATTTTTCATCTCTTTTCTCTTTTTTTTTTAAAAAATTCAGGTTCCCCTGATGTCAAGTTCTCTCGAGAACAAAGTTATAGTAAAGTCTCTTTGTACCATATCATATCCGGCAATAGCTTAGAAAAGGATTATGTTCTTGCAACCCATGCTTATCAAGTTTTTTAGGACAAGATAGTATCGCCCAACAAACTTAAACATCAAGGAATTCTAAGTTATAAACTAGGTACAAGCTGATTCATAAACGAAAGCAACTATTCATCATTTCATCTTAAGAGAAATCTACACCATCTTATGTCAAATAAAGGAGTGGAATATATTTTTGTTGCTTTTATCAAAAAAAAATTTTTTTGAAAGGAAAAGGAAAATGACTTGGGAAATTAAAGGCTTACCTAGTGGGGTCCTCCCCCAAGCCGCTCAAAGCCTACGGGTTGGGATTATATCCCATGTGGAGCCAAAAGGCTCTCTCCGCGGCGCGGCGCTGGTCCTCTCGATGCACGGATGTCGGTGAACTCCCGCGGGTACTCCCCGGTGGCGCCGACCGCAGCCGTGCACATAGGAGTGGAGTGTATCATGAATATTTCTAGTACTCACCTCCGCATCGTGGATGCGTGTGCCGAGGTCCCCGATCGCCCGGGGCTCCTCCATGCGGCCGGTGGTGATGGAGGCAATCCCTCGCACTCGTAAGAGATCTCATAGGAGCCCCGCCCATGCCGAGCCGCCCGCTCGATCTGGGTGCGGGGTGTAACCCGACCGGTAGCCCGGTATGTACCCCGGATTCGCATAGCCAAAAAGAAACCATGTAATCGACCCGGGCGTGAACCCGATGGTGGAGTGGAGTGCGGTGGGGTCCGCACAAAGTCCGGGTGGTGGTGCAGCGATCGTGAAGTTCCCGCCCCATCTCTTGCTACCCTCCCCGGTTGACCTCGCGAGACACAGAAGCTTCAAGGCGTGCTTCGCCGGAAAGGATCCGAACGAAGGTAAGTGAATGGGACTTATACAATGAGTATTAGGGTTAGGAAGCGGAATCTCCATTGTATAGCCCGGAAAATAATAAATGACTTTCTCGCGGTCATCCGCATCAAGCTTAATGTGATGCCCTTTGAACCAAGGATTGGATCGTGATCTCGGGCGCTGGTCACGAATGTAAAGGACATTCTCGTCCTTCCAAGCGCACCAACACCATGAGCAATCCGCGGTCACAAGGGAGGTGCAATAAACAAAGTGGTGGTAAGCTTGATAGTTTCTAGCATCCAATTAATTATTTCTTTCACAGAGCAATTTTGATTCGTTTTATCATCATAAAAAAACATTTCAATTCAAAGATCATGAATGCGACGGGGATCATGTCTAGGAAAAATAGTGCTAGACATCCATTTGTGCATAAACCTTAGTGATGGATGTTGTATGTTTGCATTATGACCTCAAATCTAGCACTAGAACAATCAATATCGATATGTGCATGAAGAAAGCATCACGATTATACCCGCGAAGGGCTGCGATCAAAATCAATTAAGCATTTTGCTTTATCAAACCCCAAAATTTCAGCAATTTGTTTCCATGTGCGATAGTGGTGGGTATGAAAAAGTCTAAAAAAAGAAATACCCTCATCATGAACTTTCAAAGTGCAATGTGAATTGATAGTGAGCAATTTAGAGCCTAATTCATCAAGAGGATCTACCTTTGCCCATCCTATGACTCTCCACATGCGAGGGAATTCGAATCCATACCTAGTTTTTCGAGAGCTTCCCCGAGAAGCGTGGTGCGCGGAGCTTAAGGGTTCCATATTTGAGCATGTGGTATGCTTGTATCTCTCGTGCATCTTGGAGGTCGAGGTACGGAGCGCCACCGGGTCGATCCTCAAGTGTGGGTGGACTTGAGGAGGAGCATCGCCTTCATGCATCGGGCTTCCTTCTGGTTTCGTGTGGCGAGAGCTCGAGCCTTGAGAGAGACGGAGCTCCTTCTCAACGCCTTGCTGAATGCTCCGGCGATCTTGCTTCCTATCCCGCTCATGTTTGACAAGAACAAAACAAGAACAAGAACTAGAACAAGGGTGATGTTAGCTCAAAAAATTCTTACTCGGCTCTTGATCTTTGACACGTTGGGGTTGTTGATTGCAAGAGGTTTCTCGCACAAGCTCTTGGAGAAAAGATAGAATGGAGAGGTGAAGTGGGAGAGTGAAAATGTGAGAATGAGAGGGGTGGTGAGCTCTCCCGGCACCTCGAGTATTTATAGAGCAAAACACCGGCGACACGGGACCGAGAACAACGGCTACTTCGCCACGAGGGGGGGACAACGCCGGGTGGCGTTCGAGGCGGCGATCACCGCGCCGCGGCGGGCGTCGGGTGGCCCCCCGCCGCCCAACTTTGGCGGGGTGGCAAAGAACGGTCATGTGTTGCCCCCGACCGTTGGTGCTTCGGGTCGGTTTCGACCGATTGGCCCAAATTTTCGGATTTTCCCAAGTTTATTTTAATATTTTATGAAATGAAAAATTATTTTGGAATATGTTTTATATATTTTTATTCATGGCGTAATAAATGGGATGCTAAAAATCAAGAGTTTTATTTTATGAGTTAGGAAATTTTATATGTTATGTTTATATTAAATTTGATACTATATAGTTTTAGAAAGAAAAGTAAAGATTCATCTATATATGTATTTATTTATATATATATTTGTACTTATTTGAGTAAATAAATTTAAAAGGAAGTAAATAAATACTTAATTTATTATCGACTTAACTTCGTGCTCTTTGTCGGAAATTAGGTATGAGCTAACCTTTTCACGTTGTACCCATCTTTCTACAGAGCCTTCTTTTCGTCGTGAAGATCATGGAGCATTGTTTCGCTTAGCTTAAATTTGAAGGTTTTCCCGACCTTCAATATTGAAATGAATTTCTCCTTCTCTAACGTTGATTTGTGCCCCTACTGCATCGAGGAAGGGTCGCCCAAGGATCAAGGGTGTTTCTTTTGTGGCCTCCATTTCCAAAACCATAAAATCAACTGGTACAAAATAGTTTCTAATTTTTACGGGACGTCTTGCCTACCCCCCGATGGGTAACGTATTGTTGAGTCGCAAGAAGTTAAAAGATCATGTCCGCTGGTACTAGATGAGTGAAGTTCATCTTGTCAAACACGCCTTTGACATGACACTCACGCTTGAACCAAGATCGCATAGGGCGTGGTCAATCTTTTGTGATCCTATGGAACGGTACCGATGGTGGGACATCCCGATCTTTCCTTTTTTCTCGGTAGGCGATTGAGTATCGCCGCGCTACATTCTTCTCGTAAGCCTTACCACCACCTCGTAGTCCGCATTGGCACCTTCTTGTTGATGATGGCCCGGATGTATCTTGAGTATGATGGCATGTGCAAAACATCAATTAGTGGCATGTCTATGTGGATCTTGCCGATCATCTCAAGGAATCGGGCAAATTGGTCATCCGTGGTTGGCCTCTTTCTCCTAGATGGGAAGGGTATGTGATTTGTATCTCCAAAATTCTCGGTGGTGACCCTTCTCTCCATTGATTCAATGATGGGTGGAATTTCTTCATCCTCCTCCCGAGGTAGTGGCACTTGTGGTGCGGGAGGCTGTTTTGTAGCGCGGTTATCCCGTATGAGCCGGCTGAATCGTTAGGATACGTGGATCACGAAAGTGGCCTTACCTCCTCCTCTCGTGACCACCTCATTAACATTTTCAGCGGGTTGGCTAGGAATTTTTCCTTCTTCATTAATTGGCATAATAGTGGCCAAATGTGATAACTTTGACTCAACCAATTTGTTAAATTTTTGTAGATTTGTAATCGCGCTTGTAAGGTTATCGAGTTGTGAATTAATGTTCTCTAACCTTCTATCATTGTAAGAAATCTTCTTATTGATGGACTCATTAATCTTTGCTTGACCAAGAACTAAATCTTTTAAAGAAGGTTGGTTTGAGTTATAATTGGAATTGTAATTGTAATTAAAACTATTACCTCCTTGTGGACGCCCTTGATTGTTCCACCTATTGTTATTATTATTATTGTTACCATTGTTGTTACCGGATGGAACCCATTGTTGATGAAGGCAAGTTTTCGCGAAGTTTAAGGCGCTTGTCGCCCGAATGTCCAAGCTCTCCACGCACTTCACAAGTCATCAATGCTTCGGAGGTGGTAGAGTGTTGTTCATGACTTCCTTTCTGTGAGCTTGATCTCCCAATCTTTTAAGTAACAGTCCATCTTTGCAACTAGCATGTCCGTCTCCTTGACGTTGTGCATGCCCTCTTCGTTGGGGGCTCGTCTTCTCCCCATGCTTGGTTCTCGATCATCTTCTCGATGAGCGCCAAATTTTTTCAACGGTGAGGGGACGTAAATGCCCCTCCAAAGAATGCAAGATCAAGATGGCCCTTACACATAGGTGTAAGACCATTGTAGAAGTTTTGAAGTACGAGCCATGTCTCCATGCCATGATGTGGGCAGTGCAAGGATGTACTCTTGCAGCCTTTCCCACGCCAGAATTGGTTCATTTGGATTTTGGCCGAAATTAGAGATTCTTTACCCGCAGTGGCATTGGTTTTACCCATTGGGAAGAAACGCGGCGAGGAACGCAGCGGGAGCATTTGCTCCGTGTGCCGACTTGAGCTTTGTCTTTGTAGAACCATCGCCGCTTTCCCCACCGTGGAGAAAGGAAACAAAGCGGAGCTTGATGGCGCTGCTCCACGCCCTGATGACAATGGTGTCACACGTACTCTAGGAAATTTTGAAGGTGTGCGTTGGCATCCTCGCTTGGCAATCCACGTAATGAATTTGCTTGTACCATCGTGATGAGGCCAAGTAAGGCGGATCTCAAAATTCGCGGTCTCCAACGTTGATTGCCGCCCAAAGTGGGGACATTGCCCAATCGGGGTTGAGTAGTCACTGCAGTGTCTTGGCCATGAGTGTTGATGAAGATGGTACGGTGATGATGGGTTCAACCTCCGGTGGAATAACGACAAGTGTAACGGCACGAGACCGCCTCTTTCTCGATCAACGCTCCCGATTGTCAACGGTTGTTCGGGTAGGTTGCGACCGATCATATACTATCCCCTCGTTTTCATCCACATGTGAAGAAAACAAAAGAGTTAGCCTCGCAAAGACTAGGGCTATCATTCATACATGTGGCTATAATCATCATATGCTAGCTTTTTATGATTTTTTTTTTAGAAAACCATGCCTTCCGCAAGAACGGCGCTTTAAATGCTTGTTGATATTTCTTAACGACATTACTAGAAATAGATAATAACCCATTTCCGGTAACGGCAATTTAAATGCTTGTTGGCACTTCATAGTGCAATCTCTAAGAATAAATAATATTCTCGTGAGATCACGTTAAGAGATATCGATGATAGATGGATTCATGTGTTTTATTTTGGTCAATCCGCAAGAAGCGCACGGATCTATCATTGTAGCATTTCACCCTCGGTGGTATTCGGTATCGTGGATTTATATTTTCCCAAGGGAAAGCAGTGCTTATGTGGTTAGCTAGCATAATGATGATGATGATCCACAATGCATTTATGAATAACCATTAGTCAATTGCGGGGGTAAGAAGAATAATATTCGTGATAGTGACAAACACACATAAGCTACTACATCACTAGGGAGAGAAAAGGATAAAAAAGAGAATCTACAATGAGAAGGTGGTTCTAAATATTGCACATGGGTGAACTCTAGTTTTACATGTGAGGAGGCTAAATCATGATGGGATTACGATCATATGATGAGGAGATGCCCGCAGCCTAGTCTCGCTAGCCGATGGACACTTTCGTAACTCCAACTCAACATCCGAACGTGGAGGAATACGATGGGCGGAATGGGGCTATCACCACCGCCCCTACCCACTACCGTGGGATGCCGACATTTCGATGATTACTATAGACCCGAACACCACGCCCACGTATATAGAAAACTACCTAAATCCCCCGGGACTCCGACCCTACGGACGACAAGCAAGGATAAAGGTAAACCCGAAGGTACACCAAACCATCATAATCTACATAAAACCGACCACTCTCTAGCGAGTCGACACATGACGGTTAATTCTATAATTAGCCAAGTCCTATCTACTAATATGTCAACTAGATCATAGTTCACACATTAATAAGATAACATGAGGGTAACTATACTCTAGTTCGAACGCATTGCAATATGAATATAAAGACTTGAATATTGAAAGGAACTCCATAATAATAATAATATTACTAAAAGATCCTTCCAAGGAGACAAGCCCTCCTTGAAGCTCAACCTTGCTCAAAACTACAACTAGGACTAAAGAAAGTGAGTGAAGTGCTCAAGGGTGTGTGTGTTGTGTGTTGGAAGGGGGTGTGGCCTCTTATTTATAGTGATATGAAAGTGATTCTTGGCGGGAGTTTTGGCGCCAAATCCTCGAAAAACACCGCCATGCACCGCCCGCCTCCTCCGAGTCGGACACGAAGACAAGGGCGGGCGGATCGGGCACGGGCCGCCAACCGGGGCGGTCGGGCCTAGGTTTGGCCCCGCCCGCGCCCATCCTTCGCGGTGGGCCGGGCGGCCCAGCTGTAGGTCACCTTCCTGAGGTGTTTCGGTCCGTTTTGCTTCTGTTCGCCCCGCCACGCCCCCTTGGTCAAAGCGTATTTCCCGAGTTTGCACTTTACTCCTTTATTTGGCGCATTCTCACCTGCTTCGCGTGTTTGTTCCCCGCAAAACAAATATTCTCGAATACAAGTGGAACTAGGTGAGTAGTAAATGTTTATTTGGCATAAGTGTGTTCCATCTCTTAATTAGAGCTAAGTTGGCGGTATAAGATGTATGATAGTGACCGCCAACAAGGTGTCACAAACCGATCGTTACCGGGTGACACATGGCATGGCGTGCCCGGCAGGGGCGGCACGCTTGGCAGCGGAGGCGGCGGTGGCGGCTGGCGGCGCAAGAACGGGCGGCGGTGGCGGCGCAAGGGGTGGGGGTGGTGCGTGGGAGAATAGGGAGAAGGGAAATAGATTATTCTTTTATTGCGTGTTGACCCGAAAGATTACAGACTTTACTTTTATAGCCCGACTAGTGGGACTTGTAAACCAAGCAATCTCTAAAAAGGTTTCATATACGATTGGAATACCTTTTACAAGCAATCCTATTTATTTTCCTAATAAGGGTCTTCCTTATAGATTGAATATCCCCTTGCACACCGAAAATCCTAAGATAATCCTAATCAAATTCTTCTTTATTTCCTAATTAATTCCCCGTAGAATCCGCTGAATGGAGGTGGTGGCGGCGGCGGCGCGCCGCCAGTGTGGCGTGGCGCCCGCCGCCCTGGGTCTCGTGGGCTTGACATCCCGGGCGCTATTTCACGGCACAAGACATCTCCCCTTCTCCGACCGGCGCGCCCCTCGTGGCCGGATGAATGTCTATTCGTGACTCTCGAGAAAGATCCGCAAAGACTGGTATGATGAGCTCAACCTCAGAGAACCAGCCTTCCCCATGTACCGCGTTTTTAGAATCATGTTCTCCCCGGTTCGTAGAGGTGCGAACTCCAATAGATAGTGGAGGTTGTCGATGTAGCCGGTAGATGTATCGGGTGGACGGCGCCGCCGCTATGTCGCCGCCTCATCAACGAGCCTCAAGCAAGAGCTCCTCGACCCCAAATTTCAAGGTGCCGGGTGCACCATGTCGTGAGGCGTACTCTCAAGGAATAGAAAGCGGTCGTGGGGCGGAGGAGTGACGAACAGAGGCGTAAGGCGCCAAATGGTGATGTCGCGGCAAGTAGGAGGTGTTGCGCGTGTTCAAAGATCGTGATCGCACATGAAGGAACCAACGCCGAACATGGATGGGGAGAGCCGATGTGTCCCTCATTCTCGCATTGTAGCCGATGTGTACGTTGTTGATGGTGAGGAAGAGGCGGTCCATGCCGCCGAGGAAGACGATGCGAGCCGACCAACATGGTGGCGCTGTAGCGATGCCGCCCAACAGATGGGCCGAGGCGCCGCCGTTGTTGGCGGTGTCGTAGGCTTCGTGGCGATGAAGTTCGCCCCGTGAATCCTCCTTGAAGTAGAGCCCCCAAAGAAACCGGGTAGTAGTGGTGAAGAAGCCGGAGGTAGAAGCGACCGCCGAAGAGAAGGAGGTCATCCTCCACCGCCTGCCGGAGCGGCGCACTCCATGGTGACGCCGAGGGCGATCGCCGCCGTGCCGGTCCTCCACCGCGTTCTCGCCGAAGCCGGACGAAGACGCCGCGGGACGTGTCGTAGAGGTCCAGCAGGCATGCTGTGGACGCTTGCCCGCCCCGGGCGAAGCTCCTAGTGCCCGTGGAAGATGCCGACCCGAGGAGTCCGGCCTATGGGCGCCCGTGTTCGCCGCGGGGAGGCGTTGATGTGAACGCCGGGCGTTGCTGCCGCCGCGTAGTCCGTAGCTCGCTGGGGGAGAAGTCCCATGTCACCCTTCCTAGGCTTGCCGCCTAGCACATGCCAAGGATGACGCCGACATCGTTGCCCACGCAGTATGACATAGGCATCGATGTCAAAGACGCCCGCCGATGCGCAGTGGAACGCCGAAGGTGGCCGCTTCCGCAGTCGGTCGCGTTTGCCGCGGTGATCACCACACGCACCGGCCGAGTCTGCGCAGCCACGGCCAGAGCTCACTACGTGAGGGTTGATGTAGTTGTGTGTGGCTCCCGAGTCGACGACGATGCCGACGCCGGCCTCGAGATGATCCCAACGAGGTAGAGAAAATGTGCACCACGCACGGGGAGTTGGGGTCCCGAATAGGACCCCGAGGTCGGTTGTCGTGGGCAATGTCGTTAGTGGTGGTGCCCTCCCCGGGTTGTCACCGTATTCGTTGAAGATCGTGATGTCGGAATAGGTGCTTACACTTGTTACCCACGTGAACGGCTCGTCACGCTTGAAGCACGCCCCGCTTTACGCCGCCTCGTCATCTCCTCCTGCGGTCACCGCTTGAACGGCCGGGTCGGCGTCATAGCTAATGCCCAGAGTGTCGCTGTCGGGCAAGGCCGTCGAGTCGTGGGCAGCGGGCGCTGGTGTTTGCCCCGCCGCTACGCGGGTTTGCCGGACTTGCAGAGGATGGTTAGGCGGCGCCAGACGCCCGGGCGAGGGACATGTCCATCTCCATGTCCTTCAGATCCCCGCAGCTCGACGCGCTCGCCTTCAGCCGTTCCCCCCCCGCTGTATAGATGTTGACCGTTGTTTGTCATCAAGGTGTCCTGCACGCCGCAACGCGGCGCCAGGAATCGCCTCCGTACTTCATCCACGTGCCGCTCTCTCGCAGCCGACGCCGTCACCCCGGCCGGATTCGCCCGTAGCCGGGCCGGCGCTCGCTGACGCATCGGGCGAAGCTTGTCCAACTGCCGGCGACCTTCTTTTGGGACAACCTCATGTACCCATCGCCGCGCCTCCCCGTGAGATGATATGAAGCGCACTGGACTTGCTCGCGGGTCGGGCGTACCTTTGTCCCCTCGAAAAATTATTCGCGGCGGTTGAGCCATGGTAGGGGGATCGCCCTTGCCATCATATATGCCGGGAAGGACAACTTATGCGACGAGGTGCGAGGCCCGGAACTGCTTTCGACTAGAGAGGGAGGGGGCGGCGCATGCGCCACCGGGTGCGGTGCGTTCTCCCGCGACGGCATTCAGCCAAATGGGAAGTTGGCCATCATCTTCCGATCACCGCGAACCGGGTCGCCAGGATGTCTTGCATGCTTCCGCTCTTGCCTTGATGAAGGCGCGCCCGAGTCCTCCATGATCGGCCTTGCCTCCGCCTCACCTCCTTGACCCGCCTTGATCCGTCGCGTGCCTCGTTTTTTTTATCGACCGGCCATATGAAACCGCCGGCCCGGCTGTGAAACCGTCAAAGTTCGCAGAACCGCCTAAGCACGGACGGTTTGAAATTTGAATTCAACCAATTCAAACTTAGCGTGCTTAACGGTAAAAATTCGCAAACCGGGCGGTTTGGAATTTATACCGCCGGGCTTGAGCGGTTTACCGAAGCGGTTTGAGCGCTTTGAACGGTTTTTTCAAAATTCAAAAAAATGTAATTTTTTTTATAAAATGCTAAAAAATTCCTAAAAATACTTCATGATTTGTAGAATCCAATGATGTCAAAATTACTTAAATTTGAGTGTGTTTAGTATGTTTTTCGACCTTCATGATTTAATGGGCCTTAATGGGCCTACCGCGGTATTTTTTTTTTTTTTTTTTTCAAACTTAGATTTGAAATTTTTTATACCAAACCAACTCCAATTTGACAATTTTTATACCATTGGCTTCTATAAATCACGAACTATTTTACGTAATTTTTTTCAACGATTTTTTTCAAATTTTACATTTTGAATTTGGCTTTTTTATACGTCGGTCCCAGAACCGGACCGACCGGTTTTTAACGGTGAACCGCGTTTATCGCCGAGAAAAACGCAGTCGTGCCTCGCCGCGAGACTGTGTGGGAGAGGACAACAACTTGATCGGCCGGGCGTGTCGAGACGGGTGGTGAAGGTGGAGAACCGCTTCCCCCAGACGGGTCAACATCTTCTTTGTCTCGGCCCATGGTGGTGGGCGGATCGTAGTGGCCTCCGGATACCGGCCGTCACAAACCGGATCGCACGGGTGACACGTGGCTGGGGCGCTTCGCGGCAGCATGGCAAAGGGCTGAGGGGTGGAGGCGCGTGGAGAATAGGAGAAGGGAAATAAATTTTTCTTTATTGCTTGTCGAACTCGAAAGATTATGCACCCTTTACTTTTATAGCCCGACTAGTGGAATTTGTAAACCAAGCAATCTCTAAAAGGTTTCCTTATACGATTCGAATACCTTTTACAAGCAATCCTATTTATTTTCCAAATAAGAGTCTTCCTTATAGATTGGAATATCCTTTTGCACACCAAAAGTCCCAAGATAATCCTAATCAAATTTTTCTTTATTTTCTAATTAATTCCCGAGAATATGAGGAAGGGGAGGAGGTGGCGGCGGCGGCGGCGCCGCCGCCCGGCGGCCTGGGCCTAACATCCCGGGCTCTACTTCCCCTGGCACATGACATGAGGCTATTGCCTCCCTCTATAAATTGAGGCCATTAACTCTTTCCTGTATAGGAAATACGAAGTAAAAACAAACAACCACTTCCCCATGTCTCCTACGTATTTGTGTGTGCAAGTACGTGCAAGTACGAATCGATAACATTTTCTAAACTTCTAAACTAATCTAACCACTGCCAAAAATAAGATAATGCTTCTCTGAAGATAGTGCTTCCAAAGCTGCGTTTAGCATCACTTATCATGACAAGGGGGAGAGATTGAAATCCCAGGAAATGCCCAACAGTCATGGCTGAAAGGGCAGTAAAAAAAAGAGAGATGGAAATAGGTTTCGTCATACCATTTGATGCATCAAACACTCTTTTTAACACTTTTTTAAGACAGAGGGAATACTCCCTCCATCCCCCAAAAAGTATCATTTTAGGATTTTTGACACATCATGTTTAAGTATCTGTCTTATTAAAAAAAGTTTCATAAATATCTTTTAATTTTATTATTATGACTTTTTATCATTAGAGATACTTTAATGCTGATTTATCTATTTTATAATTTACACAAAATTTTAAATAAGACAAAACGGTCAAATACTGTGTCTAAAAAGTAAAAAAAAAAAAAAAAAAAGGACACTTTTTGGACAACCGTTCCACGTTATTATGAACTTATGGCCGTGCACATACTCTGGAGTCTGGAGTAGACAGCGACGTGAACGGCTGCATCTAGGCATGCATCTCTCCTCAAGTCCTATAGCGACGTGAACTTGTAGCGTCGGCCGTCCGTCCTTGACATCTTGCTCAGGGACGGCCTGGCTGTGCGTCATTACTCTGTCCCGTGCTCCATGGACGTCCACATCCTTCAATTCGTCATGTATATCGTACGGGAACAGATTGATGCGCATTGCAGAGTGGTACTACTACACTGCTGCTGATGCACTAGTGCTTGTAGGTACCAAATAGCTACTGATGACTCTTGTAAATAACAATAAGCTGATTCGAGTAATACTATAGAAAAACAGGTCACGACCTGTTCACGAAAAAATTCGAGTATTATAGATACCGCTATCTCACTAGATTCTTCTTCATTCGATGTCCAAACAGAAAAAGCTAGTGCCGAAGCCACTTTCATTTTCCCGGCCCCTTTCCCTTCACTTTTTTCCCCACTTGTACACAAATAAAGTACTCGATCGATCATGCTGCTCAATCGCTACACTGATAGAGCAAAAGTATACAGCAACATCAGCATATAGCAAGCTTGAAGAATTTCTTTTACCAAGCATGCATGCTTGCATACACGGATCGATGATAGACTCAAGCTAATCGATCCGGATTACTAATCGATAAGCCTAGCTGGGGCCTAGGGATGATGATGCCTAGCTAGTATTAGTATAGATGGTCGCGGTTGTGGACGAGTGATCGATCGATCGGTCGATGACGAGCCATTTGAGCTTGCAGCTGGCCAGCTGACGAAGCTGCTGGTAGTGGTAGGTAGTAGCCAGGTGCAGGTGTAGCCTGCGTGGGCGCGTACGTACGAACGTGCGCGCCGGCCGGCCTCGTCACGCCGCGGCCACAGTGCCCCCGGCCTTGCCGGAGCCGGCGCGCCGGCCGTTGGCCTTCTTGGCGGCGCCCGTGGCAGCGTCCTTGATCGACGTCACCTTGCACTTGTCCTTCCACTCCTCCTGCGTCATGTGCCGCCCCTGCACTCCAGGCTGCAGAACGCCGCCTCGCCCCTGCACGAGAGAGATCGACGGTAGGTGAGTAAAGGGAGTTTCAGGCCGGACGCGAAGATTCAAGAACTAATAGACATGCAAGCAAGAATCATGCATGCCGGCCGGCGGCGGGGGTAGGGAGAACACGTACTTGTACATGAAGGTGTCGCGGCCGGGGCCGAGGCGGCGCCGGCAGAGCCCGCAGGCGCGGAGGAACGCGGCGGTCTCGACGACGGAGTAGTCGGCCGAGTTCCGGCGGAGCCCAGCGCGCGCCGGCGCCGCGCGAGCGCGGTACGCCGCGAGCCAGTCCTCCTGCGCCGCGGCGCCCCTGCTCCCGCCTCCGCCGACGCCGCCGAACGCGGACAGCCAGTCCTGCTGCTGCCCACCGGCGGCGGCGCCACGGCTGCTGTTGTGGCTGTGGTTGTGGCTGTCGGGCAGCTGGGCCTCCTCCTCGTCTCTCCATCACCGCCGCGAGCGCGTCGGGCGGCGCGAACTCCGTCATGCTCGTCGTCCGACGCATCGGGTTCTGCAGTCACGCTCCCTCTTCCCCACCATCATCTATGTCCTTTGCCGGCGGTTTGCTACCCCGGCCTCGCTAGCTCCCGGCTCCAAGACCAAAAGAAATCAACGTCCCTCACGTGCGACAAGAGCGAAGACAGAGCTCAGCTAGCTAAGGCAACCGTGTGGTGGTGATGCTACGACGAGCACACGAAGAGGCGCCGGCCATGGAAGTGCAGGCACGAGCTCTCTCCCTTTGTGTCGCTCTCGTGCCCTCGTGTGGTGCGGAGGAGAGGAGAGGAGAGGAGACGGGAAGTGGTGGGTGCGCGGGAGGGAGGAGAGGGCCGGGATGGGGCATAAAAGAAGGGGCGGGCCGATCTGGGCCGTCAGATGCGGCTCCGTGGTCCGTCGGATCCACGTCAGCGCTGGGCCCACCAGCTCCCTGGGTCCTGGGGTCTCTTGTGTCATTTTTGTTTAGTAGCGGGTCGCTCGATCATTGCGGTTTTGTTCTTTTCCTGGTGCTGGGTCGGGGAGCTGTCGCCGCTACTGAATTTATTTCCTGTCCACCTCACGGGTTTTTATTTATTATCAGCTGTCAGGTTCACTCGTTGATTTGGCCATTTGGGTGCAGTGCTCCCGTTAACTTGGCTAGCTTCATCGTGTGATTGCGAGAGGTTTCCTGGAGGAGAAGAATATGTTCTGGTTGTAGAGAAATTTGGAGGAAAAGAATAGTGCCATACAACCACACACAGGTTCGTGCTTGATAGCTGAGTCTGGCGTGGGGTTGGTTGTGGAGCGTGTGGTGTGGACCTGCATGTGTTGCATTCACTTTGGAAGTTCCGGTGGTGACTCTCGTCGAGAACATTATTGGGATCAACGGAGAGTTAACCTCATTACATGCTATAAATTTCCTTGAGCTTGCATAGTAATTTACCACTCCATCTGTCCCTAAATTAAAGACGATCTAGGAGCAAAAGTTACTGTCTAGGTTCACTCATTTTTGAATGCATATATGCACCCTAGGTTCAAGCAATTAATGTTATACGTCAATAAGAGCTAAAAACGTCTTTAGTTGGGGCATGGAGGAAGTATATAGGACCTACTGAGTTCACAAAGGACGCCTCTATATCCGCCCATGGGTGGTACATACTACTACAGTCATTCAAACTATAGTTAATCAAATTTGTTTTAAGTTAAAATTTAAAATTTTAATCCTTTATATGAGAGACATGAGCATCAACAATATAAAAGTTCTACATGGAATATTTATTGACATTGTATTTTTTTTGAACCACGTAAAATGTTAACACTTTTAAAAACGCTTTGTCAGCGTTATTGAAGTTTAACTCAAGACAAACTAAACAACACTATAATTTGAAACATAGGAGTAGATTGCATGACTGCTTTTTTCAAGCAAATTGCTCAATTAGCAAATTCTTTGGAGTATATATCATGAATCACTAGTACCAAATAGTTTTTAGTGGCGGGCGTTTTAGATTTTGGTGGTGGGGCAATCAGCCCGCCACCAAGGAAAGGTCACGGCTAATCGCTTCAATAAACGTGGACGGTCACGCGCCACGCCACGCTAAATGGATTTGGCGTGGCGGGCGTAATTACAATGCCCACGCTGAAAAAAAAAAAATAAAACCGAACAGCCCGCCGGAAGCTGCCCACGGCCCGCTGAAGCCCGCCCCACTGCCCGCCGAGCCCATCTGAAGCCGCCGCGCCGTCGCCCATCCAGTTGTTTCGTCCCGCCCGCCCCGCCACTGGGCGCATGGGCCTGACGCGCCACCGCCTCGTTACTCGTGATGCCGCCGCCGGAGAAGCGGGGGCCATCCGGCCGCTTCGTAATCGCCGGGCCGCCGGAAGAACGGGGTCGGATCCGCTTCGTGGCGCCGGCCGCCGGAGAAGGCCGGCCGGATCAGCCGCCGGACTGACGCCGGAGAAGAAGGAGGGGCGATCCGCCGGCGCGGCGCCGGGCCGCCGAGAAGAAGGCGAGGGCGATTCGCCGCCGCGCGCTGACGCCGGAGAAGAAGGCCGCCGGATTCGCGCGCCGCTGCCGCCCCGGCCGGATTTCCACAAGGCGCTGGTTGCCGTTCCCGCCGCTGAGATGGCCGGATCCACTCGCGCTATCGTTGCCTCGGCCATCCATACAGCTGCCGTTGCCTCGCCCGCGGAGATGGCCGGATTGGCCTGAGAGGAAGCGCCGCTGCCTTGAGGCCCTGCCGCGCCGCCGGGGAAGGGGAGGGGGCCGGCAGCTCCTGGGGAGGGAGCTGGACGCCGCCTGGCCGGAGGAGTTGTGTCGAGAGGGGAACGCGTGGGAAGGGAGAGAGGCGCGAGGGGAGAGAGGACCGTGGAGCGAGGGAGAGAGAGAGTGGACCGGTGTGCCAAACCCAACTTCGCTTTATATATGGTGCTGGATATCCGGCCATTCCCGGGCTTGTTGGGCCTTCAGGATTTACGTATGTTTTTTGCCGCACACGGGAAAGATTTTTTTGCGCGTGGCACGCGCCCGCCACGAAAAAGATTTTATTTTTACGCGGGCGTGCGTAGTTAAGGTGCCCGCCACGAAAAAATCTTTCCCGTGATTCGGAAAAAACACCGCCACGCAAAAAAAAAAAGTCGCGACGTGGCGGGTATTTTCCGCGGACGGGCAAAAACGCTCGGAAAAAAGATTTTGCAAGTGCTCGCAAAATCATTTCGTTACTAGTGAATTCTTTTGAGCAGAAGTCACATAAATTGAATTTTTTGTTGCATATTTATGCTTCCATTTACACTGCCAAGATTTTTGGTCTAGAAATCATAATGCAAGGAGTAAAAAGTAGTGTGTTGATTCTCTTTATATACTATAAGAGTAGATGTGGCGTGACATTTTTTCTTGAACTTGTAAGCATATAATATATTTTCTAAAAAGCATAGTCAAATTTATAGTGTGTTGACTTAAGACAAAGCTAATGAAAACTATAATTTCGAACAAAGAGAGTATATAGCATGGCTTCTTCTTATTTTGAGAAAGTTATTACTCAATGAACAAATTCTTTCTAGTACATATCATGATTTTTTGAGGCAAAGTAACATATATTGAAGTTTTGTTGTAGACAGAATTACAATATGTTCTCATCTCCGTTTTTATGCTTCCATGTTCATATTTAACATTAGGCCTATTTACCAGCCAAGACTTTATGTATAAAAACCATAAGGCTAGGCTTAACTTTGTGACGATTTTGTTTATATTTCTATAATCTATAAGAGTAAAGTATTTATAGCCAAGCTAGAAACAACATGTCTTCTATGTTAGTGTGGAGGGCTCCATGTCAGACCAGTTTGCACCAACAGTCAAATCTCCAATTCTGCAACTAATATTACTTGGAGCCACTTTAGATAGGTGAGGTTTTGGAGCTTATTTTAACGAGGCTCAACATGATACCTTACATCCTAAAAAAAGGTTAAATCTATTTGTAGGCCTATTTAGATCTGGATTAGAATACAACCTAGAATAAGAATAACTCTGAAGGCTCTTTTTTTTTATACATCATTGTTATGAGTTATGACCATGTCTTGATAAAAGTTCTAAAGGGTGATGGTCAAGAATGAAAGTATTTACAACAGGTAACAAAGCTTGACTCATCAAAATATAATTCTTGTGAAGCACCATGTTTTTAGACTAAGCTGAAAGGCAAGGCTGCATGTTATGGGATATGTACCTTTTTTGGACCGAACGAGCTGAGTACAGTAGAGTAGCATCTCCCTTAAACCTTTTATTAAGAAACATAAAGGTACGGTTAACCAAACAAGTGTCAAGTACAAAGGTTTGCACGGTTAACCAAACAAGTGTCCATTGTCAAAAAAAAAAAAAAAAAAAAAAAACAAGTGTCAAGTACAAAGGTTTGCGCAAAATTAATGATCCTCACACCATAAGCTCGGAGTTAATCGGACCACAACATAAACCTGAACGTAATAAAGTGCTCCAAATGGAATCGGTAGCATGGGCCAAGGCTGATGAGCTGGATGACTCCGACTGGTGCTGGTGGCATATTGTCCACACGGGAAAGGGACACCACCTCTCCCATGTCCCAAAGCCGCCTGCCGCACACGGTCATGTACACGGTTGGCGGTCCACTGGCCCATGTCATAGAAGGCATCGTCGTGTTCGGGGCCACCTCTGTACCTGCAGCGCCTCTATAACTGTGGATTCCCGCGCGCCGCCACCTTTAAAACGGAGGATTGTATTGCGTGTTGCTGCGAGAATTTTCTTGTGGAACAAATTACAGAAAAAAATTGTGAGGAAATGATTGAATTGCCATGTATCCACAACGCACTGATTTGTGGGTGTTTAGAGCATCTTCAAGAGCTAACAATAATCTTAGTTAAATTTGAAGATTTAAAGGCTAGCTAATAAAAAAAAAGGTTGCTAAACTCAAAAGTAAACCAACGGATTTCTTTATAATAGAACTCTTCATATGAGTAGATCCACATGTCATTCTTTCTCCCCTCTAAGGGCAGTCCCAATAGCTAGTTCCTCAACGTGGAATCCAAGAGTAATTAATGTGAAATAGAAACCATCCTCCCCAACCTATGGTTTTCTATATTAAATAGCCATACAAAGAAAACTTGTAATGCAACACAAAAAGGACAGATCAGCTGTGACAAATTTTTTTCTATAACCCACGCTGCCACATCTTTCCACCCACGCTGCCACATCCCAGATCCATACAGTAACTACAGTTCATTCATCAAAATAAATAGGTGAATACAGATAGGTAGCAATCCAGAAATAGGCATAATATCAATCCAGTAACAACGATAAATAGGTAGCACATATAGTTCATAAAGATAAATATGAATCATCCAGGCGTTCAAACGTCCTCCAGAAGCACATCTATGTTGCAATATAGAAAAGATAAATAGGTAGCACATCTATGTTGCACAGCATCGTCTCAGGTTGGTCAAGACGTCCTGCCTTCAAAATTCTCCAAGAAAGCATCAAGTTCCACAGCATAACCTGGTGGGGTCATCATAAAAAAATAGAAAATGATGTTCAATGAGCATTCATCGGATCATATAGCCTCGATCAAAAATTGGTGTAACTGAAGCACTATGTTTAGTCTGATACAATCTCCAAGGGCGAAACCACTATGAACTTGGTAATTAGGCAACACTTTTACCATGTCTAAATTTAGCAAACAGAGAACAGAAAGCCAAGAAACCACTGCCTCAAGAACAGAGAAGGTCCCAAACCTCTGACCAGCAGAAAGCCAAGAAATGACGCCGCAACTGAGCTGTTCTCGTGCCTGCGCCCACGCCTCTGTCGGACTCCGGAGTGTCGCGGTGCGTGGGGAGCAGCCTTCTGAGGCTGACCGCGCGGGCGACGAGATCCCCTCGCGGCGGCGCGGATTTGCCTCGGAGCGGCAACAGTCAGCAGTGCGGGCGTGGTGAGGCTTCCTCGAGACGGTGGCTGCGCGGGCGACGGAGATCCACCTCGAGGCAGCGCCTGCCGGCGGAGAGGCCGTGAGGGCAGCGCGGGCGTCGAAGTGGCGGCGCAAGCCTCAGGCCAGCGTGCGGGAAATCAGAGGTGGGAGCAGCACGGGGAAGGGGCGAGTGTGCGCCCGAGTCGGCGGCGGCGCAGCGAATCGGGGATGAATGGCATCGACGCGAGTCGTTTCTCCCCAACGGCGGCGGCGCGGAGAGGCCAGCGCGAGCTTGCGCTTCCAGTCCACCTTCAAGGAGCGCTCGGGGATGTTCCCCTCGTGTAGGCGACGCGCCAGGTGGGGACGACCGCGGCGGCGGCGGCGGCCAGGAGGTGCTCCTGCCTCGGAGCGGCCACGGCGGCCCGAACCTGGGACTAACCCCGCACATGGCGTCGTTGAGCACCGTGCCGTCCTTCCACAGGTCCTGTTCCGGAGGTGGGCAGCAGCGCAATGGCGCCGCCGAGCGACGCCCCGTAGAGGAAGCAGGGGAGTGGGGCCGGGTAGTCGGCGCACCGTCCTTCCACTGGCTCGTCTGCAGTCTATCGTCTTTTATGGGCACTGCAGGGGCATGCAAATTGGTAGGGGAAGAGGCCGCGAGGAGGCGGGGGGACGCGGAGGCCTTCCGTTGCGCGACGGGATCAGGCAACGAAGAGGCCGACGGATCAGGCAACGAAGAGGCTGCATGACGAACGAAGGCTCGGTGGGATTTCGGCGTTACTGGTGAGTGGCCTCATCAAATTTCAGTTTTTCAGTTACTCCTCACATCAGTACGTCGGGGAGGCGCGAGAATTTCTAAATAGATTCTAGTGGAAGATAGCTTTTTATTGGAGTTTTAGATTTGGACGTGAGTTTTGAAGCCACACAGGAGGGATCCACACGTGTCGTGTGCGGCTGTAGGGAGGTTCTGTGGGCCGTGATATGGTCGAGAGCTATGCTGGATTTGATGCGGGCAGGGGAAGATGATGGTCGAGCTTGTGGTGCTAGATGCAAAATTACCTATTTTAAAAAATTTAAGTGCACACTTATGCACGCGTACAAACGTTCGTATATCCATCATATTTTTCGATCAACTTGGAAAGATTAAAGCCATCAGATCTCAAGACGATGAATGTGACTTGTTTGATACAGCTTATAAGTTATGACAAAATAAGATAAAACTAAAAGCCAAATGGTGTGTATTCTCTTGTTTTTCTTTCCTGCAGAAGTTATACCAAACAGGGGTAAAAGTCATCATACAAATTTGTTAAATAATAATAAGATAATTAATAATTTAGAAAACCACAATAGTTTAGATATAGGTTCCACTTCACAATAAGGAATATAACCAACTGAACTTTGCTCAACTCGAGAGAATTATATATCTCTTCGTATGGGAATGGACCTAGCATTTCAAGTAGATCAAGCATCCAAATTTTTAAACGATAATGATCATTTCAACATCTTAATGCTCGATCGTCCAATGTTTGTTGAGCTTGAATATCGTGACCGAAAGACAAAGAAAGAAAAGACACATGCAAATACCCTTCAGGCCGGATTCGGCTAGATTGGGCGGAATTGACACACCGATTGTCGATCGTCGGGTGATGAAGGTGGCGTAGGCGGTGGTGATGACGACGATTGGCGGAGGTGACGATTGAGATTGGATGACGATGGCGAGGTAGTAGAGAGAGGGAGGAAGGGGGCGCGGCGCGCTTGGTGGAGGAGGCGGCGCGGGGGCCAAGGCGCTTGGCCGGGCGCGGCGCGGTGTGGAGGGGGGCGGGCGGCGTGGGCGGCGGGGGCGGCCGTGCTCGTTTGCGTAGAGGTTAGGGGGGTTTGAGGGTCAAGATAGAAGCCGGCTGAGGGAGCTACCCTTTAATTTTTCTCGCTTAAGATTCAACTGGCTACATACCCTTGTATTTATAGTCCGAGGGAGACTTGCATGCTAAGAAAGATCTAGAGGTTTCTTATAGATTGGAATTCCTCTTTTTACAAGCAATCCATTTATTTCCTATTTTATTCCTATATTTATTCCCTAAATATCTATTACTTAATGATCAAGCCGATGTGGCGAAGGATGACGACGGCCGGGCGGCGTCCCCTTGGCCTCGCGCGGAGCGCCGCTTTTTGGGCCTTCCTGGGTGGTGGCGTGACTTCGTGCCCCATCTATTTTGGTTCATGACATCTCTCCTCCTTTCGCCGACGTCCGGGCGTCCTTCGTGCCGTGGTTCCTCCCGACGGCCGCCGTTGTTGATGGGGCGATTGAAATAGCATGGTCCGAAGATTGTAGGATCCACTTGTAGGAAGGGAATGAGCCGGACGAAGATGAGGTTGGTAACCTTTTCCGACGTTAGTCCGATGGATGGAAGTCCATAGCTTTCTTGTCCCATGAAGACGTCGTGTAGATGCTGGTGAGGTGGTGATTATTGTCTTCTTGAGAGAAGAAGGCCGGGCCACCGATGGAAAGAAGAAGCTATCCGGTGGCTCCTCCAACGACCCAGTTGCTTGTCGTGAAGCCCGGCATGAATGGCGTAAGTCATCGGTAGGTGGACGCCAATCACCACAAGTGTCAAACTGGCCGCTCCCGCCCGAGCTTGTTGGTTCCGCTTATGTCGCGGTAGCTCATGATCCGCTGATGTAGCAAGTTGAGGTGGAACGAGAGCCTTCGGGAGTGTGACGAGGTCGACGCAGGTAGGGGGTTGATGTGGGTGGCATGTACCTCTTTGTCACGGTGAAGCTCACAAGTCGAGGCTTGTCAAGATGGAGGCGCCGAACTTTTGGAGGTGGATCGCCGCGTTTCTTTGTAGGGTGTCGCTTCGGTGCATTGCAGCCCACGGTTTGTTGGCGTAGTCGTGATCGGATGTAGATGTCGTTGAGGAACATGGGAGCCGATCGGATTGACTCGAGTCGTCCCTACCGTCATAGCCGAGTAGTCGATGGCGCCGATGGTCGTTGCTTGGCGCCGTGGTGTCCGGTAAGCCCATGTTCTTGATGGAGGTGTCGGGGCCATAGGTGTAGTCGATCAAGTCGCCGTTCCGCTGAAGTAGCGGCAGTAGTCGTTGGTGTTGTTCGGCGATGGGCAGCTTGAGGCCGGGAAGAAGACACCGTGGAGGTGTCCCAAGACTCCGTGTCGCCCTGGGTTGGCATGTAGGCGAACGGAGAAGGTGGAGTGCCGCTCTTGTCGGGAGTATAACGGTGTACCTCATGTTCTCGGCGGGACGTGGTAGTGATGGTGGTGCCTTTGCCGGATCCGGATCGGAGGTTGCACGATGGTGTTCTCCACCATTGTTGATGCGGAAGGATGTCCCAGTGTAGCAGTTGTTGTTGTCGTATGTCGGCCGGTGAATGACCGCTTTTCGGCGGTGGCGCCCAGGAACGGGAACGTCGATGTTCTCATCATGTGTCGGCATCCGATTGGGTTGACGTCGTGGCTGCCGGTGTCAAGGGTGGCCGCGAGGGGGTCGCCGTTGTTCATGCCCTTGTAGTTGTTGTCGATGATAGGCATGGCGGCGTAGTTGACGTCGAGGGGCTCGTCATCGGCGTTGGCGCCCTTGAGGACGCCGTTGCTGTTCATGGCGCCCATGGTAGCGTCGTTGTCGTTGATGTTGTTGGCGATGTCGTCGACGGTACCATTGTTGAAGACGTCCCGATTGGCGAAGGTGATGTCGTTGTTGGTTGGCATGGTGATGACGAGGACGTCGGGGGTGACGTCATTGGCGCCAATGGGAGGGTCATCATCCGCGTTGGCGTTCTTGAGGACGCCGTTGACGAGCATGGCGCCTATGGTAGCGCCATCGCCGTCGATGGTGGCGCCCTTGGGAGGGGCGTCGTTCCGCTGGAGTCCTTGGTGCCGCTGTCGCCCGTGATGTCAATCTCGGCGGCGTCGATGTCGACGCTTAGCGACGTCGATGTTAACGTCAGGTGACGTCGTCTTGTCATCCATGTTGGCACCCGGATGTTCCCAATGTCAAAGAGGGTGTTGGTAGTGACCGGAAACTTATCTCGTGCCATTGTAGTAGCCGCGAGACGTTGGCCTAGTTGGGTAGGCTTTTCGCCGAGCGGGTGGGTGGACGTCTATGGTAGCCTATTGATCCGAACACGATCGGGTCGCAGCAACTGGGGCATCCTTGGGGTAGGCGTGCTCGTTGCTTGCAGCGTCGATGATCTTGGAGGGGGGTTACGTAGGCGGCGCTGTGAGGAGGGCGACGCCGCCGTCGGTGGCGCCCATGGCGTGAGCGGTGGCGATATGGGATGACGCCGAGGCGCCGTACGTCGGGAGGTTGGTGTACTTTATCGATGAGGAGGCTGAATTTGCCTCGTGGCTTTGGCCTCCATGGTCTGCGATGTACTCATCGATGATCCCGTTGACCTTTCTCCGATGGATCGGCCGAATTACTGTGCCATTGGATTGTTCGGTCTCCGGATACTGCCGCCGGATTCCAGGCTAGATTGGGCGGAATTGACATCGATTCTTGATCGTCCGGGTGATGAAGGTGACGAGGCGGTGGTGATGACGACGATTGGCGGCGAGGTGACGAGATTGATGACGATGGCGAGGTAGTAGAGAGGAAGGAAGGGAGGGGGTGCGGCGGCTTGGTGGAGGAGGCGTGGGCGGTATGGCGCCAAGGCCAGACATCGGCAGGCGTATGGGGTGGAGGGGGCGGGCGGCTTGCGGCGGCGGCGTCTGTGCTCGCGTGGCGTAGAGGTTAGGGTTTGGAGGGTGAAGATAGAAGCCGTTGAGGGAGCTACCCTTTTAATTTTTCTCGCTTAAGGTTCAACGGCTACATAGCCCTTGTATTTATAGTCCGAGGGAGACTTGCATGCTAAGAAAGATTTAGAGGTTTCCTTATAGATTGGAATTCCTCTTTTACAAGCAATCCATTTATTTCCTATTTTATTCCTATATTTATTCCCTAAATATCTATTACTTAATGACGGTCGATGTGGCGAAGGATGACGACGGGCGCGGCGGCCGGCCCTTGGCCTCGCGTGAGCGCTTTTTAGGCCTTCCCGGGCCGGGTGGCGTTGACTTCGTGCCCCATCTATTTTGGTTCATGACACCTTGTCAAGGCCAAGACCATAAACGTCACTCGCTGTAAACAACCTGATCTAGAAACCATTGAAAGATCATCGGCCGGAGGAACCCTCTAAGAAACGCAGGTTTACTATCCTTTATCATCGGAACATAGTGTTTAAGATGTCGACGTTGTAGTAGAGCAGACCAAAACAAAAGCTTGAGATTGCCGCATCAAAAGCACCAACCAATTGCTAAGTTTGGTAAACATGCCCATTGCCAAGACCTAAAGAGGATCAACAATTCAAACACACCAAACTCTCACACACCCTTCGACGACTCAGTTGCATTGAACGACGTCGAGGTATGAAGAGACCAAAGAGACTTATTCCAAAACACTATCATAGTTACCACTCGTAGATAACATCAGAAATCAAGATTTATATCACTAAGGATCAGCATAACTAAAACAATATAACTAGGATATGGGTTTCACTTTTGATTGAAGGTAAGCTGTAAAGTCATAGACAAGAGCCGGGGACGATGGTAGTTGGCAATAGGGGTGCAAATTGGCGACAATTAGATGCACCTCCAAACCTCTTTGGTTACGTCCAATTTTTTTTAAGAAGTAGTATAAATACTTGAACTAAAGAGGTCTAGAGGTGCACCTAAAGGAAACCCTTTGCACCCTTGGTTGGCAAGACGTTGGGCTAAGGAGGTTGAAGGACTGAGGCATTTGGCCCACCCGCCACTAGACTGGGCCTCCTTGTGAACAAGTTAGGTCATGGGCAAACCTAAACAAAAAAAATCCAAACCTATAAACATATACTCCCTCCGTATTGGTAAAGAAAGTCATTCTGACAAAGTTTGGGTCAAACATTGGAAATATAAATCATCAATAAATTTTAAGTTGTTGAGTTTGTATATGTGAAATTTATATGAATAGATCGGTCTCCAAAAAACAGTCACATTCGATCGGCCGTAAAAAGAGGATTTTTGAAAGGTCCTAATGGCTAGAGGGGGGGGTGAATAGCCTATTAAAAATTCTACAAACAATACTCGAGCAACCGGGTTAGCATTTAAAACGGGCGGCGTAACAAAGCGGTGCTACAAGGTTAACTAAGCAAGCCCCCTATGCAATCAACACTATGTGTATGCTATGATCTCTAGTCACACAATCAAGCTACCTATGTTGGTCCTAAGTGAGCAAAATAAGCTAGCAAGTCTAATACTAGAGACTACACAAAATGAGCAAGGTATGAACTAAAACAACTATGACTACTCAAGCCAAGCAATGTAAGCAAGGTAAATACACGAGTGAAGGATCCCCGATATACCGACGGTGTAGTGTAGAGGATGTCGTAGCCAATCATCGGGTCAATGAAATCTCCAACGAACACAAGACAATTGACACGATGATTTTTTCAGAGGTTTCACGTGCTTGTCGCCACACTAGTCCCCATTGTGGCGATACACCCACTAGATGTTCCGAAGTTTAATGGCCGATGCCAAATCTAGTGGAGCTCAATGAAACAATCACTAGAGGGGATTCACAAGCCACGAGCAATCCACTAGTGCTCCTTTCGTGAATCTCCCGCGGAGTAAGGAACGACCCTCACAAGTCCACCGGTGTGGCCTCGAACAAGCTCCAATCGAGCTCAACACCGCCTCAACCTCCAAGCCGCTAGGGAACCGAGCAAATTCCTAAGAGAAACAAGATCCCGCAGCTCATCCAAGGATGAAGTGCCTCTAGATGCAATCAACAATGCAATGCACTTCAATCTCTCTCAATCTCACCCAAAGAATCGAAGTTAGGATGAAGAGATGAGTGGATGGGAGTATCTCAAGCTCAATAGCAAGTAGGAGTGTTCAAATGTGCAAGAGAGAACTCAAAGACCCGGCCATCCAAGTATATATAGAGCCCTCCTCGAAATAGAGCCGTCGGGGGTTTATCAAATGCGGCCGGACTCGACCGGACGAGCGTCCGGTCGTTTTAATCGCGTGCGTCCGGCCGAGCAGACAAAGCCCCCGCCCCCAAACCGACATCAAACTTCATGCTTCCGGTCGAAGCGTCCGGTCACGACCGGAACCTCCAGGCCATGCGTCCGGTCGATCCTCCAAGTTGAGCCCGAAAAACATGCTTACTGGAATTCTGACCGGACTCGCTCGCCCGAACCGTCCGGTCAAAACCGAGTGTCCGGTCCGCATCCATTCGCCATTTTCTACGAAAAAAGCCTCTTGTTGTTGCCTTTGCTTCTACCTTGCTTCGCCTCTTGCCACAAGTTGCCAACACGTCGAAGATGATCTCAAAATCATGTATGTTAGCATGTCGCGATCGATTAGGCAAGAACGAAGTTAGTGCTCTCTAGTCTAAATGCAATACGCAAGTCAAATGGACCTAGAAGCACTTCACCAAAGGATTAGTCACGACATCCCCTCTTAATAGTCGACCATGTATCCTATAATGTGATCACACTCTCTATCGTGTCTTGATCATCGAAAGAAAAACCCTATCAAGTTATACCTTTGCCTTGATCTCTAGGTTCCTCTCAAACCGACAATCCGAGCTTGACCATCCATCATGTCCATCATCATCGTCCATGTTCATGATCATCATGCTTCACGTCATCCATGCAATCCTATCTCTCAAGTCACACTTAGAGCAAAGGATTAGCATAACAAAGTGTCATCAATTTCCAAAACCAAACATGAGATTTCAATTTTGCTATGTTTATTTGCACACATCTTACGACTTATGCGAGTCGGCTATTTTGATATTCATGCTTTGTACACATGGTTTTATCGGTTTGACGAGTTTTTATGAGTTTATGCATGATTTTTGGTTGTTCGAGTCGCCTTTTCGAACTATCTAGCAACAACACGGCATGTCCGCTCGTAATTCTTGATAAGCTCTCTTCTCCTTCTCAATTCTAGGGTCAAATTGACCCCAGCACGTTCGGATTTCTCGGGTTGCGATGGCGTCCAGCCCTACCTTAGTGTGTTCGCAAGGAGCGGCCACTTTTTGCGCCCACACCTATCTAGGATTAGCGTGGGAGCAGAAATCACACAAGGCAAGAAGCGGGGGCAAGTCTAGATGTGGTGGCTTTGACTTCTTGTTTGGGAATGGTGGATAGGATAGCAGAAGAAAACACAAATCACGACAAAGGGCGATTGAACTACGATCACGAACACAATCCTAAACAAAATTGCGGGGGCACAAGGGTGATAGAACAACATAAATTGAAATATTTTTGGGCTTTTTGTGGACTATAGGTAATGAACAAATATGAATCTAAGGGCAAACGAGATGATACCTCATGTAAACCTGAAATTTGATACCAATTGATGAGGACTGGACCAATCTTCCATGAGGTAACTGGATAATTTCGATTTGTGGAGAACTCGACGTTGATGATCGGACTTCAATCAACCTGATTCGAGCCCAGCAACTGCTACACCACAACTCTGATGGTTATCAACCAAGCACGACTTTATTGACCCTGCCAAGAAGGCTTTTCCCGCAAGTGAATCGAAGAACACAAGCAAGAATAGGTAAATATGCAATCGATAATTGCAAATATGAATGACGCAAATTGAATTATGAGGGTTCAAGAACTACGTTCCAAAGGACTAATTAACACAGTGGAGGAGATCAAGAATCGGGCCCTCGGATCCGTAAATGGAATTATCTTTACAAATGCAATGAATCAAATGAAGTTTTTCGATGGAAAACTCAACAAAACCTGACTGTAACTGCTGGCAGCTACTGAGTTTATAACACGAGAGAGGATGCTAGGGTTGCGGGTGACTAGCATGGAGGCGCACAACTTGGGTTTAAGGCGACTCTATACATAGCCAAGTTGGCCCAAAACAGGAGATGCAACACAATGTTGTGGTCACATAGAATGATCCACGGGCCTTCTGGATCTGGGACCAGATCCAAATTGACGGCGGCGGCGTCCCCTTTCCAACGCATCCAAGAACGCCGCGTTTTGAGGTCGTATGAGGAAGTTACGGCTAAAACAAGTGACGGCGTGTCTGCTGAATCCGAGGGTGACGTGGGCTGGCTGAGTTGGGGACGAGTTACAACTTGGGGAAGACCATGGCGTCGGCATGTCTAAGCGTGGCAATGTCCTCATCATCCTCCCCTTCTTGAATTGGAGTCATCCTCGACTCTATCTTGGCGATATCCTCATCAAGCTGGCCCATGCGGAGGAGAAGGGAAGGAAAGAGTGGACATGGGCTAGGGGAAAAGGAGAGTGAGGGAGTTTATGCCCATGCATGTTTCCATCTATGAATTCCCTTTTTATTTTCCTGTCTCCACATATATGTATCCAATTATATCCTAAGCAATCAAAACATACATGTACTCAAACATATATCCTAAATCTATATGGCGAATTTTAATGCAAGCTTTTTGGAAAACATTTTTTATTTTAAAAAAACACTTTGAAAGGAAATAAACTAGTCAAGTTTTAATTTGTTGTAAAATTTTTAAAATTTCAATTTTTTAGTGATTTTCAAGATGATGCAAAAACATGGTTGTTACATATTGTTTGGTTATGATTTTAATTTTTAATTATTCACATATATTCATTATTTTCTCTTGAGAACGAGACATGGATTCTATTATTAATAGTAGGTATCAATACTATATATTTTTTTAGTTGTGTCTTAGGCTTTTAATGTGGGGCTATCACCATGATTCTTTGAAAATGAGTGAAAAATCGCCCTTGTCTATCATCATATAAATACTTTGGGTGCTACAATTCCAAAATTAAGTCTAGTTAATCAATGTTGCATGCCAACTACTAGAATAATCAAATCCCTTCTTCACCTAGAGCAGTGAGGATACTATTATAAAACATCATTTATTATCGCTACCACCTATATGAGTTTTCATTTAGTTTGATATCCATTCTAAGATTCTTGGGCATTAATAATGGAAGTCTAACACACTACATTTCCCATTGCTATAAATAATCACCATTCCATTCAAGCTCATATCAATACAAGGCCAGCAAAATCAACACAATACTACTATAGAATCACTATGAAAGAAGTCATTAACATCATTGTTGTGTGCGCTTTTGTACTTACCTTGTTTACAATAGGTGAAGCAATCATTGAATACGATTGTCGTCCGAGAGAAAAGTTTGATCATCAGCAAATGCTGGTCACTATAAGAATAGGCGTTCTTACGCCCCCCAAAGGAGGAATGTCGTAAAGAAGTGGAACGTTGTGACATGACTTGCATTTGTCATATACTCACCCCTAAAGATGAGAAGCATATAGACCCAAAAGAAACTTGTTCGTCTTTAAGAGAATGCAACAGGCCATGTGCCGGTTGGATATAAATGTGGAAGTAAGTTCTCAAATATACTCATTTCATTATAGCAAAATAAACATTAGTAGTGCTACATCTTTACTATATATGCAAGAAACCTTCATACTAATTTTACATAACTCTTTAATGTTTAGGTTGGACTGTTCACCGCCAAATTAACCACGCCACCGGAGGCACAACCATGATTTATGAGAAAACATTCATGTAACCAAGGAATAATAATGAAATAATAAGCTTTGGCAAGTATTTAATTGTTGAGAGTTAACAAGTGTTCATTTTTCGCAATGTCAAGATTTAATTTGGTTGCAACTTGAGGGTCTTATCGCGACTATGAGAAAACATTTGATTGTCACACAAATTGTTTTCATGCCCTAAGTATGGGGACTTTTTTCACACAAATTGTGAAAAGTAAGTGTTCGCACAACCTATTGTGAAATGGTTGCGATAAGTGATGTTGTAGGTGCGTATCTTCGTGGATTCTTTCTATAGGAATGATTAAAACCTCATTTTCAAAACCTAGCAAGTGGAATATTTTCAAACCCTAGTGTAAAAACAGTTTGCAATGAAAGATCTGTTGGGTTTTTGAAGATGAAACCTCAAAGTCTAGAAGATAGTTACTTACCACTAGACCATACATGTGTCATTGATAAACTAGTCATGATTCAATCACCTATACTTCTAGTTGTGATATTAGGTTGTCATCCCTAACTTCTTGACAATCAAATGTTTGGAGACCATGTCAAATGTGACTCCATAAATAACTTTATAATAATCTGAGGTCAAAGTTGTGTTTTTGGAGACCATGTCATTTGTCCTAAACGACTTCTTTTACCAAGTATGGAGGGAGTATGATAATATATTTTATTTGCTGCATTTGGATATGGTTAATTATGTTTGGACGTGGGAAAGCCTACCATTTCTAGTTTTCTATCATCATACACAAAATATATATGATACAACCAATTCGATGCATATGGCTAATTGTTAGGTAGATATTTTTTAGTCTATTTAGCTAAATTTTAACAAGTTGTGAACTAACTAGCTAGTTAACCATGACTAATGTTGGATCTAACTTTGTTTCTCAAACTATTGTCCCGAACTTTGAAGTTGCAGGAAAAGATCAAGTATTATCGTCAACAAACAATGAAGATGGCGAAGTCAACTTTGCATAAGAAGGAAGTTCACACGGAGTCGGATAAGACTTTGCAGATTAGAATCGCGAAGGTGGCGAGGGCGACACGGCGAGTGTCCCATTTCGCTGCGATCAACAATATCGAAGGTCAAGACTCGAAAGGATCAAGCGAAGATGGCAAGAAAGGCTTCAGCTGGATACAAAGAGACATCTGAGTCCAACTCCTCAAGCGAAGACACTCAGAATAGCTTCGCTAGGGAAGCAACCTTAGATAGTTTCAAATGTACACTTTTATGTTTTCTAAGAATTCCAAAGTCGGGGGCCCCTATAAATACCCCTTGACATTCTTTGTAAAGGACATGTTGAATAGCCACTTTTGTAAACCATTTCATATCAATAAAGTGTTGAGACATTATTTGACCCAACAACTAATTTAGTTATTTTTAGTCCTAGTTAATAACTAACCCAAACTGATCTAATTTTTTTAGTCTATTTAGCTAAATTTTAATTAGTTGTGACCAACTAGTTAGTTAACTATGACTAATTTAGTTATTTTTAGTCCTCGTTAACAACTAACCCAAACTAATCCAAATAGACATTATGTCTATATTATTATTTTTTTGTTTTATTTGACAAGATATTATTATTATTATTTGTTGAAAAATCATAAGTATTCAACTAAATTGTCATGAACCAAAATAAGATGGGGCCCATGGGCCATGCATGGCGCACAAAGCCCCCTAGGGCTTGGCGTGCGTCAGGCTTGACGGCATGGCGCCGGCCGCCGCCGCCTTCCGTCGTCATCGCGTCATAAACTTCGTCATTAAGTAATAGATATTTAAGGAATAAAGATAGGAATAAAATAGGGAATAAATACGTTGCTTGTAAGAGAGGTATTCCAATCTATAAGGAAACCTCCTAGAGATTGCTTAGCGTGCAAGTCTTTCAGGGGACTATAAATACAAGGGAGCTGTAATCATTTGGAATTAATCGAGGAAAAATTAAAGGGGTAACACCCAAATACTCTCCACTCTCAAACTCCCTAACCCTACGGCAAGACGTGCGGCGCCATCCGCCGCCATCGCCGCCACTGCCCACGCCAAGCGTGGCGCCGCCGCTACGGGCCCCAGCCCCCCTCCGCCGCAAACCGCCGCCCATCGCCGGGCGTGGCGTCTTCGCCGCCCGGCGCCACCCCCTCCTCCTTCCTCTTCCCCTCCAACAACAGTCATCGGGTGTCAATTCCGGCCCAATCTAGCCGAATCGACGGTGGTATCCGGAGACGGGGCGATTCCCACCACCGACGGCTTCCGACCACCACCAACGCCAAGATCCGATGGACGACCACAAGATCGTCGAGCTCCGGATGGAGATTTGCGAGTTTCGTGATCTCGTAAGGAAATTCCAGGCCACCTTCACCGCCCTCCTGGAGAAGTTGGATGAACAACCGCCCGACGACGTACGCGGCGACGACGACCCGCCAGCGCCGCCAACAACGCCCGTCGCTGCCATGGCGCCCCGATAGCAACAACGCCCCATCGACATCCACGGCGACCGGTGGCCACGGCAAGCGGCAACACCGCCGCACGGGCCTGGCTGTCCGGACGTGCCAGCGCCTCACGACGTCACCTCGGCCACCACCGACGGCGTCCCGCCATGGCGCCGCCGACGGTGACGACAAGCTCCGGCGCCGCCCACGTCGCCCCCTCCAAGATCATCGACGCTGCAAGCAACAAGCACGCCTACCCCAAGGATGCCCCAGCTGCTGCGACCCAGATCAGATCAGATCAGGGAGGCTACCACAGGCGTCCACCACCGCTCGGCGAAAAGCCTACCCAACTAGGCCAACGTCTCGCGGCTACTACAATGGCACGAGATAAGTTTCGGTCACTACCAACACCCTCTTTGACATTGGGAACATCCGGAGTGCCAACATGGACGACAAGGCGGCGTCACACGACGTCAACATCGGCGTCGCTAGCGTCAACATCGGCGTATTTGGGATCGACATCCTGGGCGACACTCGCCACCAAGGACTCCAACGCAACGGCGCCCCTCCCAAGGCGCCACCATCGGCAACGACGGCGCTACCATAGGCGCCATGCTCGTCAACGGCGTCCTCAAGAACGCCGGCGCAGATGATGACCCTCCCATTGGCGCCAACGACGTCACCCCGACGTCCCCGTCATCACCATGCCAACCAACAACGACATCACCTTCGCAACCGGGGCGTCTTCAACAATGGTACCGTCGGCGACGCCGCCAACAACATCAACGACAACGGCGCTACCATGGCGCCATGAGCGGCAACGGCGTCCTCAAGGGCGCCAACGCCGATGACGAGCCCCGGCGTCAACTTCGTCTTCGCCATGCCTATCGCCGACAACAACTACAAGGGCATGAACCACGGCGACCCTGCGCGGCCACCCTCGACACCGCGGCCACGGCGTCAACCCAACGGGCCCGCCAGATGAGAACACCGACATTCCCGGGCGCCACCGACAAAAGCGGTCATTCAGGGCCGACATACGACAACAACAATACGCTACACCCGCTTTGGACATCATCCCAACATCAACAATGGTGGAGAACACCATCAGGCAACCCCAGCTCTAGCAAAGGCGACACCATCGGCACCATGCCGGTGAACGTCGTACACCGCTGCCCAACTGACGAGAACGACACTCCTCTTTCTTTGGCTGCTCTGCATCAGCACGACGCCGCCGCGGGAGAACGGAGACACTGTACCAAGGTTCCCCACTTTCGCGGGTTTGGGTCACCCATCAATGACAACACCAACAACCATCGCGCCATCGCCTCTCGGCTATGGCGGCCGGACGACTCACTGAGCCAAACCGGTTGGCTCCCATGTTCCTCAACGACATCTACGCCCGATACGACTACGCCAACAAACCATGGGCTACAATGCACCAGGCGGCGCCCGAAGCAGGGAGTACGGCGATCCACCTCGCCCAAGAGTTCAACGCTTCCATCTTCAGCAAGCCTCGACTTGTGAGCTTCACCGACAACGACAACAGGTACATGCCACCCACATCAACCCCCTACCTCGTCGACCTCATCACAATCTCGGAGGCTTTCGTTCCGCCTCAACTTGCTACATCAACGGATCACGAGCTACACGACGTAGCCGGAACCGACAAGCTCCAGGCGGGAGCACCAGTTTGGGCGACACTTGCGGTATTTGGCATCCACCTTTCGACGACTTCGCCATTCATGCCAGGCTTCACGACAAGCAACCGGCTGTTGAAGGAGCCACCACATATCTTCTTGCCATCACGCGATCAATCTTCTTCCTCGACATCCAGCACTACTACGCCTCAGAATTTTCAAAGGTACTATGGGATGTTCTCGAACCGGTGGGATAATTACGCACACACTTGAGGTTGGCTTTCACCCCTTGGCCTTTTCGGCACCGATGCAACCATCTCGAGAGGGCAATGGAATTCCATCCATTGAACGAGAATCATTAAAGGTCGGCGTCTTCATCTTCGCCCGGCTCATTCCCCCGCCACAAGTGGATGCACCAATCTTGAGCCGTGCTACTTCAATGCGCCCGTCAACAAGCGACAACCATGTGAACCACACGGCGAGGACGCGCTGTTCGGGAAAGGGGGGAGAGATGTCATGAACCAAAATAAGATGGGGCCCATGGGCCATGCATGGCGCACAAAGCCCCCTAGGGGCTCGTCGGCGCGGCGAGCATGGCCGCCGCGCGCCGCCGTCGTCATCGGCGTCATCGACTTCGTCATTAAGTAATAGATATTTAAGGAATAAAGATAGGAATAAAATAGGGAATAAATCGTTGCTTGTAAGAGAGGTATTCCAATCTATAAGGAAACCTCCTAGAGATTGCTTAGCGTGCAAGTCTTCCCGGACTATAAATACAAGGGAGTCTGTAATCATTCGGAATTAATCAGAAAAATTAAAGGGGTAACACCCAAATACTCTCCAGCTCTCAAACTCCCTAACCCTACTGGCGCCGCGTCGCAGCGCCATCCGCCGCCATTGCCGCCCACAGCGCCCTGGCGCCCCGCGCGCCCCCCTCCGCCGCCGACGCGCCGCGCCGCCGCCACGGCGCGACGCCTTGCCGCCGCCCGACGCCACCCCTCCTCCTTCCTTCTTCTCCCTCCAACAACAATCAATCAGGTGTCAATTCCGGCCCAATCTAACCGAATCGACATAAATACTCTTGGATTGAAGTGGACCCACCTCTCTTTTACCAAAAAGAATGCAAAGTTTTTTTTTATTTGAACTGTAATTGGATCTTTCATCAATGGATTGTGTTGAACAATAACAATGTTGCTTCAACATTTTTCCTTTTTAAAATGCGTCGAATCCATTTTTTTTTTTTTTGCTCTCCCGTCTTTGAAAAAAAAATTCCTTTTTTTTTTTTTTTTTGACCAAAGTCGTAGAGGAAACCACAACCTATTTTTGTGTTATTTTTTTATTTTAGACATGCTATATTCGCTCCCGCAAGAAGTCGAACCTAGACCAGCTAGATCTTTTGCTCTGGTGCTTCAAACCACTAGGCTAGAGGCCCTTTTGCGAGAAAGAGAAATTTAAAGCAAAACTAGTGCATTGCTAGGTATTTGAATAGGTCAAATACTCTTTAAGTTAGACTGAATTTATAGAAAGAGAGTCAAGATTTATGATATTAAAGATATATCACAATATTTTTTTATAAAAATCATAAATATATATGATATTTTTTATAAGTTCCGTTAAACATATTTTTAATTAAAAACACTCTAGAGTTCGATTTATTTGGGGATGGAGCCTTAACATAAATTAATTACTTGAAGCTCAGTACCTAGACTGATGGTAAAAGAACAACACGAGGGACCAAAATCCATTGCACAAGGTATAGTAACTGTTTCAAGAATCAAGATACATCATAAAACTACTAGAAGTTCCCAATCTAAAAAGACGCCATTTGTGTTTCCTTTGTTTACCACGTCGCGAGTTTAAAAGGGCGCAAAAGCCCGAAACCTCGGACGTAAGCGTGGTAAACAATTAATCTGACGCGTTCCACGGCCCGCACGGCCATTTGTGTTTCCTTTGTTTACCACACATCATCTGTCGCGGCCCAAGATCACAGCCCATGTTTGACTTGCTCTTGGGCCGGCCTGCTGGACGTGGGTGGGCCATCACGGATTGGTTGGGAGTCTGGTACTTCTAAATTAGTAGCCCAATATTAGAAAAGCTCTAAGACCCCCGTTTGGATGTGCGTCTGCGTGAGGCCATGGCATTGGAATTGGAGGTAGCAGATTCGAATTCAATGTGTTTGGATGGATACGGCATTGGAGTCTGGAGACACGTTCATTTCCGCGCGGCATTGGCTTCACCTAGCACAAGCCGAGCAATACTGAGCCGGGCCTTCCGTATTATTTGGAATCGCACCAACTCAGCTCGCTCGTCTTCTCCATTTCGCCCGCCCCCTCCTCCCCACTTTCGCCGGTGCCCAGCGAGCTCCCCCACTGCCACCCCTTCCTCATCCCTCCCCGCCGCCGTCGCTCGCTGGACCTAGTCTCGGGCGGCGCTGCCGCAATTTGGAGGCGACTTTGCGGCGGGCGCCACGGCCGGCGACCCTTCTTCCTCCTCCCATCCCACGCCCCCTTCTCCGGGCTGGTCGAAGCTATCCCGATGGCCGGCGGGTCGAGCTCCCCCCATGGCCGACGGGGTCGAGCTCCCCCATGGGCGGGCGGGTCGAGCTTCCCCATGGGCGACGGGGTCAAGCTCCCTCCAGGGCGCCGGGTCGAGCTCCTCCGTGGGCCGGGCGGGGTTAAGCTCCTCCCGGGGCACCGGGCGGGTCAAGCTCCGCCATGGCCGAAAGCTGCTGCCGCGGTGGGGATTGGGGAAGAAGACTTTTTTTTTGTGAAGAGATTGAATTTCTACGTGTGTACATCCAAACAACAATTGGCATTCGATGTGTCTCTCGATTCGGATACAAAATTCATCTACATCCAAACAGCGAGAATTGGTATTTTGTTCATTTCCAATACTGACCCGATTTGGTATTGGGACCAATTCAATTCCGAGTCTCCAATACATACATCCAAACGGACCCAAACAATTATAGTATAATTTGTAATTGTAATGTAGTGTCCCGTTTTAACTTTGTTTGCACCGACCGATTTTTTTCTAGTGAAGAACATAGGAAAATGAGATCCACATCACAGTACTTGGTCAACTGTATTTCTAAAAAAATAAAATTGCTGCATTGTCTCTACGTAAATTATTATTATTAGGAGTTGCCAGTAGACATAAGCTAACACTAGGAGTATTGAATATGGGTCGTTATTATGGTTAGAATTAGGATTGGATCTTTTTATTCTGTTATGTATCTAAACATGTCATAAACAGCAAAGTAGATGTACCCAAAAAAGTAAAGCAACTTGTTGTGACTCGCTGTCCAACAGCCAACTCCATGAGGCATGACTCCATGTTGAAGAGCAACTTAGACTGCTAGTCCATAAGGCTAAAGAAAAGCACCATATGTTCTCTTCCCTCTTTACTACATTTCTTAAATTTTGAATGAGAATTGAATCAATTTTGTTAAGGAACGAACACAATGTTTACAAGATCCATTGTAATCTTGGAATTCTGTTAAATATATGAAAACAAACAACTTTAGTTTTCATGTCCATATTTGCTTTACTTGTAAGATCTGCCGGATGTCTAATATGCCGCATTTGGGCAACCATTTCAACAATTAATAAGAGAATCTTTTTTTTTTTTTTTTTCTGACAGAAAGAGAATCCCATAATCCCATTTGAAGAACATGAGACTAAATGAAGCAAGAAGTCTCCTCTCGGGGACTTCTTATTTAAAATGAAATCATTTGTTTTCTTCAATTATATTAATTATTTTTTTTTTTTTTGTTAGGGAACAGAACAGAGTCGTACACCAATCAAAGTTTCATTTTTTTTATTGTCTAATAGATTGTTTACTATTGGCCTAAAGACTAATCATTGACCAGTACTCTATATTCAATTATAGAGTACGTAAGTCGACATGTGCTCAATTATATATATGACCAAACAATTATCTTGCAAGTTCCGCATGGATCGACTCGACACAAAATGTTCCAATCACGTACGTCGTCGAACCGCCAAACACTGGACCATGCGTACGTGCAATTTGCAACAGTATTTAGCAGTTGCCGATTATTGATCCCACGGTCTAGTAGCAGGTGAAATTTATGTCACTAAGGACTTACTTGAGCTAGTACAACTTAACCTGAATCGTGAAGCAATCCGCTGTCGATCAACCCCCGAGAGAAGCGTTTGGTATGACGCTGGGGTATGTACATTGCTGTCTGAAGTCGCCGAGGATCGATCGGCCGGAGGCGCTGGAAAAGCAGGGCGTATCCTCTGCCGTCAGCTGGAGCGAAGGCCGTGGCGACTGGGCGAGGGAGACAGTGAGAGGTGAGAGGCATCTGCGAGGTTGAAATTGACCTATGCCGCCGTCAGCTAGCTCTTCGTTCATCGGTCAATTTCCTCCTTTGCTATGAAGTTGTTGTTACCTAATCTAACTAACCACTACGTAAGTACGTGTACACACACATCTGCGTGGTTGAAAATTGACCTGTGAACGTTCGTCTCTTCTCTCCTATTGGATGGAGGGACAAGTTCCTGGAAACCTCGGAGTAGTTCATGCTGTGCTACTGGCAGACTTTGGCGTGCAAACAGGCTGTTGAGGCAGCAATGCACTTCGGCATATCTCAGGTGCTGATGGAAACTGACTCTGTCCAACTGGAAGAGGCAATCACATCATCATTTTGGGACAAAGGGCCTGTTTGGATGCTACCTCCTAGGCAGCGTTCCCAGAAATTGAATTTCGGTCGCCAGGGCTGCAATCATTTGTCTGGTAGGCAAGCCTTGGTGAGGATGGCGTCCAAACAGTCCCTTAGCCACTAGAGGCGGGCTGTTCAGGGTGACACGAGAATTTCTTTAAGATAATTTTAAGTGTTTATATTTTTTTAGTGAAGCCATTTGACGCCGCTTTTATTGAACTTGGAACATAGTTACATCATTCACCAAAGCTTCTAAAAATATTCCTAGAGGGTTCATCAACCTAATTACATGATAATTTCAATGCTATTGCCATTCTAATTATCTATCTGCTACACTATTTCTTTCTATATTAAATGTTTGTAAGACCCCTCGTTCAGTCTTGGGGTGAGTTGGGGCCCGGGTCAATACCATGTTTGGACTGACCCCTCCTAGAGTTTGTAATCCGTTTATGTGCTTGTGATTCAACTGAGCATTCGTTTGGTAATACAAGGCTCGCTGAAGGATCAAAAATATCATCGCTGTGCGCAGAGTCAGTAAGGCCAATTTTAGTTGCGGACTTGCAGTACGCTTGCAGCAGAGTTTCTCTGCCAAAGTTCGCCGGTAGAGTATGAATTCGTAGGGAGACCGGTGAGGTCGTCTCTTCCCCTGGCATCACATCACGAACACCAAACACTGCGTCATAAGTGTGACAGTCTGACAGAGGTGCTCATACCTCAGTTCTCGTACATGCAACCATACATACAGTATACGCGAGACTGCTTTTTCTACACTTCTCCATGCGAAACCCATTTAGCTTAATTACCTACCCCTGCATGTATTCAACTTATGAAAGAGTAGCTAATGCTAGGCATTAGGCAAGCAGGCTCCTCCTGTGAAAAACTTGTTAATGTTGGGGGAGCCCATATGATCTATGGGCCGATGGAAAGAATATTTTTTAATAAATGAATTAACATTCCGGCCTCTAACGCACACACAACTCTAAAGCCTCGTGGTGATCACACACAGTACCAAACTTATTACAAAAACTAAGAATAAAAAAAACTTTTAGTACATGAAGATATATGTACTAAAGATCTACTACATCCGAAAAGAATTGGGTTTACTACTCAAGACGTGCTAAAGATATCGATGTCGCTTCATGGCGATCTTCGAATTAACCACCACGCCTTGAACAACGTGCACTAAAATAAACTTGAAAGAAATTCATTGGATATAATTTGCCCCCTTTGCGGTGGTAAATCGCCCACGCTTGAAATCGTGTGCCCTCACCGTTGCCCCTTCCACCTTGATGTATCGATGGCGTTACGGAGGAAGACCCCGAACGTGTTCGATCCGCGTCTCGTGCGTTGCGGGTCGCCGAGGTGCATCGTGGCGCCAAATATTTTCGCCAATGGAGAAGCATCTCCCGGCGAAGAGAAGTCGCGTTGCTCTTTGTTAGAATGCGTGAGGAACGACCGCCATCGCTCGTGGCGGCGAAGACAGTAGTCGCCCTTCGGATGCGCGACCCCATCCACTCCTCCTCGACCTCTTTGGGACGAGGAGTCGAGGTGTCCACGGAGGCGCGCACGAATCCCCGTGGTCTGGCGGCCGGCCATGCGAGGCTCCGGTGGCGCCGTCCGTGCTGCGCCATGGCGTCCACCGGGCGGCCCCGCCGCCTAGGGGCGGATCCGAGCACCACCGCCGGATCGGCGAGCCGCACTCTGGCGGACGCCCCCATCGCCATTGGGGCGCGCCCGAGGAGGAGGGAGCGGCACGGACGAACAAGGAATTAACATTCCGGCCTCTCGCGGTAACGCACACGACCTAAAAGCCTGCGTGGTGATCACAATACGTACCAAACTTATTATAAAAACTAAGAATAAAAAAAAAAAACTTTAGTACATCGAGATATATGTACTAAAGATCTACTACATCCTAAAAAAGAATTGGGTTTACTACTCAAGACAATTGCTTTAAAGATATCGATGTCGCTTCATGGCGATCTTCGAATTAACCACCACACCTTGAACAACGTGCACTAAAATGAACTTGAAAGAAATTCATTGGATATAGACGCCTCTCACTGCGGTAGCTGGCAAATCGCCCACGCTTGAAATCGTGTGCCCTCACCGTTGCCCCTTCCACCTTGATGTATCGATGGCGTTCGAGGAAGACCCCGAATCGCGGTTCGATCCGCTGCCTCTCGTGGCGTTGCGGGTCGCCGAGGTGCATCGTGGCACCAAATATTTTCGCCAATGGAGAAGCATCTCCCCCTGGGGCGAAAAGAGAAGTCGTTGCTCACTATTAGAATGCGTGAGGAACGACGCCATCATCGCGGGCGGCGAAGACAAGTAGTCGCCCTTTCGATCTCGCTGCCCCATCCACTCCTCCCGACCTCTTTGGGGTGGTCGAGGGGTGTCCACGAAACGGCGCACGAGATCCCAAGTGGTCTGGCGGCTACGGCCATGCGAGCTCCCGAGGTGGCGCCACCGCACGCCATGACGCCCACCCAGACGGCCCGCCGCCTGGGGCGGATCCGTGAGCACCACCGCCGGATCCGCGACCGCACTCCCGGCGGGCGCTCCCCATCGCCATTGGGGCGTCAGGAAGGGGAGGAGCGCACGGACTAACAACACCGGTAGCGTCGTTGTCGGCGTGCCCGACGCCCACTTGAGAAGCCTCGACGAGAAGGCCGCGGCGGCGAAGGGTGGCGGCGGACACCCGTTCGTACGCACTGCATTGGTGGGGAAGTCGGAGGCGAACTCGCCACCGGGCCGCCTTGGCAGCGACCGCAGCGCCGGGAGAGGACGAGAGGGAAGCCGAGATCGGCAAGCGGCGGCCGCTCGCCGCTGTGCCCGGACCGAGTCCTCGATCCGATTGAAAGAATATGAATACTGGTATGAATGCTTAATTGATTGATTAGACTAGATGTGTATTACATATAGAGATGTCAAAGCATGCAATGTTTGGTTCAGACTTGGGCGGGTTAGAGCCACTTCAACCCAGATTTTAGGGATGACTTCAACCCTCCTCATGTTTGGTTGGATTGGGTTGGCTCCGTCCCAGATTTTTGTTTAGTTAGAGGGATTTGGTTAGTGGGTCCCACACTCCTCTCAGTGACGGACCCGGGACGGGTTGGCTCCGTCCTTCAGTTTTCGAGGGTCAGAGCCAACTCGAATCTTAGGGGATTATTCCCATATGGAGACAACCCAACCCACCTCAGATTCCATCCAAACACACACGGGGGACGGGTTGGCTCCAACCCACCTCGCCTCACCCCTCAACCAAATACACGACGGTGTTGACAAGGTGAATAGGCCAGCTCAAGATCCAACACATACCTACACATTCTAGCGTGGCATGAAAGCCACACAACTCTAACATTTTAGGTTTCGGAGCGTCTTTTAAGCATCCATCTCTAGAGGCACTGGAAATTAAACCTGCCACTAGAAGACATTGATTTTTTTTGAAGAAATAGAAGACATTGATTTTTAGAAACACACAAATAGAGGTGGCAAGAGCAGCTCTATACCGTTGTAGCAGTGTATTTTTTTTTTTTTCCCTTTCATAAAAGCAGAGGTGGGTAATTTATATGCAACATGTATTATCTTTCTTAATGACAAGGTGTACAGTTTATTAGAAGTCAAAGAATGTTGCTTATAGGCTAGTTTTCAGGATACCATAGGTAGGTAATTTAGATTTTAATATAAATAGTGAATTTATAATATTTTAGCAATGATAGAGGTGGATAATCTTTTAAGAAATAGAATAGATTAAGTGGTTCTTATTATTAATAACATTTTAGCTAACCGATGGTCAAATGTTTATTTTATTATTTTTTGAGATTTTTGGATTTTTTTTTGAGAATTGCACAATACAATGCGGACACTCACAACACGCACACACACTCATCCCTATGAATACATGTACGCAAACCCTAACCCTATGAGCACCTCGGCTGACCGAAAGCACCCGGCAGATCCGGAGATTCCCGAAGTCACCGGTGGCGCCGTCGTCCGACGGAACGCCGCTACCACTGAATGCATAACGCCGGTAAATCCTGGAAAATACCGGGGAAAGGTGTGTGAGCACCGGGATTTGAACCCTGGTGGGTGGCCCCCCACTGGACGTCCTACCATTGGACCGCAAGCCAATTCGCAAGAGATTTTTGGATTTAGATATGTCTCATAAAAATTATCGTGGAGGCTTAGAATGAGTCCAATTATTACTGAAATAAGATAAGATTGGCTACACAAAATAACTGTTAGATATACTCCAGTTCTTAATTTAACAACCTTGCCGAAGCGTGCCCCTAGCATGATTTAAGACGTATACTCTTACTACTCGTACGTTCCTAACCTTCTTGCATCACATGGTTACAACCACCATTTACTCTCTGTGTACACGCATTATCTTCTTCTGGTTTGACCCGATCGAGATGGAGGAGGGTACATGGAAGTTCCCCATCCATCCTGCTGGAAAGTTTCGCATTGACATATAGAGTAGTATAGAGCAAAGATGATCGACGTGCGGTGTAATTTCGCGTAAACTGGATTGAGGCAACAGCTGCTGCGTATTAGCATCTCAACATCAGCTATGTCAAAAAAAAAAAAAAAATGACCATCACTGTATTTTTCGTTTCATCTAAAAGCCAATAATCAGACATGCAGAACAGACCATGCAGGCGTTCACATATGAACATGAGCCATGAAGTCAAACTCAAAATCATTAGGGTGCATGATGACAAATTGGCCGTATGCATTTGCAGAGAGCATTCCACTATTCCATCTTTGTACGTTAGCGTACGTACACAACCAAAACATCAGTTCATTTTACTTGCATATTCGAAATTTCGAATCCATTATGGTATTGTTGGTAAAAAATGCGCCAAGGCGTTATCGTAAAAAAAATATGGTAGGTCCAGTCCACGGTACCCAAACAACCTTATCTTGAAAATGCAACAGTTCAAGCAAAGTTTCTCTATAAATACTAAGGTGCCAAGGTCAACAACCACCACGACAAACAGCTATAGCCTCTGCCGCTGCCAGGCACACCGGACCGGAGACCAGCTCTACCAGCCAGCTGGTTCGCAATCCGGCCAGGAGCTCCTCCACAAGCAATTTTGTGTCAAAAAGAGAACGGTGGAGCCGAGGTGAAGTCGTGAAGGCCACTTTCACCGCCGACCATGGCATGTTTGCCGGGGCCGGAGCGGCATGCGCAGCGCCTCCTCTGCTGCAGCCTCTTCCTCTGGCTCTCACTGTCCACGCTGCTGGCGCGTGCCGTGACGCGTCGCCACGAGTGGGAGGTGAGCTACCAGTTCAAGTCCCCGGACTGCGTGCGGAAGCTCTCGGCCACCATCAACGGGCAGACGCCCGGGCCGACGATCCGCGCCACGCGGGGGGCGACACGGTGGAGGTGAAGGTGAGGAACTCGCTGCTCACCGAGAACCTGGCGATCCACTGGCACGGCATCCGGCAGATCGGCACGCCGTGGGCGGACGGCACGGAGGGCGTCACGCAGTGCCCGATCCTCCCCGGAGACACCTTCACCTACGCCTTCGTCGTCGACCGCCCGGGGACCTACATGTACCACGCGCACTACGGGATGCAGCGCTCCGCGGGGCTGTACGGCGTAATAGTCGTCGCGGCGGCGGCGTCCGGCGTCAACGAGGACGACGAGGAGCCGTTCACCTACGACGGCGAGCACGACGTGCTGCTCAACGACTGGTGGCACAACAGCACCTACGAGCAGGCCGTTGGGCTCGCGTCCGTGCCTATTGTCTGGGTCGGGGAGCCGCACTCGCTACTCATCAACGGCCGCGGCAGGTTCAACTGCTCGGCAGCGGTAGCGGGCACCTGCAACGCCACCAGCACCGAGTGCGCCACGCCGGTGTTCGCCGTCGTGCCAGGGAAGACCTACCGGTTTCGCATCGCCAGCGTCACGTCCTTGTCCGCTCTCAACTTTGAGATCGAGGTACGTATATTTGCTCTCATCAGCTCAAGCTTTTCGTTTCCCCATTGATTTGTTTCTTCATAATTGCATTTTCGCGGCATTGCCCAGAGGAAGCTATAGCGACACAAAAGAGTTAATAACCCAGTAGCACTGACTTATACGGTAGTATACTGATGAAACATCAGATGTTGATCTTATATATTAGCAAGAGGTGCTTCACAAATAAAACTGAAACTATACCATGCAAAATACCATCAAGTCATAAGTGCAACAACCGGCCTAGTTCCATTAAAAGACTGTTGGGGTTAGTCATACATCGGTAATCGATGGTGGGGGAGCACAATATATAAAGGCGGGGCGGTCCTTACCTATCACACTAGTCTTTTTGAGTTGAGAAGGCCCAAGACCTTGATATGTTGTGGCTCGGTGGGTCGAGTGGAGGCACCGCTCGCGGCGCAGCTTGTAGCCGGGCCAGATCGGAAGCCGAGCCCGAAGTCTCGGTTCAAATCTCGGTAGATCACACACGCTGTGGGTCCGTCGGTGACGAAGCCCGCTACGAGCGGGGGCTGTCATTGACAGACGTCTTGGCCACACAAAAAGTGTGAGCCGATAAGATTCGGGTCCGATGTGTGACTCGGGGAGATTGTTGGGGTTAGTCCCGCATCACTAAGTGATGGTGGGGGAGCACAACATATAAGGCGAGGCAGTCCTCACCTATCGGACTAGTCTTTTTGGGTTGAGAAGGCCCAAGACCGGGTCCGTCGGTGACGATCCGCTACGAGCGGGGGTGTCATTGACAAAGCGCCTTGGCCACACAACAAGTGTGAGACGACAAGATTCGGGTCCGATTTGTGACTACGGGAGATTGTTGGGGTTAGTTCCACATCACTAATTGATGGTAGGGGAGCACAACATATAAGGCGAGTCAGTCCGATGTGTGACTACTGTGGGAGATTGTTGGGGTTAGTCCCACATCGGTAATCGATGGTGGGGGAGCACAACATATAAGGCGGTGCGGTCCTCACCTATTAGACTAGTCTTTTGAGTTGAGAAGGCCCAAGACCTTGATATGTTGTGGCTCGGTGGGCCTGTGGAGGCAACGGCTCTTGCGCGTGTAGCGAGCTGGGCCAGATCGGAAGGCGAGCCGTGTGTTGTGCCGTCATTTCTAAAAAAATTGCAACAACTTTAATCCAAAATAACATAGTATATACTAAAGCAAGAATTGTTTGTTACGCCATCCGACGGCAGTAACAATTCTGGACTCGCGAGACCACAAGGTTGTTACCTCTGTTTTAAAGGCGGTAAGGCGAGGCGAGGCGAGGCGAGCGACCCACTTCGAGACGCCTAGGCGTATTAGGCGAACGATATAAACATATCAATCAATATATAAGTTAACCAAAATTTAACAAAGAAACCAAAGATCAATAAAGAACAAAACATGAAAAGGATGCATCAGTCCACTGCACTTTGCATCCATGAATGAGAGTAGGAGGGGCAAATTACAGAGCAATCCAACCCGTTACCCTCGTCCTCCACTTCCTCGGTCCGCCTCGGCCGCTCTTCAAGACGACGCATCCGCGTAGGTCACGGGCCGCCGCCGCGCTCCCTCCCTCTCGTTCCTCCACCTTCATGCCTCACGCCATTCTCCATGCCTCCCCGAGGACCACGAAATGCTCGTAGGTCGCCGCCACCGCACCCACCCTCCCTCCGTGAACGGATCCGAAGGCGAGGGAGAGGGCGACCCGGCGTGGTAGGTATGAATCCTCCTCCTCTTTCATGCGGCTACCCCTTCACACGGCCATGGTCGGCTCACAGCGGCGGCGGCGCCCTCGTCCTCACCTACCAGAGCACGGATTCGGTGCCCCTCTATCCCCTACAATAGTGAGATCCATGTAGCACGAGTGCGATCCATAGAGGTGGTCGAGCTCCCCTCAACCCCACGGTGGCCATGGTGCTCCCCGCCCTCATCCCTCACACTCACCGCCGAGGCGAAGCCTGGTGTCATTAGAGGTGCTAGTGGTGGTGCTCGCGCTTGCCTCTCTCCACCTATGTTGCAAATGTTTATTTCGAGTTTCATAAGCATGTTACAATATTTTCATTGAAATATTGCAAATGTATATGTGGGATGTTGCATATATTGCAAGTGTTTTAGATGTAGGTTGTAAAAGTTTGTTCAACATGTTTCATTTTTTTGTTTCCGGGCGTATGTTTCAAGTGTTTTCATCTAGATGTTGCACGGTGTTATTTTTCTAAGTGTTTCACACAAATGTTTTGAGTGTTTCAACCGCTTTTCGTACATATGATGCATGTGTTTTATCTTGATGTTTCAGAAGTCAATCTAGTGCTGCATCTAGTGCTTAAGATGCATGTTTCATATGTTTTATATTTGTCTTTAGACGTATGTTGCAACTGTTGCACACGGATGCTTCAAAAGTAGATTGGGCCTTGTATCTTTGTCTTCATTTTTCTTCTACCTAACCTTCACCTCGGTGTCTCTTCCTCCCACCACCCCCTCCACTAGCTAGGCCTTAGCTGCCACTCCCGCTCTTTTTTGGATGCAGGCTTAGCGACCTGCACCTGCTGTAGTCTGGCTGTAGTCATCGGCCTGCTGCAGCTGCTTGTCGCGTTCATGCACACGTGCTGCAGAGGTGGTGCGACCAGGGACTCCCCGAGTGCATTGGGGGCAGTGTGGATGGGTCTGGGCGGTGCAGGGCCTGCATAGGCAAGCGCAGGATGCAGGTGCGCGCGGGTGGGTCTAGGTGGTGCAGGCCCAAATGGTCGGGCACAATATGCATGTACAAGCGGGGAACTGAGTGTGGACGTCCGTCCAGACATCTGGGCACCAGGACTACCGATACTAAAGATATTATGTTTTGACAAAATAACATGTGGTAAGAGCAACTCCAGCGGTTTGGCTTTTTTGGGCTCGGCATTCCATATTTATGCCAAAATCTATGAATTTTTCCTCTCCAATGGTTTGGCATTTGGGTTGGCAAATTGGTGAGATTTGACATTTGAGGGTCCAAACCGCACATATTTGCCAAGTGAATCTCAACTTGGCAAAACTCCTGTCTGCGTGCGGCGCCGCTTTGCTTCTCTCCCGTGCATGCCGCATGCAACCACTAATTTGGGTTTTGCCAAGTTAAAAATGCCAAACTGTTGGAGATTAGGTTTGATTTAACTTGACAAACATTCGTGGACTTGGCAAATTACAACTTTTGCCATGTGTAATTTGCCAAACCATTGGAGATGCTCTAAGTACAACTAATGAATAGTTGCATAAATGAATACAAAACTATTAGATTCAAAAGTTACTTAATATATGCATGAACCGGCAGTGGGAGAGTCACCAAAGGGTCGACGTAGAGAGGTCCTCCGTAGCTACCGGGTCTGGTGAAGAACAAGATCACGAGATATATGTGAACCGGTAGTTTAGAATTTTCTTTTGTTTTTGATTGAAAATAACAATTATCGGGTAAACTCTCTTTTCGCAGATATAACCATTAGGTAGGGTCGTCATAGTGGTCTACGAGATGAAATTTTGTTTCGCATTGCATCGAGCATATGATATTTACATTGGCATAATAATATTTTTAAAATATGGTTGTTTTGTTCTGTGGTCAAATCTTAAAAGAGACCAGTAGCAGAACACAATTGGAATTGGAAACACAATATTACTCTTTCCATTTTAAATTATAAGATATTTTTACCTTTTTTTAATATATTGTTTGTTATTATGTATCTAGAAAAATGTATATCTAGACATCTTGTAGTTTGGAAATGAGGGAGACGGTTAGTGTAACAACTAGTAACAAAAAGATTGAAGAGACGGTCAGCACAGCGTTCTTTTAGAATTCTTTCTGTACTTTGGTCTTTTCCTCACTAACCTTTGCATTCATAATTTTGGTAGTACAAATACTGTTAAATTTATGCAAGCATCAACCACCATGAAAGGTACCGAAATGGAGGTGTTGGACACAAACAAGGTGGTTGTTGATTCAATGTTTTTTTTGCGACCACGCCGACGGCACAGCGAGCGAACAGTGACAGGCGTTTTAGATCGACACAGTCTCGGTCCTCCCTTGACTCAATGGTTGTTTCCCGGAGTTGCTCTTAGCATACTAGTCCTTCACTCATTTGCGCCAAAATTACCAATTGAAGCTCATGTTTTGACCTACAAATAGTTTGTTGACCGCACACATCGTCTATACCAATATATTGTTTTTTCTAATCAAATAACTTGTCGTCTAATTGATCCACGGTATGCATCATGCTTTCAGGGCCACAAAATGACCGTAGTGGAGGCCGACGGCCATTACGTGAAGCCGTTCGTGGTGAAGAACCTCAACATCTACTCTGGCGAGACCTACTCCGTACTCATCAAGGCCGAACAAGACCCCAACCGCAACTATTGGCTCGCCTCCAACGTCGTCAGCCGCGAGCCCGCCACACCCACCGGCACCGCCATTCTCAGCTACAGCGGTGACCGCGCACCGCCGTCGACAGCCCCGCCCACAGGCCCGGACTGGAACGACACCATGTACCGGTTCAATCAGAACGTGGCGACGGTGGCGCACCCGGCGCATGTCGAGCCTCCGCCGCCGCGCGCCGACCGCACCATCCTACTGCTCAACACGCAGAACAAGATCGACGGGCACATCAAGTGGGCGCTCAACGGCGTGTCCTTCGCGCTGCCGCACACGCCGTACCTGGTGGCCATGAAGCGGGGGCTCCTGGGCACCTTCGACCAGCGGCCGCCGCCGGAGACGTACGCATACCAGGGTACGACGTGTACGGTCCGCCGGCGAACCCGAACGCGACTGTCAGCGACGGGCTTTACCGGCTGCAGTTCGGCTCCGTCGTCGACGTGGTGCTGCAGAACGCCAACATGCTGGCTCCCCAACAAGAGCGAGACGCACCCCTTGGCACCTGCACGGCCACGATTTCTGGGTTCTGGGCTACGGCATCGGCCGCTTCGACCCGGCGGTGCACCCGGCGTCATACAACCTTAAGGACCCGATACTGAAGAACACGGTGGCGGTGCATCCCTATGGTTGGACGGCGGTGCGGTTCAAGGCCGACAACCCTGGAGTGTGGGCGTTCCATTGCCACATCGAGGCCCATTTCTTCATGGGAATGGGAATCGTATTCGAGGAAGGCATTGAGCGTGTTGCCGATCTGCCGCCGGAGATCATGGGATGTGGGGCAACGAATAGAGGCCACTAATGATTTTACAGTTAGTTGTTATATATCATGTATATATAAGTCTAGCTACTTCCCTGACGGTATTGTTTCGTTTCACAAGCAGCATTGCACATGTTTAAAACCTTGTGCGCACTGTCAAGTAAAAACTCACATAGGGAAAAAAAGAGTACAATACTTTTGACTTCTTGGTCATGTATTCTTTAGGATAGTTTATTCCTTATGAACGCAATCTTCATGTTCTATGCATAAACTTCAGGGTTTTAGAAAGCATGATCTTAGTGAATTATTCAAGATAACTTCAGTCAAATATGCCCCATTTTTTTTTTTTTGAAACAAAATATCCCACCCCCACCCCATCATGAATCCTTCCTTCAGAACTTCATTTTAGATCATCGAAATCACACTTTTTCATAAGAAGTATACATATAAAAGTAAGCGGAGATCATGGGATGTGAGGAAACCAAGGGTGGCCACTGATGATTTTACTGTTAGTTATATCATGTACAGAAAGTGTAGTAAACATTTTCTTTCTGACAGTATTGTTCCGTTCATTCACTACCGAAAATGGAATTGCCTTGGCGGCCAACAATTTACTTGAGTGCCAAAATCAAACCGCTTAAGGAAAGGGTAGTTTTCTTGGGTGATTACACCACACTCAAGGAAACATATATTTCTTGACTATTTACATAAACCGCCAAGGAATATGTGTGTTTCCTTGGCGGTTTCAAACCACCGCCAAGGAAAATACCCATTTCCTTGGGTGTTAATTGAAACCGCCAAGTAAATTATCATTTCCTTGGGGGTTACTGATTTTTCTTGAAGGTCAGCACCCAAGGAAATGCTTACGAGTATTTAGGTGTCTCGGAAAAAAAAAAAATAATATCTTAAAGGTGTCCAAAAATCCTAAAATTTGGCATGAGATCATAACATGGCTGTATTATCTTGCCATAAAATTTTCAAACCATATTAACAATGTATAGTGCCACTTTGCCTAAAATTTTCACAACTCCATATATCTCTCATATAGTTACATAACTATGTGAGGGATATATCTATTTGTTAACAATGTATAGTGCCACTTTATTTAAATCATTTGATTTTTTTTCATACAAAGATTATACACTAAAACTATGCTATCATGCAAGTTTGTAGAATTTTCTAACAAAGTTTAGATATTCTTATAATTATCTTATGGTAATTTCAAGATAGAACTATGAACTATAACTAGCAAACAAATGATTATTTGGTCTAACTCCAACATATAAGATAGAGTAACACATATGATCCAAAAATACATTTTTATGATTTTTTGAATCTTATTAGAGGTACGGACAGTTCAATTTTAATAACTTTTAATAAGCACACATAAATTAATTTAAATTGTAGAAAATAGTAAATGTGTTTAACGAATTTGAAACTTCTACATAACAAGATATATATAAATATATATAGATTGTTGCGTAAAAAAATTGTTGTTAGAAAAGTGTTTTTTATTATTTGCTTTGCAAAGACATGGAAACAATAATTTAAACACTTTTCATATACATCTGTCGAAACAAATCTTTGTTCCATCTCTTGCTACGCTCTGTCCGTCCAATTGTCTGGTCCGCAAACGCAATTTGTTTGTTGTATGCCCTCTGTGGTTTGTGTGCTAACGGGTCCGCAACCTGCATGTCCCACCGACAACTTTCCCCAATCCCGTCTGCTCCTCTCCCGTGGTGTGCATGCATGCGCTGGTGCCAAGGCGAGGCCTGCGCCTCCCCTCGCCGGTGCCCAGGAGAGACCTGCGCCGCCCCTCGCCGGTGCCCAGGCGAGGCCTGCGCCGGCCCTCCCGCCGAGGCTTGCGCCGCTCCTCGCTGGCCCTCCCCACCGAGGACTGTGCCACCCCTCGCCGGCCCTCCTGCTGAGAACTGTGTCGTCCTTCCCGCTGAGGCCTTGCGCCGCCCCTCGCCGCCCAGCCCCCGCGCGAGGCTTGCCGTGCCCCAGGTGAGTTGTGCCTCCCGCCGAGCCGCCGCACATTTTTTGTCGTTGATTTTTAGGAGCTCACATCCTGTGTTTTGGAGTCCAGATCTACTGCCCAAAATGGATGGAGGTGCCTATTAACTGACAACATTTCTATTGTCTGATTTTGCTATCTAGTTAAATCATTCTAGGATTTGATTTGAGCTCTCCTTCGATTGTGCTATGTAGTTGTTTGATTGGTTGATTTTTCTCGGGGTCTCTGTATTTATGGTTTTGCTTGCCGTCTACAGGCCCTGCTGGAGAGAAGAGCTTGGTGGCGGTGGAGCAGAAAAAAAAAATCTCTTGTTCGTTTGGAGTCCTCGTCTCTGAGTGCGATGCTAGCTCTCGCGAGTTGTGAGCACCTGCTTGTGTGCTTGATGTGCTGGGCTCGATGAGCTGCTGCGTGCTGCGTAGTTCGTTTGCCGACAAAACACATCAGATGCGACCTTGTCTGACCCATGTGGCATGCTGGTAGTGTTGTTGCTATTCAATCTGACACTGAACAATTCCAAAGCAGTTTCAGTGTCATTGTCGATGACAAATTCTCTATCTTACTAGGTTCATAAAAACTAGAGGGGTTCCACTTCCATCCATCCCATATTTGAATGTGGTATTCAGAACATGCAGTCTCATCTTCAGAGCAATCGATGTCCTGATTTTGGACAGTGACACCAAGGAACCGTTTGCAGTCTGATCTCCTCTGTTTGATAGAGAACACAAACTGTCCAACATGGTAATGAAACTTGATCAGCTTGTTTCTGCTCCATTGTTTTTAGTTGTTCCTTTTCTATTGTACCCTACTGTTGAACAAAGACTCAAAACTTGACTAATATTGTTTCTATGGATTAGCAAATATTGAAGGAATTAACGCGACAATTTGATACATGCATGCACTCTTCGTTATTCTCTGATGTGTTTCTATCTAGAGTTTTAGCTTCAGGTTCGTGTCATTAGTCTCTTTCTGAAGTAACTCGTGTTGTATGAGCATTACTGAATTCTACTGATCTGGTCTAGTCATATGTCAGTTTGCCTGCAGTAAGTTCAAAATGCAGATTTAAAATAGTGAAACAAAAATATCTTACATGAGTAGACCCATATATCTTAATCAGTTGCCAATTAGCTACTGCTGCACCAGCAAACAAATCACCTGCAGTCCATCACCCTACCCCTTATGCTCACATTTATTAACTTGTAAGGTGTTCACCTTACTTACTGGCCGAGATTGAACATCAGCCGCCTCTGCAGTCTGGCCAACTGCACACGCCTCACAGTCACCACTGTCATTTGATCTCACAAGTCCCTTTTTAGAATAATAATGCTTCTCAGTGGTGTAGTCCATGGGTACTTAAGCATTTAGAGGAGGTACAGAAGATGAGTTGAAGTGAAGTTTGCGACAAGCTCTACATAACTCAGTCTTTGTAACATTTCTACTGTAGGAACCTTCTTGTAGATCGTCAGAAAAACCTTCACAGCAGCCTTCTGCATTCAAAGCTTCCTGAAAGTTCTTCCAAATATCTCGGATCTTGAACCCAGTTGACTTACAAGACCGATTCTTGTCTCTTTTTTTGTGCCTGTGTACCCCCTCCCACTTTATTCTGGGGTGCACGCATGACAAATATCTCCCCTGCTCTTAGTCCGACATCTAGATTCTGAATGGCCAAATACCCCATCATTTGTGAATGATATAACTCTGAAAGAATATTCCGTGCATGGGGTAAGGTCAAAAGTAGTATTTTCTTTCATCTTTGGACACAATAACAGGTTTTTCCATACTGTCAGCGCTGTGTGTTTCTGTCAGCTGTGTGTGTGATGGATCAACTTTCTAGATGGCAGGATGCCATGGCATGATTTTGATTCCCACTGCATCATTACTGTTGTTGTTTTACATTACCAGTAGTACGTAGCTGCTAGCTAGCTGTGCCTGTGTGTGCGAAGAAATTGATGCTGCACCAACGGTTCCCCCACATTATATCCTAGAGAACAAATGATCGGGGTAGGTGTCTGATAGCATTTGTTTGTATTTAATAGATGGTCAGTTTCACACTGATCTTACGACATGAATTACCACTGTCAAAAGCCTATTTGTTTTATGCCATCTCATGAAAATTTCTGTAACTTGCTCAAAAAGGGCTCACAAGTCAGATTAGCAATGTTGTTTTTTCTTAACCCTGAAAATGAATGAGTATTGCATTTCTAGTTTCAATGTAGCCCTGTTGGATCCCTGTAACTCTCTAACCAAGCAGAACCAACTCGAGTTCCAGTTGACAAAAATGACGTCCACATGTAGCTCTACAATTTTGTTAATTGCACCTTGAACCAGATCGGTTTGGTTTGGGAGTTATGGAGCTGCAAAGTATAGGGTTCAGGACTGATTAGTTCAAATTTGAATTTTCATTAAGTGTTTTGAATCCTTGCTGTTTGGCTGTTTATAATTCAAAACCTAGGTAGGTCTATTTGCCCTCTGTTGGATGCTGTGTGTGAATATTTTGTAGTCCCATCATACTTTCTAAAAAATTCAAATTGGTGAAAATTGACATCTTTTGCTTAGCCTTTTTTGCTGTTGGCTATCTAGGATTAGCTAGTGTTGCCACTCCTAGCTGATGTAGCATCATGACGTCGCCATCTAGTGTTGCTAGCTGTTCCTAGAAGCCAACACATGCATTTCTAAGGATAGAATCTGCAGTGATCATGTTCTCCCTAAGTCTATGGACTATGATTTGTGTTTCTTTGATGGACCTAATAAACACATCTTGAAATCTGTTAGTTATCGAAGAATCTATATACATACATTTCTTGATTGCACATTTATCAGTAGTAAATTGCACACTTAAATTACTGCAATTATTGTATTTTTCATGTGCAATATCCAGCCTTTAACTATAAAAATTGTCATACTTTGTGATTTGTGCAAGCCCGCACCAAATTTTTGTCCTTGTACTTTTCATAGAAAAAATGTGATTTGTCCTTCCATAGAAAAAAAAAAAAAAAAAAATCGTGGTCTATGATTGTGCTAGCACACATCTCTTATTTGTCCTTGTCCTTTCGAGAAAAAATCACTTGATTTGTGCTAACAAATGTTGAATTCTGTGATTGTGATTTGTGTTAGCACACACCTCTTATTTCGTTTTTTGTCCTCTTGTGATTTGTGGTAACACATCTTAAACTTTGTTAATTATAATCTGTGCCAACACACATCTCTTATAATATGACATACAATATTGTTTTTTATACAATATGTGATAGTTGATATCTTATCTGTGCATTTTCCTTAATGGCGGGAGTATGATGAGCTCATGCAAGAGTTCTTGTCTCGCTTAATGACATGCTCTTTTTGTTCTCAACGCATTGCCTGTAAGTTTTCTCTCTTTGCTTAGCTGTGTAACCGAATGGTAGACACTGACTCATCTAGTTGCGTAGGAAAATTGATCGAAGCACAGGTGCCTGATTGCACTTGCACGTTCTCCTGAAAGCGCCGTTTTCAGGATGCTGTGAGAATTTGTCCTATGACAAACTGCCCGGCTGGGGTGTTGTGAAAAATTTGTTCAGACACTTTATCTATGAAAATGCGTTACACTTGCTCATAGCTAGGAATCCACTGAGTTGGTTACCCCTTGGCAGTTTCATAAGCTACTTCGCCGTAAACATACTCTCCCTGAAGTTCTAAGCAAATTTAAATTTTCAGTTTTGGATACCCGCTGCTTCTATCATGGGATCGTTGGCCTGAACCTTCTTGTCCAGTTTTAGAGAAGGCTGTACTTAGATTTTTTTTCTCTCTCTATGTAGTATCTTTGATATATATGTACAAGTAATAATGATCAATATGACGCCACTCGTGGCTATATTTGTCATTTAATACTATTAATTAATTTAAATTGCGTGGATGCATGCTTAATTACTCTGGGAAACGTTTGCTTTCTGAATTATGAGCAAGAAACTGAAGTTTTTGCTTCCTGTAGCTATCGAACACCTCTTTTTGATTTGCTGTTGTCGATATGATGTTTTTGTTTGTAGTGTGACCACAACACTATATAACAATAATCAATCTGTAGTGCTGCATATACTAGATTCACTTTATATTATCTCTGGATGGAGGGAGGAGCTATCAGCTAACAGTACTAAAGGCAAGATTCCTTCTGACATTTCTTTCGGTTGTTTTACGATTAGCTCTGTCAAAGGAACTGGTCCCAGTGAAGCACCAGCAATGTTGGTTCTGAATTTGGCTCATGCAAGATCAGTAAGAGAGGCTATACAGGAAGTCAAAATGGTCTAGGTATGTTCTTTTCATGGCATTCCAATTCCCAGCTTGTCTGCGGTCTGCACGTGAAATTTTTAGACACATCCTGATTCACACTCATTTTAGAAAAAATTTTTAGTATTCACTACAAACTCATTAAATTAACCGTGTGTTTCATGTCGTTCTCTGTAACTATGTGGCAGTTGCATTTCAGTCCCTTTATGCCTAATGAGTTAACATATTTAGTAGTCCTCCAGCGTATTTTGAAGAGGGAAAATAATTCAACCCTTTCAATTTCCCCTGTCTTCAGAGTAAAGACTGTCGACAGAGATTTCAAAGGGCCCATTCCACATTTCCTTCGGCAGTAATTTATGTGTGTTAACGTCACAAAAGAAAGACACCTTTTTTTTCTGACTGTCCATGCTATCCTTTGTACCCAAGAATGTTAATTTCATGAATAGAACTATACTGCTCCAAGTAGGGGATAGCAAGACAAATTTGTGTTGCTATTGTCAAACTTTCTTCGGTAGGTGATTAGGTGAGCTAGTTCTAGTTCAGGAAATGGGATAAATGATATGGGCATGCAAGGGTAGGTATAGGTAGACAGTTTAATTGTTGCATGGATGGTGTCTTTTCATGGGGGTTGGTTGTCTAATTTGGTAGAAGTTATAGGGTATTATGGATAATTTGGAACTTTCCAATGTACTTGAAGGATGGTTGTCCAATTTGGAACTTCAACAAGGAGGTCAGCATGTATAGGGTATTCAGTAGAAGTTAACTGTACTGTCAGCAACCTCCACATGCATGAGTATACAATATAATTGCATTAAGAACAAGTAATATTTGCAGTATTCGAAATGTCCAATTTTTATATTTGTGTATTGTAATTTTTAAGATCATATACAATAAAACTGCATTAACAAGTTAACAGGTGGGCTTTGCTCCCTTGTGTCAACTATATTTGTCGGATGTAGAGGAACTCTGTTTACATTAACTAGTAGTATTTTGTGGGATGCACTAATGTTGTGTTCATTCTTAATGAACATCACCTAAGACCAATACTACTAACTAGTAGTATTCCTGGACTCAAGAGTTGTCAGAGGTTAACTGTCTTAATCTTGTGTGCAGCCTGACACTGTCATTGGAGATGTCATCTTTGTCCTCCAGCAGAAGGAGAATTTCAAGTTCAAGAGAAAGGGCGATGAACTCTTCTACAAGCACACCCTTACCTTGACTGAATAGCTGTGGGGCGAAATTTGTGTAGCCTGGTGGGTTATCTGAACATGCAAAGATAATATTCAGCACATGATTATTTTGTCTTGATCATTTGACTGATGATCACTATTCATTATAAATTTGTTTAGATTCTTTCAAGTCAATCAACTTACATTCATTCCTTTTTGTTTCTTTCTCTTGTCCATAGCAGTTGTAGTCCACTTGTGTTCTTTGAAGTATCCTCAAGCTCATTACAAATAAACAGAAGTATAGTGAGATACCCGTAGTTGCAATTAGGGATAGGCTAAATTTGCACATTTCCAAAGACTCGCAATTTGTTACATCTTAATGTGCAAGAACTAGAATTCTGATTTACCTCATGAGTGTAATTGGGGTTGACAATATTTGAATGATAGTTGTAGTAACTTTCAGGATTGAGTTCGAAATGTCTTGCCAAAGCAGCCTGCATATAAAAATTCTCATGGATTAGCAAAGACCTAACTAGTTTCTTTGAACATTCAATGGAAATAATAACATGAAATTTGTCAAATGGAAACTAGTTTCATTATTTTCAAACCTAGTTACAACTGTGGTAGTTGTTAGCTCGGACAATTGAGTAAGTTGGATGGCATTATCATCACTTCCAAGACCATTCCGCATTAAAGAACTGGTTCTTCCATTTCATGAACTCCTTGGATGTGGACCTAAAAAAAAAAAAAATTGTTAACTGTAACCTTGTTTATGTCCGATGTTTTCTCCCCGTATTGTCCCTTGTAATAAAAACAAATTGTTTAAAAACAAGCAGTGTCCCCGCGATACAAGACAACAAAGTACAAAATGACATCGCTTGATTCCCTATATAAACCTTGCGCTGAAGGCGCCTTTTGAAAGTAACACTTTCGCTTCGAGGCTGAGTGGGCCGTTTGGCCCTCGAGGCCGAGACGCGAAGTCATCACAGGGACCTGGAAATTGTGTTTGGATTGTCCCTTGTCTTGTATTTTATATTGTATTTTTTTGTTGATTGTGCTGTATAGTCCCTTGTCATGCCCCTTGTATTGTTCTCTACCCAATGTCTTTATCTTGTCATACCCCTTGTATTGTAATTCATGTTGTGATTGTGCTAGCATGTCCAGAATTTGTGATGTGCAGGCATCTCATTTGTTTTTGCAAAAGACGCAAAACCGTGCATAACTCATTAGGCTTAAAGTTTTATTTATGATTCTAATGTTGGTTTTATTCCACTATTTGCCGCAGATGGATCACCGGAGGATGAGCAAGAGGAATGTACGACCTTTAAACTTGAACCTATCCTTTGTTCCTTCTCCATACATCCCGGAATACTTCTTTTTCTCGTCTTTTTTTCTCTCATTTAAATAATTGCAATCACCAACAATGTAAATTACAACTATCATGCACCGCAATTATAGTTCGAGCATATGCAATATGCCGGTGTTGATACATAACTATTTCACATTTCTCCATTGCATTTTTGTTTTTATTCTTGTGTTATATAAACTGAACAAAATGTTTAAAAATATTTGCTAGACAACACCCTCTCTTGTCCTTGTCTTTCCATAGAAAAAAACTTGTCTATTGTCACTTGTTAGCCGTGTTAGGACAAAGACCCTCTCTTGTCCTTGTTCTTGCATAGAAAAAAAAAAAAATGCGTTGTCACTTGTTTTGCTGTGCTAGGACAACACCTTTTTTGTCCTTGTCTTTCCATAGAAAAAAAAAGTTGTCTCTGTTGTCCCTTGTTTGTCGTGTTAGAGTTGTTTGTTCTTTTCGTCTCTCTTTCTACTGCTCCATACAATGACCTCGGTTTATGTGCCTAATTGTGTATGCAAACAAGCCTAATTGATTGCATATTGTTATAGTCTAAATTGCAAACATAGTTAACTCGCAATTTTAGTGATGAGTATATGAAATTTTGATTGATCTTTGATCCTATATTTTGCTTTTTCTCTTTTTCGAAGCGCTTTTTATGTGGTTAATAACCTGGATGGGTTTAGGCATTCAAATGGACCCGCATGTCATTAGTGAGTCCCACAATCACTGCTCATGTTTTTTCATGTTTTTGCCGGTAATTAAGTCATGAGGAGCACCGGCATCCTTGCCTTTGTCGATGACCTAAAATTGTGGGGTACCGACCATCAAGTATCTATGTTAAAATTAGAATCTATGAATTGATAGTAAGCTACCGCTTAAAAGTGTACACTTTTTATTCTAAAGTGAGGATGTTTGAAATGATCGGTTTATTAATTTCCATTTTAGTTTGTCTTGTCTTGGCTTCTACATCGGTTCCTACTCTATCTTGCATTTCAAGGGTCTACCACTGCCAATTAAGTTAGAATCCTTCAGCTAGGATACTTGACCTTATGAATGTTGAGACTCACCAGTTCAAATGTTTGAAGTCATCTTCAGGCAAGACAAGACTTATTAATCTCACTTTGTTCAGTTTAGCAAGTACTGCTAACTCTAACAATTAGGCTTGTGTTTTGTTCAGTTTAGCAAATCATCTCCAGAACAACAAGCCTAATTGTGTAGTCCAACAAGTCTAATTGATTGCATATTGTTATTGTCTTTTTCAGGAACCATGATGTGTTAAAAATGGTTGCTAATCATGTGTGCCCCCAACTTTGAGCAGTCACAGCGAGTAGAGCAATGCAAGAATGCTTCACTGTCAAGTCTGTTGCGTACTAAGTTGTCTAGTCCAGTGGTGCCTTCACTGTCAAGGACAATGCTGCATGTCACTTCAAGGTGTGATTTCTGCTTCATTGTCTTATTCATGTTTTAGATTGCAATTACAGAGTGAGGTACTGCTTAATAGTTTACACTTTTTTATTTTGAACTAAGTCATTGATTTCCATTTTAGTTTGCCTTCTATTGGGTTCTATATTAGTTCCCAAAATGGTTTAGCTATGTTGACTTTTTAGTCTCTCTAAGTAACTATACAATTTGATAGATAGAGGGTTCCCTTCTGATAGTTTAATAAGTGATCTGACTATGCATCTATACAAAAAGGCTTAGGATATACAAAAACTCTTAGGATATCCTTCACTGTAATGATGAATTGTAGACTGTTGTATTCTAAATTGGAAAACTGTTATAGTGTAGATTACAAAATTTAGTTAACTGCAATATTAGTGATCACTATATGGAATTATGATTCCACTTGATCCTACATTGCTCGACATCCGTGTTCATTTGGACATATGTATTCAGTTTTGGCATGTGTGTTGAGATCGTACAGATTGTACATAGTTGGAAAGAAGGAAGGACAAAGAAATCGAACAGAGTTGCTGTAGACATCATACATAAAAGTACAAGAAAAGGACAAGTAAAGGACAGGGAACAAAGGACAAGAACCGTGGGGGATGAGGATGAACAAAGAACAAGAACAGGGAACGGTGTACAGGGAACGTTTCAAACTCCTTGCTGATTTTCTGGACGTTTCAAACTCCTTGTAGTTCTAGATCTGATCGGGCTTGTACAGGAAACGGTGTGTTCCTTCGTGTATTTCTTTCTTGCTGGAGGGTTCAATGGCAATTCTGTAATAACTGTTCAGTGGCTGTAGATGTGGGTTGTGGTCTTTGTTGGTTAACGGGTTAGATCTGATACCCGTTACTGTAGCAGGCCCGTTAAGAACGACACCCTGCTCGTTTTGGTCAAGGGTCCGGTGTCTCAACTCAATTGATTGAATGACTAGCTGACCGTTGGTTTTAAATTGTACGGTCCTGGTTGTTGCAAGAAATCTGGGTCAAATTTCTTGTGAAAGAGATATAGCAACTCCCTAATTTAAAAGGAAAACATTATTATTCTTTTTTGAGAAAAGGAAAACATTCTTATTACATAGTAAACAAACGATGCAATTCTGGATGCGGCCCATCACTAATTCAGCCCATCATTGCCTATATATCGGCTCATGGCTCGCTCCTCACCATTGGATTGATCACAGACGGTTAAGATACGTGAAACCCGAAACCCTAGCTGCTCCCATCACACTCCCGAACCTCCCGTTCCCCTCCCCTGGCGCTCGATTTTCCCCATCCTTGGTGCCGGCTATCTCTCCCTCTGCCGTATCTGTGAGGAGCGTTTCTCATCCTCTACCAGATCTGAGAGTAGGAGCAGTGGAGGATGGTGGTGGATAGGGAAGGCACAGCGGTGCACGGGGTGCGCGCTCAGGATCTTGTGCATCTTCTCCGTCACCCCCTGCCGCAGTGGAGGAGGCCAGGGGCGGCGGCGCGCACGGCGGAGGGCGGCAGCGGAGGTGAAGGCACCGCGCCCCTCCTCTCTGCTCACTCCCTTGCCAAATCCTCTCTCAGCCCGTACTTCTCCCAATCCTCTGGTGTGGGATGCGACAGCGGAGGCGATGATGCGGTCGGCGGCGCTGGATACGGCACCATGGTCGGTGACTAGGTAGGTCACGCAGCATTGAAGCTTCCCGGTTCCAAGCGCGACGACCTTCAAGGTATGATATTAATTCCTCCATGGACCTATATAACCTATTTCAATTTCAGTTCTCGCGCTCCAAATGTAGCGCTTATGAAAATATTCCAGATGTTGTATAGGAAGAGGACACTTGCTGTAGTCTTTCTCGCTCTTTATAGAAAAGCGGAAGAACAAGAGGTCGTGTACTGCTAGATCTGCAGTACAAAGCTATAGAATACGTCTGTTTTGTTATCGATTTTGACAAGAGTTGACTGAATTCCTAATTTGAGGACAAAAAGAATTGTAGCATTCTTTCATTATATTTACATTGACACAAAAATGTGCCACGTATGCCTGCTAGGCTTTATTTGCTAATGTTGAGTTAAAGTCTATGTCTATTGGTGTAGGTTAGCAGCCTCATTAGTCATTACAGAGCTAGATATTCTACCTGGATTGGCGGGTTTGCATTGAACTATGGTGCTAGTTGAGTGATAGTGCATCTGTGACACAATATTAGTTTAGCTAAACTTGTAACCAGTTACAAGGCAAACAATGCAAGATATTCAATGCTTTTTCGTGTCTAAAGTCATTGAAAAATTGACAGAATAAAAATAATGGCGGAACGTGAGTCGAAATAGAAGCATTGGACACCCGAGAAGGCTAGCATTTTGATCGCATATGCTGCAATGAAGTGTGCAACTAATAAAGTGGACAAAAGAGTGGAGAAAGCGCTCCCATTCCCCACCAGAGAGCACGACAATTGCTGGTATGTACACTGCACTTAGATTGCAGGTTCTAACTATTCAATGACAAAGTGATGATAGTAGTCCAGTAGATTGAACCATTGAAATTTAAAGTTTCTTATAAGGTTAAAAAATTAATCCATTATACATATCTGCATGCTTAGATAATTGGATTGACATTGTAAAGTAGGTGATTTTGTATTTGAAGGTGTTAACAGAAGTTGAGTCAATGGTATTACTACAATTGATCCTATAGATTAGTGATGCTTTTTTAATCTTTTTGGTGATATGTAAGTTATGACAAAACTAATCAGTGGTTTTATTTTATGGTCTTATAGGAATATAAATTTGGACCCAAGAAGGCTAGCCTTTTGAACACATGCTGGAATGAAGTCTGGATTTTAGAAATTGACACTTCTCAGCTGTACAGCACAAAACCTCATTTTCCAGAGCTATGTAGGTGCTAGGACTTACGTTAGTTAGCTATGGCTATGAGATATTATTGCATTTCAATATATTTGGAGTGCAACTGTTGGACACTTTAATTTGTAATATTTTTCTACTAGAATTAGTTGAGTATAGGCATGTATTGGAATCTGATTGTATTTGTGACTTATTGACATATCATCATCATGTGTAAATTGAGTTTATTATCCATATATTAGAATTCTTTATCATTGCTAGCAATTTTTTTTTTTTTTTTTTGTTGTTGTGGATATGCACTTCCTTGGGGGCAGCCCCAAGGAAATCACTATTACCTTGGCGGTCATCGGCAGCCAAGGAAATGACTATTAGCTTGGAGGTTGTTGGCCCTCAAGGAAACTAATTTCCTTGGCGGTCGCAACATTTCCTTGACACTTTGGCAAGTCTAAGTCAGGTCGTAATTTTCTTGGCGGCTAGCCTCCAAGGTAATCATCCTTGAGTCTTTGAAACCGCCAAGGAAACTAATTTCCTTGCCCTCTAGTGCGTTTGCTTGACGGTTTATGGTCAAGGATCATTTCCTTGGCGGTTTTTCCCTTTCCTTGGCGGTTTTTGGCACTCAATGCAATTCGAGATTCCGATAGTGATTGTTTTTTCTCACTACCAACACAAAGGATCTCTACTGCTATAAAACAAGTCACCACTTACCGTTTATATGGCATTTCCCTCTATATATGTCTTTCATGATCAACATGGTAGATAAAAATGGAGGAACATAATAAAGACACTAAGCCATGAAACTATTCAATTTAGTGAGGGCTCAACAAAAATGAACTAGGATTAGAATTCCTCTAACCTATTTCCTTCCAGGTTAGAGTTAAGTGTTTTACAGCATCACCTTTTTGGGAAGTTACCATGACATATGTCTCGTGAAAAATTTCATCTAAAAACCTAGTGAAAAAATTGTTTTGGAGAAAAGGGTATATTCAGGGGTGGATTTGGGCCTAGGGCCACTAGGGCCATAGCCCTAGGCGTGGCCCAAAACTTCCTCATAGTATATTTGCTTCTCTGGCCCAGATTTAGATGTTAGACCAAATGTTCTAGCTTTCTGGCCCAGCATAGAGAGAAGAGAGGCCTGAAAACGCAGCTTTCTAGCCCACGTTCAATCAGGCTTCATGATTGATTGATTTAATGATGCCATTTTTTGTGTCAAGTCGCACAAATGAAAAAAAGTATTCTAGACATTAAAATCCTTTTTCTCCTGCTCCCATGTCAATTACACTACACAAACATTAGCTAGGTATTTAATCATTTCCATATTTCCATGTATTACGTTGTGGATTTAAATTAGAATTGTGATATTGTACGTCATCTAATGCGGTATGAGTGGTACACATGCCTTCGGTGGCCCTATTCAACGTAAGAATATGCCCCTTCCCCTCCCTCCTCCCTCACCCCCCAATCATGAATCCTTCCTTAGATCACCGAAATCAGACTTTTTCATAAAAGCATACATAATTAGTGGTAGTGTTGTGCTTAAAAAGTATACATAAAAGTAAGCGCAGATCATGGGATGTGAGGAAACCAAGGGTTGCCACGGATGATTTGATGATTTTATATATCATGTATAGAAAGTGTAGTAGACATTTTCTTTTTCTCAAACAGTATTGTTTCGTTCAGTGTTTTTTTTTTTCTCACTACTACACAAAAGGATCTCTACTGCTACAAAAAGTCACCACTTACCGTTTATAGCATTTCCCTCTATGTCTTTAATGATCAACATGGTAGATAAAAAATAGAGGAACATAAAGACACTAAGCTGTGTGTAACAGCCCGGATGTGGTTCTCGCGACTATTACGGCACGCGTGGCGTTGATTGGCGGTGAACGGCGGTGGAGGAGCGGTGGCGCATGGCGGCGCGGCGCATGCCGTGGCGCTTCGTGCGTGGACAGCGGTGTGTGGCGTGATGATGGCGAGGCAGCGGCTAGGGATTGGGAGCGAGAGAGAGCCAGGAGACTAGAGTTGTAGGGTGTTACCCCTTTAATTATTACACCCGGCTTGCCGGCCGTAGCCCCGGTGGTGGACCGTAAAGCATCTTAACTATTCCTTTATTTAGCATAAGTTTTCTCATAAAAATATAGATTTAGCCCTGCCCGAGAGGTCTAAAAGTGTCTTATACTATTTTTAACCCCCGTGATATGTTTCTAGATCCGCCACCGATTCTGACTCTCTTGTATTTATATTTTCGGGAAGACTTGTATCTAAAGAAACCTGCTATTCTATTTTTTATTTTATTCTTTAAATAAATTTTGCTTAATGACGAAGCTAACGACGATGGCGGCGGCGGCAGCAGGGCTGCTCCCCTTACATGCGCATGCCGCGCCCCTCCCGGGACTGTTGGGTTGATGGGCGATGTGCCGTGACATCTCCTCCTCCTTTTCCCCGACAAAGGCATCATTGCACTATGTTGTTGCTTTCGGTTGTCGACATTGGTAGGAAGGTTGAAACAACATGTCCTTGGATCCAGTAGATGGTGCCATCATCCACTTGAATATTCGGTGCTTGTAGTTTGGAGGTCGCCGAGGTGATGGTATGATCGTTGAAGGAGCCGATTGCCACCAATGGAGGTAGCTCACGCGCGTCTGCATTCGATCAACTAGAAGATGGTAGCAGGGAGTCAGCGAGGTAGAAGACCGATGTGCCTGGCACGTTCACTTTGTCATCGAAGAGCAGGGCCGTGATGTTCTACAGGGAGCCATGAAGATGCTCCTCCATGAGCAATGTGCTCGCCGGGACGGCTTGCACCGACGGCGAGGACGGTGGGAGGTTGAAGCCAATGACCTAGTAGTGTGGAGAAGCTCCCGCCTGAAGCTCGATGGTACTAGCGTTGCTATGTAGCTCGTGGTTGATCGACATAGCGAGGCGAAGCAAGAAGGCCTCCGGGATAGCGGCGAGGTTCACGAGGTAGAGGACATCGCGGCGTCTTGCACGCGTTCCCGTGTCGTTATTCTGCCGTGGCCCTCGCGGGTGCTCATGTGTTCGCAAGAAGAAGGTGTTCCGTCGGGCATAGCCGGATCACCGATGTGCCACATCCATGTCGGGCGCCAGCGGCTTGTAGTTCGATGGTCGTGGAGATGAATTCGAGCTCGCGGTTCGTGGAGGCCGCCAGACGAAGCATGGTGAGTGCCTCGTAGTGGATGAGAGCATCGAGGATTGAGGGAGCCGGTTGGATCGGCCCTCGAGGCGTTCCGGGCGTCATAGATGAGTCATCGATGGCGTTGTGTCTGTCTCTTATCATTGAGTCGTGGGACGAACATGGCGGAGGGGTGTTGAGGTGACAAGCAAGGTGGATCATTGCGTCCATCGTGTGGGGCGCCTCCCACTGTAGCTTGTTCCATAGTGTATTGTGAAGTTCGTTGGCAAACTCTCAAGCATAGATGCAGCCGTACTAGGGGTGGTCCTATTGGGGTGGCCCCAGATCGTCGGTAGTGTTGCCGGTGATAGGTGGCCCGAAGCCGTAAGCGAGACACCGTGTGAAGGTGTCCCTCCCCCTCTTGTGGTGCCTTTCTCGGTCATGCGGAGGGACCCGAGATGTGCTACTCCCGTGAAGTGGATAGCGGCGCACCTTACATGTTCATCGGGACCAATGAGCTGCTTCAGGTTGGATAGGATCTCCAACTTCAAGATACATGGTGTTGGGTTTGTAGCCAAGCCAAGTGTTGTTTGTACGGCAGAGCTGGTTGTGGCATCCTCTCGATCGACGAGACGATGGTCCGAAGTCGTGATGTTGATGGGGGCGTTGTCTGTGCCAGTTGTGGCGCCATCTGCACGGGGCTGGCGCCAGTGTCGCCATGAAGCCGGCTGCCGGAGATGGGTGTGCCCATGATGCTCCCGTGGGTGTCATAGCCGCGAACGAGATCCGTAGCTAGCTTATAGATTTTCTCTACCATATTGGATGTCTGAGGGACGCCCAGCAGGTATAGTGGATTGATCTTGTCGTCGGAGTTCAGCGAGTGGACAACCATATCAGCGGTGGCACCCGGGGAGGCGTTGTTGTTCTCATCTATGGCGGTGCCCATGGGGGCAACGTCATGATTGTCAGTGTCGGTGTCGGCCTCGATGCCTAGGGAGGCGTCATAGCCTGTGGCAGCGCCCGTGGGGGCGTCGTCGTCATCGGCATTGCCGCCGTGAGGGGGTGTCGTTGCCGCCGGTGGGCCATGGTAGCGCAAGGTCGTCGTAGGTCATCGTGGAGATGTCGGGCGATGTGGTAGGATGTGGTGGAGGTAGGCAGAACGGGGTAGTGGTGGTTACGGGGATATAGGAACTTATCTATGCAGTTCATGTAGCCGCCAGACATTAGGCTAGTTGGGTAGGCTTTTCGTTGAGTAGCCGGTGGACGTTGGTGGTGTCCTCCCGATCCGACTGATCCGCCGCCGCCACGGCGGGGGTGTCGTTGGGGTGGACGCGTGCGCTGTTTGCAGCGTTGACGACCGTGGAGGGGACGACGGCGGGCGGCCCGTGGGGCGCATTGTCATCGGTGTCACCCATAGCGCCGCCGCCGTGGGAGATTGAGGTGATGTTGAGGCGCAGACGTCGGGCGGCATGGCGTCGCCGCTGGCGCGCTTCGTTGGCGTGGCCGCGGGTTCGTCGTGGATGGAGATGACGATGTTGTCGGCTCAAGGGAGCATCATCGCCATCGGTAGCGCCCATGGCGGGGACATCGCCGTTGGCGGCTTGCATGGCGTACCGCTATTTCTCCCGGCGTGCTATCATTATTGACGGTCATTAAGTACGTATTTTTACCATCAACATTCCACCATTAAGGGGTTAAACTACACATTCTCCTACTCATATATATTTATTATTGACATATTTCCACTTGTATTGGAGAAATAACTATTTTTTGCGTAAATTATATAAAACAAGTGGTATATGTGCCAAAAAGGCGCGCCGCGGGAAGCGCATTCTAGGATAACACTTGCCCCAACAAAAGCAGCCCACCATGAAGCGTAACCTGGGCCAAGCACCATCACCACACCACTTATCCGGCTCAACACCACACCCACCCCCGACCCGGCACGGGCCTAGCCGAGCCCGGCCTAGTGCGGCCGCGCGCCGGCGTGGCGCTAGCCCGATCCAAACTTTGTGCGGTGGTACATTAAGTGCGATGGAGGGCGGTGTAGGGTGATGTGTTAGGTTACGAGCACCTAGATGCCCGGTGTTGGTAAAAGTTATCCCACGTAAATATTTATAATTTGTATAATCCGCAGTTTAACGGATACGATGAGCACTTCACCCGGAGAGGGTTTTAAATATCGAATCCACGGGGAGAATGGTGTGAGAATAATGAGACTAAACTAAATCCCCCGAGATTGTAGAAAGGTCGGAGAATATAAAGGTTTAAGAAGATGTCTACGGTTGTCTAGTTTATATTCTTGTAAGGCTTGAAGATATTTCTTAATGGGGACGTACTCAAAGGAAAGCAAGGTCGAAACGTGCAATTCCTCCAGTAACTAGGTCCTACTTGGCCTATCCAACGGGAAGTGGACTCCAAAGGAATCAATGGTACTTTGTCACTACCACGCTCAGGAAGGTAGGGTGTATTTACGAGTTATCTAGTCCAAACACCACGCTTGCACTAGGGGTAACAACTTCAACTCAAGAGCGACAAGAATTGAAGTACTCTAAAGAGTCGTAAACCGAAAGAAATATAGACAAGTAAACTTACTCAAATAATAAGTTGATCCACCAAAGAAGTCTCAAGATCAAGTGCAACAAAGCCTTTGATCCCTGAGAGGTACAAGCGTAGAGGAGTCACCGATGATCGTACTTCGCCTTCTTCTCCTCTACTCCACTCTTTATCTCTCAAGAACAGATCTAGTACTCTTATAAAGTACTTTGATCTATCTCTCAACTTTCTAACTATCTCTCTCAACTTGATCTCAGCTCTTCTAATTAGAGAGGTATGGCTCTAGCTGTTGAATAGAGTCGAGTCTGATGAATAATGATTTTCATGCTTAGGTCAGAGGTAGGGTCATCCTTATATAGTAACTGGCCGATGAATATGGACCCTTGGATCAAACCGACCTTCAATAACGGTATAGATACAACCTCAAAGTCGGTTTGGAACCGATCTAAGAAGATGAGGCCGACATCTTGGCCCCACTGGCGGCCGCCAGGCCTTGTGGACCCAGGGTGTCAGGCTTCTCCTAGTGTCTTCTAGTGTCTTCTAGAATGTTTTAGTTCACTTTTCGGATTGATATTCACCAATGATCAATCTTCTTATTATTTGGGAAGTTATCTCTCGAAGTTTTTACAGGCATTTACCCTCCAAGTCCCCGAAAAGATATAAATCACCAAAACTTGTGGAACTGTGTTAGTAAAGCCCCTGTTCTATGTTTATATTCACTTTATACCCTTATTATATGTTTAGTTGAGTCATAAAAGTATAGCTTAAGAGGTATCAACACCCGGGAGGAGGTCGGTTTGAGTAGATTTTGCACTTTACCCTCTCTCCTCCATGTATAAGTGGATCCGCTCTCCTCCTCTCTCAAGACACCTCACTCTTGGAGTCCTCCCTCACACTCCACTCTCTACCTGACTCCTCTACCTCCTCCTCTCCTCCCTACTACTTCTTCTTCTTCCTTACTTAGTCTTTTGGAGTAGAATAGCTACAAGGAGGGCTTGTCTCTTAGAAGAAAGAGCTACTTGGTAATATATCTCAATGGAGCATTTTTCTTGTTACAAGTCCCTACTCTCTTACAATTGTCATAGAATTGATTTAGAGTATAGTTTTGTTCATGTTATACTCTTGATATATGAACTAGAGTTTAGTTTGTGTGTCTTGCTTATAACATGTTCATACTTGTTCTTCATGGTTCATATTGTTTACATGATTAGAGGTGGGATAACGGTTCATCGTTCCTTCGGGTTTGCTCATGTTCTAGTCCATCCATCCGTAGGGTGGGGATCCTAGTGAGGGACATGAGTAGTTTCCGTGTATGCGGGCATGGTGCTCAGATGCTTGGGAGCTTGCGAATATGACAATATGCCAGGGTTGAGGGGGTAGGCCGCATGGTAGTGACAACCTTGTCTGTCCTTTATAATCCTCCACGTGTGTATCGTTGTGTAGGAGTTTGTAAATGCCTCATTAGGTAGCATACTACTAAGGGGGTCTCCCTATTATCCTAGACCTAACATTGCTTAGATCATGTATTCATGTGACTCTAACTATATTCATTTGTATTGGCTATGACTAGATTTGATCTACTCTATTTAAGAACATTCATTTATTCTTTATCTATTTTCTTTATCCTTTGATGTATATCTGTGAGTGTGTGTCACACTATCTACAAATCATATGTTTACCCCCATATGATCAATTTGGTCTATTGTGTACGTCTAGCCTTGTATTCATATGCCATTCTAGCTTCTTATATGCATGCCTTCCTTTAGAAAAAAATAAAATAAATAACGATACCTTGATAATACTTCCGGGTGAAATGCTGGAATGATAGATCCATGCGATTGCGGATAAATATCTTCTATGGCAAGATCTATTAACCACCGTCCAACAAGGGGTCACTATTGGGATCTATGATCCTAGTAATGATGTTGTGGGATGATGGTACAGTGCTCCTCTATCGCTATGGTTAGGAGTGGAATCACATTCCACTCCTACTCATAGGGGTACGGAGTCTTGATCGCTATTGTGGTGACATTGTTGAGAATGGACTTTTTCATCCATTGCTAGTGATCTTTTTGCTATGATATGCCACCCCATGGTTTCTAGCGTGATCACCAAAATGGTGGTTGCGCTTAGAAATTGCAACAAGCATTTCTTGCGGCGTTATCGGTGATGGGTTTTATACTTGTTTCTAGTGTTGCGCGCTAAGAAATGTCAACAATCATCGCCTTCTCGTGATTCGCCGATGTCGGCACGGAGATCCTCCATGAACGCGATTGTCCATTTGCTGGCCATCTAATCTTGAAGGCGGTGGTGAGAGCCGAGGATCGAGTGGTCTCGAATACCGGATCTAACGGCCCGGAGGCGATTCCGACTACTATTACGGCATGCGCGGTGTTGATCGGCGGTGGAGGAGCGGTGGCGCTATTTGGCGTGGGTAGTGGCGTGTAGCGTGGTGATGGCATAGTGGCGGCTAGGGTTCGGGAGCGAGAGAGCCGTAAGACCGAGCTATAGGGTGTTACCCCTTTAGTTATTTCTGAATAATCTGAAATGATTACAACTCCCCTTGTATTTATAGTCAGGGGAAAGACTTGTATCTAAAGAAACCTCCTATTCTATTTCCTATTTTATTCCCTAAATAACTTTTTGCTTAATGACGGTTAACGATGACGGCGGCAGCTTTGCGCTCTGCTCCCTCCCCCCCCCCCTCCCTCCCCCACCCCCCGGCCCTTGCATGCGCACACCATGGCCTTTCGGGCTTGTTGGGCCGACAGGGCGATGGGCTATGATGCCGTGGAACTATTCAATTTAGTGAGGGCTCAATAGGAAATGAACTAGGATTATAATTCATCCTCCCCTGTTTCCTGCCCGGGTTAGAGTTCGAGTGTAAACCAATAAGTAACATATTCTTCTTTATTTAAGTTACACACTTGTGCTATTAACAAACATGTTCTAAAGTAAATATAGATTTTTCATCCAATTATCCTCCCTGCTATTACACCCTCAAATATATCCACCCTTAAATTTACATATCTAACCACTTTATCAACACATTATGTTACAAAAAAATATTTAAATGGCTATAAAGCATAGATATGTTCCTATATTATCCACTGCTCTTAATGTCAATATTTTAAATTTAATTAAAGTAAAAACACATATTGTGACATCATGTATATAAAATCCACATGCATGCATGAGAGAGAAATAAATATGTTATGTTTCAGCAACCCCTGAAAAAATATTTTCTACATCAATGACACTAAAAAATTATTAAAATTATTGACAACCATGACATTGTATAAGAGGTTACTTTCGAGAAATTTATACACCTTAACTAAAAACATTTGGCACAATTTATTGATAGTATAACCATTACTGCATAAATCACTATGTCCTAATAAATTCAAACACCTTCACACGTAGGCAGGTAGGATAGTGCATACTACAAGTGGCTTTGTCTTTGTGACATTTGGGCTTTGCTTTGGTGCAAATAGTAATTGTAAGGCTTAAATATTAATATTGTCTTGAGGATAGCATTACTACCAATCCAATATATCTCCTGTCAAGCTCTAAACGTCAAGCTCTAACCTAATCTTAAGCAACGTAGTATAGGTTTAAAATGACTTTTCATGCCATCATTGTACTTAAGGGTGCGGTCTACAACCTAAAGTCTTTGTTCTTGAAATGATGTCAGTAAAAGATATAATAAGAAATATGAGTTTCAACTTAATTTTAAGGATAAAAACCTTTTGCAATCAATATGGGTATAATAGAATGAAAATAAATACTTAGATTCATGGCATCATAAGATATAGAGGGAAAACAAATAGATTAGTAATAGATATGTTTATCACAAAGAATACATAATATCCGTTATGACAACGGTTACAAAATGAAAAAAAGAGAAAAAAATATAATTAAATATGAGTAATTTATTATTACCAGAGACATTAAACATAACTAATGTTGACCTCCTTATAAGATTCTAGATCTAGCGTGAGCACGGGTTGATAGACCAGTGAGTATAATGAAGTTATCATATGGCTTGCATGGATGACGAATATACACTAGTGAAGAAAGAATTAAGCACACATCAATTAAGCAACCAGGCTTGACGCTTCCGGCTAGCCAATGAGATGCCTCCCCATGTCGCTGGAATTGGTGGGCAATCAATTCATAGCGACCGGATACAGCAGTGCTCCTGGCAGTCGCTCTCAACAGTCACCGAGAAATCAAATTACTTTTAACCTATCCATCAACCGATGAACATCGATGAGAAATGAACACGCATCAGCGTATCAGATAGTCCCCGCGGGTGCGGACACCTCGTTCCTCACGGAATCGTCGTCAACCTCTGGCTCATTGATGCTCGATCGGCACCTCAAAGTGGCCAGCCTGCTATGGTCGATTCCGTTTATTACCGCTACTCTTCCAAGGTCCTCATCATCTTCATTGGTACTGTTTGTACGTATCCTCTCGACGTCGACACACAAGATAAAATATCCCTTTCTTCTTTCTAGCTTGCCCCTCCTTTCTCCTGCAACTACGGCACGGCCACGGCGCCACAAAACTCGGTGGAGTACGTCTGCTCGAATACACGTCAGCACCGGCACCGATGGCATCGAAACTGCCAGCCATGGACGCGGCGGCGACGGGCATATCATGGTTCGGCGACGCTCCTCTGCTCCTCTCCTCCTTGCTCTCGGCGTCTCCCCTGCTCCTCGCGGTGGCCGTCTGGTCGAGGCGTGATCAGAGGCACCCCCACAGCGCGCCGAGTCCGCCGTCGCGCCCGCTGCTCGGCCACCTCCACCTGCTCGGCAAGCCGCCGCACCACTCGATGGCCGCGCTCGCCTCTGCCCACGGCGTCGGTGGCCAGCTGGCGCCGCTCCTGTCGCTGCGCCTGGGCGCGCGGCGCGCGTTGCTGGTGTCGTCGCACGGCGCCGCCGAGGAGTGCTTCACGGCGCACGACGCCGCGCTGGCGGGCCGGCCGCGGTTTCTGGCCGGCGACCGGCTCGGGTACGGGTACACGATGGTGGTGTGGGCGTCCGGCGTCCCACGGGGATCACTGGCGCGCCCTGCGCCGGCTCCTCGCCGTCGAGGTCTTCTCGGCGTCCCGCATCGCCGCGCGCGCCGCCGACCGCTGCGCCGAGGTCACTGCGCTCGTGGACAGCCTCAGCCAGCTCCACCTCCACATCGGCTGCGGCGCGGTGACTCTCCGGCCGAGGTTATTTGAGCTAGTGCTCGGCGTCATGCTGCGCGCCCTCACTGGGGACCGCGCGCACGGCGGCGATGTGCGCAGGTTGCAGGAGATCGTGGAAGAGACGTTCGCCATCGGCGGCGCGCCCAGCGTCGGTGACTTCTTCCCGGCGCTGTGGTGGGTGGACCGCCTGCACGGCATTGATGCGGCGCTAGCGCGTCTTCAGGCGCGACGCGACGCGTTCGTCGGCGGCCTCGTCCAGGACCAGCGGCGAAGGCGCGACGCCGGTAATGGCTGCCGAGACACGGCCGAGAAGAAAAGCATCATTGACGAGCTGCTGTCGCTGCAGGAAATTGACCCCGAGTACTACACTGACACCATCATCAAAGGCCTCGTCTTGGTGAGAAGTCTAATATCTAGTGATCGTATTTGTTGCACCCGAATATATGCTGCTTGGCCTATGGTAGTTGACACGGTTGCATCTCCATGATGATGCAGATACTACTCACCGCCGGCACCGACACGTCGGCGCTGACCATCGAGTGGGCAATGGCGTTGCTGCTGACACACCCAGAAGCAATGCGAAAGGTGAGAGCTGAGATAGAGAGCAATGTCGGCACCACAAGGCTCGTGGAGGAGTCGGACATCACGAACCTCCCATACTTACAAGGTGTGGTCAAGGAGACCTTGCGGCTGCGCCCCGTCGTCCCGGTCATCCCGGCGCATGAGGCCATGGAGGACTGCACCATCAACGGGTTCCACGTCAAAGGTGGCACCATGATCCTGGTGAACGCCTGGGCGATCCACCGGGATCCAAAGCTCTGGGACGCGCCGGAGGAGTTCATGCCAGAGAGGTTCTTGGACGCCAGTACGGTGACCATGCTACCATTTGGGCTTGGACGGAGGCGCTGCCCTGGGGAAGGGTTGGCATTGCGTCTGATTAGCTTGACAATGGCGGTGCTCTTGCAATGCTTCGAGTGGGATGTTGGTGAAGGCGGTGTCATCGACATGACTGAAGGCGTTGGGCTGACAATGCCCATGGCCGTGCCATTGGCAGCTGTCTGCCACCCTCGGGAGTTTGTGAAGACCATGCTCTCTGCTTCAATATGATGAGTTAAACTGTGGTTTCTTGTAAAAAAAAAAAATCTTGTAACGCTGATGTTTGATTCTTCAGTATTCTGCATGTAATCAGTATGCTATCAGTATTACAAAAAATATACTGTGTTTCTTTTCAAGTGAGGAAACAAAGTGTGTTGTGCTTTCAAGTTCATATACGAAAGCCGAATACTATTACACAAGCTGGACACACACTTAAATGGTTTTTTTCTTTCTTCCTGACAAGTCCAAGTGGGGATTTCAAGCTCAAATGTCCAAACTCTTTGCACCGTCAAAAACCAAGTCAAATCATTTTCTGATGAAGTAATATTACTTCTCCTTGTACAACTTGTGCTTTGAGGGTTGGCCCCACCCCTTCCCCCTCGTTTCTTGTTGTTTGTTTGTACCTGTGTGATTCTAATCTATGGATTATTTGTGAATCATGTGTAATTTCTCATATCTCTTAATGCAGTACGTGCTAATGCACGCTTTAAAAAAAAACTTGTGCTTTGACCTTTCAAATATTGTGGGACGATAAGCATATTGTATGATGTTTTCCATACTATGTTTTGAAAAATGCAAAATATTAAAGTTTATCCTAACTATGTTTACCTAATCACTTCTCCTATATTTTAGCTAGGTGACTAAATTTGAAGACGATTTCAAGCAACACTCTTATGCCACTAACTAGTACTACGAGTGTCACAGCCCAAGGGAGGTCGGCCCAAAGGGCCCCCCTAGGGCAGGCGCAAGCAAGGCCAGAGGCCGGCCGGCCGCCGCCGCCTTTCACCATCCTCACGTCATCAGCTTCATCATTAAGAGCAACTCCAACAGTATTGCAAACCGGGTTTGCATTCTTGAATTTTGCAAAATATATTGGAAAAAGTTCTCCAATAGTTTTGCAAACCACTTTGCATATTTACCAAACTTTGCAAAATCCTCCCCCGGACTCCCAAATCCGCCAAGCCGATCTCACTTTGCAATTCCCTCGGCGCGAAACACCCTCGCGGCGGTTCCTGAACCTTCACCAGACGCGACGTGTGTGCTGTCGGTGACTACCGGTGTCGTCGCCGCCGTGGCGATCTTCGGCCGGAAGAGGGAAGACCTTGGGCGCTGTGTGGCGGGCGGCGTAGGCATCTAGTGTTCTGGCGGCGCCGCGATATGCGAGCAAAGCCTCGCGCGAAAGAACCCGGCGTGGCCTCGTGCGATCGGAGTCAACCACCGAGCAATGAGAAAGGCCCACCTAATGTGTTTGCCAAGTCTAATTTGCATAACTCCTTGAGATGGCTTATTTTTTGGCTTGCCATTTTATTTTGAGACTTTGCAAACAACCACAAATGCCACCTCATTTTTGCAAAACTGTTGGAGTTTCTCTAAGTAATGGATATCTAGGGAATAAAGATAGGAATAAAAAGAAAATAAAGTCAAGGATTTCTTTAGATGCAAGTCATCCCTGGACTATAAATATAAGGGACTTGTAATTAGTTGGAATCAATCGAATATTAAAGGGGTAACACCGACGACTCTCCGACCTTCTCGCTCTCGCTCTCCCTAACCCTAGCCGCCGCATGCGCCGCCACCGCCCACGCCACTACCATCGCCGCAACTTCGCGCGCGCCGCAGCGCCCTAACGCCACTACCCTCCACCACGCCATCGCCCGGCCGCCCGTGCCGCCGCCAACGCCGCCCCTCCTCAAGGCGGTTATGACAACCGGTATCCAGAGACCAGTCCGATCCACCAACGCCGCCACCGTCAAGATTCGATGGTCGCTCCGCTGCCGCCCTACCAGGAGATAATCATGGAGGCCATCTACGAGCTTGGATCGAGAACGCAGCCGCCAACGTTGCGATCTCCAACCACGTCAAGGTGAAGTACGACTCCATCCTCTCATCCCAAAGACAACGCCATCCTCGCCGGCCACCTCATGTGCATGAAGGCCACCGGCGAAGCTCGACGACATCCTCGACGACGCCCTACCACGGCGCCACCGACGACAACGGTGCTCACGGGCACCACCGACGTGGTCCCCCCCCCCCTCGATCACCGATGCCGCAAGCAATGAGAACACCTACCCCAAGGACGCCTCCGCCGTGGCGCTCGAGATCAGATCGATCGGGGAGGCCACCACCTACGTCCACCCGGTTGCCGACAAAAAAAGCCTACCCAACCAGGCCAATGTCTCGTGGCTACTACAAATGACAGAGATAAGTTTCCCTAGCCTCAACAACATCATCTCGACACGGGAGTGCTGTTGACGGTAGTTAACGTCAACTTTTATCATGAAATAATAGAACAATTGAGAACAAGAAGATTAGAAGATAGGTTTATACCAATGAGTTCCACGAGTTTTGTTGCACACTTAATTTTGCAGGTGACCTCCGAAAAACAGCAGAATACAAAAAGAAAAGAGAAGAAATAGAGAAAAAAGAAGAAAAGGATCAAACCGGGGACGATTAATATAAATTTTAGGGGTCTAAAAGACAAAAAAGACAGCTCGCGAAGGCCAGGCCCCACATGTCGGGATGTGGGGCTGGGCGGCACCATGTATGGGGTCGCGCGGCACCTCCCTGGATGCCACGTTAGAAAATGATGTCACCATGTATGCACCTCCTTGGCGGCACCATGTATGGGAAGGAAATGGTGTCGCATCCTTCCTATTTCCTTCCAGGTTAGAGCTCGAGTGTTTTATAGCGTTGCCTTTTGGGCAATCACCATATCATATGCCTCATGAAAATTTACATTTGAAAACCTAGTGAAAAAATGGTTTTGGAGAAAAGAGTATATTACATTTGTAAGTTGCATTGCACATGTTGCGTCATTAAAACCTTGTGAGTAACCTTTAAGTCAAAAGTCACATAGGGAAAAAGTATATGACACTTATCCTTCTTGTTCATGTATTCTTATTAGAATCTTTCTATGTATTTTTATAGATAAAATTAATATTTTTTAAAAAACACGATTCTGCCGGACAATGCCGCCGCCGGCAGCATGCAACTGATGATTAATATTTCCCAGGAAACCAGCCCTCAACTGGGGCAGCTTTTCCCTAGCAACGCCGTCGGCGGCCACGTTCAACTGATGGAGTGATTTACTTGGGTGGATGTTTCCACAATTCAACGGTTGAATGTCAACACTAGAGTTTGAACATAGTATATGGATAAACAGATGCAAAAACATAAAAAGATCAAAATTTGAATGTCAAAGTATAGATTCCAATTCAATACCATTTTGGGCCTTTGTGTGTATCCTCGGTTTGTACTTGTCCGCGGCCAGTCCACTCGCGATGCGCCTTCTCCTGAACTTTGACGTCAGATAGAATACAAAATAACTAAAACTTAGGTGACCCACATTCACTTTAGTTAGGCATTACATTGGTTGAGGTATTAATGAAATGTGTATATAAAATAGTAGTATGGATTCGAACTGAGCATAGCTTAGCAGGTTGCGTTTTTTTTCTGGCGAAACCTATTCTCATCCGGGTTCAAGTGCTCAGCTCGATGCAAGTGTTCTCTTATTTTTCTGGATTTTTATTCTAGTATTTAACAACATTGTTCTTTCAGTGGTAAACAAAGTGGTCGTCAACCTCGAGATTTATAAGACAACGAGCCACCTATGGCGACTTCATGCATTTATCGGGATGAGTGTGTATGCGTTTGTACTATGATTTGCAAAAAAATTGAGATGGAAGAAACTATTCCTTAAATTTGTGGTAGTATAGATGAAAATTTTCTCAAGATATGCTAGCTTAGTCTTTCGGAGAAGCTCATCGAGATAGGTTTTTGTGCGTGTGTGTTTAAAGGGCTTAATAATGTGGGTCTATATATATATATGAGTGTTTGTACAACTATGATTTTTAAAAAGTAGCGGCACAAGCACAAATGATATGATTCCGTTTGAGCCAATGCAGATTTTCAGATACCAACAAAACTTAACTACAAGGAATCGATCTCTAGCGTGATGCCCTTGTAGAGTTGCAATCAAAAGAAAAACCACAGCGAGTTAGTGAACACCCAAGAAACAAAGGGGGCACTACACGGCACATGCGCGCGCCGGTAACTCTAGCCGCGCACACCCACCCCCACCCCTTCTTCTTCCCCCGAGACGCCCCCGTCCCGCCGCCTCGCCCCCGCCGCCCGGCGTTTTAGGGCTTTCGAGCCCGGCGAGCTCTAGGGCGCCCGGCGGCGTCCGCCTTCTCCCTCCCCTCTCTCTTCTTCTCCAGCGCCGGCGAACCCTAGCCGCCACCCGCCGCCATGGACGACCTCGACGCCCCCGCCGCCTACCCATACCCAACCGGATGGGTCCGCCCTGGCCGCTTCGGGCGGCGCCCCCGCCGCCGCCACTGCCGGACCGAACCGCCACCGCCGCCATGTCGGCGACGCCTCCAGGCCGGCCGGCGGGCGGATTCAGCCGTCGGCGAGATGATGGAGGCAACGGGGGGACCTCGCCGGAACCCCACAATCATCGGCGGCGCCCTCGTTTCTTCACCTCGCCCGAAACCCCGAACCGTCGGCGCCCTCGGTTTCTTCCACCTCGGCCCCGGCCGCTCCGCCCACCACCCCTGCCTTCCCTCCGCCACCTTCTTTCACTGTTCCAACGCGCTGGCGTCGTGCACGCCGCTATCGATAGCGGTGCGCTGGCGTCGCGCCGATTAGCACTCGTGAAGAAACAAGCCCATACATACAATTGGGAAACAAATCAGGTGAGGACCGTCCACACCATGCTTTCGTGTGGATCTATTGCTGCGACATGTGGCCCCAAGAGTCTAAGTCAGTGGGGGAGCTGGCGAGCAAATAAAGGTGGGGTGGGGGGGATTGTTTTTCACTGACCGCATACACTACCTAGCCATGATTATGCAATAAAAATATATAAAAATAGCTAGTTTGTAAAAGTGGTCAAGATACCTTGATTATTTAAATTTGACCGTCGGCGCTGCTTCACCCTATCGAAACCGTAATAATTGAATCTGTTATGACCTTCATTACAATTTCTCTTTCAATATAGAGTACCAAGGGGAGGAGCAGAGTTGGATCTGTTTGCTGACATCCTGGCGTTCTGCGGACTGCGGAGGCGGCGGAACCAGGGAAAGAGAACCAAACGTCGCTACATACACATACGCATCTACGGTCTGCACGATGGATGACCAGCCGCCGGCGTTGCGTTACTAGCCATGGGCAAGGCAGAAAGGCAGGAAGCCTATGGATCCGATCCAATGTCTATGGGCCAAGTATCGTTACTAGCTACTGTATGGGCAACGTAGGAAGCCTCAAGCCTATCGATCCAAAAAATACTACTTAATCATTTTTTGTTGGGGAGGCCATGGCCCACGCCGCCGCCCCCCGCCCCCCACTGGTCTAATTGCTTCACCACGGGGAGGTTGGAAATGACGCCATATGGTCCTTTGGATTTATCATTCCTCTTGGGTATCCAAATTCGGAAAGAGACGGTTGAATCCAAACTAGCCCTGAGGGAGTATTTAAACACCCATAACCAGTCCTCAACTGGAGTAACTTGTGCCTAACCAAGCCGCCGGCGGCCGCGCGCAACTGGCGGAGTACTTCACTTGGGAGAACGTTTCTGTAGTTCAACGGGCAATATATATAGATTGAATGATAGATGCAATCTCGCGCCACAACTTCCAACAGTTGCCATAATGTTTTGTGCCCGTTGCTATACGTGTGAACCTATATGTGACGCTGACAATTTATTTTACATTACATTAAAATTATTATTATACTACATATGACAACAAGTTCTATAATGTGTTTACTTTATATAAGTTTATATATTTTAACACAAACATTATGGCATATCATTGTTGTTAGTTTAACTATGAGCACTCAATCTTTCTATAAAATAATATTACAATATAACACTACATATATATAATTCTTTAGCGAACGAATTTCAACGTCTTGAGTGGTACTATAGAAACTATTTACGAGATCTGTGTGCACACTCATATATGGCTTCATCCAGCTAGGGAGAAATAGTTGTATCGTTGTAATATAATAACTGACACGCTGTCATATCGGAAGAAAGACAGGGCCAAAGCTGTAAAGAGAATTGCTTTTGTTTTATAGGAGTATTATGACTGTTCTGAGCTGCGATTTTTCTAAAGAGACTATTATTTGTTCTCAAAACCGCGTCCATCCAGCGAAAAAAGCTGAGTTTCGAGAAAGCTGAAAAGAATTGCTCCAGAAAGGGCCATAGCAGAGGTGGCCAGCTTTTTCTAGAAATTCCATTTCACATTGAACTACTCTCGATTAATTTATTAGCAGCTGTAAAGCATGATAATTGGATGGCTCAGCGTCTACTGTGTGTTTAACTAGTAATAATAATAATAAAAAGAAAGGGACAGATCAATTACAATTTTTTTGGACCGACACCGTATAAACTTGTCCAAGCAGAAGTTTGGATGCGCATCTGCATAGAATACGCATTCGCTCGTAGTCGTATCCATGCATATATATGTATGTGCAGCCTAGTAGTCGAGCTGTCTGTCCGCAGGTACAAGATTTCCGGCAAAATTTGTGCACAATGGAATTGATTATAGTAACGTAGGAGTACATCGTGGGGGTTAACTTTGAACGGCAAGTCAACCAAGGTTTGTTGCCCTATATCTAAACGTGACATTTGCTTGAATTTGTCCAATTAACCCAGACTGCTTCAAAAAGTTTAGCTTTAGGAGAGGAGACAATGTTATGCCAATATATATGCTGACTCCTTTTCATCATCAGATTAAGAGGGATAGAGATCGGTTTACCTGGATCACTTTCTTAACCTCCTACTCTTTTAGAAAAGGGCTGGACGCAGCAAGTTATTTATTCTCACTCTACCGGGTGTGCATAGAGCGTGACGGGCGAAATTGTTTTAAAGCTTAGTTTGGTTCCTCCTTAGAAAAATACAAAGGACGATTACTCGCTGTAGAAGACAACCTAAGTTTCCTGTGGCTTCCATGTATAGCTTAGCTCTTCGCTTGATTGCCCCCAACAGGCCAGTACTTGTGTTCCTGCACCATAAAAGCATCTCGCATTTCGCACCTTTCAGAGCTCGCAGGCGACCAATGCAAAGATTGAGTTGGCTCCTTGCCTGTGGTTACCTGTTCACGGTGATCGCCAAGACTCTCACCAGTTAATTTGCCTGTGGTTGCCTGTACCTTCTATGTGCATGGTTATACTTACTTTTCAGAAGCCAACACTTTTCTTTCCTCGCGTTTGTTGAAGCCCTGATTCGTCACTGGGTGCGTGCGATCACGTTCGAGGTAGTTTCAGTTTGAATTTGAACGTGCCACACATGTTTGCTTTTGATTTTTCTCTAAAGATATGGTCTTCTATAGCATGCAGCAGTTGAACAAGTACGTCCTTGCATGTTTGGTTCCTGTATACCAAAAGTCACAAGCGACAAGCCATTTAGTTGTTGGGAGCGCGCAGATCATTTGATAATATTTGACGCTATAAAATATTCTTGGTGACATTTGATCTCGTCTCGCTACTACTGTGTGTTTGTGTATATATATATATATGTAATGCAATGTAACACAGGCACACAGCACAGGATCAGCACCTATAGTACTTCGCAGCTGCGTTCAGCGGGAGCAGCTACTAGCCAGCTGAAGGAGCGCCCCAGACCCAGCAACCAACGCGGCTAGCTTGCCGACGGTGACAGGCGTAGCTGTGTAAAGGAGCGAGCGCCTGCGGCGGCTCTGCGCTGACTCGATCCGGCCATGGGTCGGCTACCGGGGCTCCTCTGCTGCCTCTTCCTGTCCCTGTCGCTGGCCGCGGCCGCCACGGTGTACCAGGAGTGGGAGATCAGCTACCAGTTCAAATCCCCGGACTGCGTGCGCAAGCTGGCGGTGACCATCAACGGGCAGACGCCGGGGCCGACGATCCGCGCCACGCAGGGCGACACCGTGGTGATCCGTGTGAAGAACTCGCTGCTCACGGAGAACGTGGCCATCCACTGGCACGGCATCCGGCAGCATGGCACGCCGTGGGCGGACGGCACGGAGGGCGTGACGCAGTGCCCCATCCTCCCCGGCGACACCTTCACCTACACCTTCGTCGTCGACCGCCCGGGCACCTACATGTACCACGCGCACTACGGGATGCAGCGGTCGGCGGGGCTCAACGGCCTCATCGTCGTGAACGCGAGGCGCGGCGGGCCGGACGCCGAGCCGTTCGCGTACGACGGCGAGCACGAGGTGCTGCTCAACGACTGGTGGCACAAGAGCACCTACGAGCAGGCCACGGGGCTGGCGTCCGTGCCCATCGGCTGGGTCGGGGAGCCGCAGTCGCTGCTCATCAACGGCCGCGGCAGGTTCGTCAACTGCTCCGCCATGGCGCCGGGGGCTTGCAACGCGACCAGCACGGAGTGCGCCGTGCCGGTGTTCGCCGTCGTGCCTGGCAAGACCTACAGGTTCCGCATTGCCAGCGTCACGTCGCTGTCCGCGCTCAACTTTGAGATCGAGGTAAGCACGTTGGCCCTCCATTGCTGGCTAGGCTATATTTATTTCAATTTGTTAGCAGTTACAAAAACAGGTGTCAAGATCTAAAACATCGTAGTTAAAATCGAAACCAATCCATGGATGGATGAAATAAAATTAAAACTTAGATGACAGCACCACTTTGGTTGTTTGGTAAAAGGCGGTAAAAGTGAGTCCACTTGCATTGCATTGCCAGCATAAGGAATCATATCATCCATACAGATGAATATAGTATGCACTTGCTACTGAATTCGGTATGCGCATTTCATCTGTACCACCATCAATCTCTACATGAACATTTCAACTTTGGTGGCATGCATATGTAGAGAGCTAGATAATGTGTCATTATTAGGCTTTGTTTAGATAGCTAAAATTTCTAACCCAACTTTTAAGTTTTTCCGCTCTCTCTCCATCACATCACATTAAATACACCAAAAAAGACATATGTTCGGAGTATGAAATGTAGGTAAAAAATAACTAATTACACACTTTAGATGTACATTGCGAGACGATTCTTTTAAGCCTAGTTACCCTATGGTAGGATAATATTTACCACAAACAAACGAAACGCTACAGTGTCTTCTGAGGAGTTCGAACAATACTTTTTACAAATTTTTTCTGACATCTAAAAACAAGACTAGTAGATGGATGGTGCAAATGGCGTATATATATGGATCACATTTTTGTCGAATACTTATAAAATTTCAGCGTGGTTTTCTCCATGATTCTGCTTGACCCAAGACTAGAAAGACAATAACAATGACACTCTCGTTTTCAAAATTTATTAACATTTGTGATACCAAATCAGAGTATACATATACTTGTGCAAATATATCATATGAAAAATATAATGATCATACAAATATTATATTTTCGTAGATTTAGTCACAAATTGGATAATTTCATTGACTACAAACCTAAATAAAACAATAAAAAAAATTGGACTGCGGTTAGTACTTCTTCGTTCCTAGAGTTTGTTCCTACCGATCACGGTAGCGTGCGACAGCGTTGCATATTTGCATGTTGCCCTACAGTTTATTTCAGTCAAAAGCAAACCGCGGCGATGAAGCCGGTCCATGCACATCCCCATGTGCTAGCTGAGCTTATCGCCATGGTGGAGCGTAGCTAGCCTAGCTAATGCCGGCGCGCGTCAACTTGCAGCTAGGCCGTGCCGGGTGCTGCTGATCCACCACGTACGCAACCGGCCGTGGAGTACGCGTACCGCGTCTCCCAAGGCAGTATACAAAATTATCATTGCGAATCATAGTTGTGGCGCCTATATACAGTATAATCTCGCGCCGCAATCTAGGGTAATGTCGTGTTTTGGGGAGGCCCGATGGATGCTAGTCATGAACAACCTTTTTTTCTTTTCTCGAAACGAGGCAAAGCACTGTAACATTAGTATTTGGATTTGGACCATCCGCACAAAAACTAGCCGTTAACCGTGCATCGAAGCAAGTCGATCTCGGCTGTTTATCGTCTGGTCTTGGCCGGCGTAAACTAAGTACATTGTTTTGATCGGATCGAATACTAATTTGGCTGGGTAGACTTGGCTTTAACCAGCAACCAGGGAATATATGCCTCTCCGTCTGCATGTATTTGTCGTTCTTGGGTCTTGGGTTTGTACTACTGGTAGCCCCTACTAGCTGTATACTCCCTCCGTCCCATTAAGTTTGTTACCCCTGATTCCGTGCCATCATTTTCGATCATTCGTCTTATTCAAATTTTTTTACACAAATATAATTTATTTTTTTATGACTTATTTTATCAATAAAGATATTTGAATATTTATTAATTTATTTTATTATTTGTATAAATATTTTGAATAAGACGGATGGTCAAACATTAAATTCAAAAGTCAAAACGACAAACTCCATGGGGCAGGAGGGAATATATAGTAGTATAGTTCTAATAAAAGGTTCGGATGACACGTTGCCACGCAAGCTCTGTGCAGTTCTAATAAAAGGGCGTCCGCAACGGACGGGATCCGCACCAAATCGCTAGCGTGAGAAGTAAAATATTGAACTTTAGTCCGATCGGATGAGGTGGGACCGAGGATTATAGACTCGAGCTTTTTGGTTTCTGTACGAGCTTGCGCTTGAGGAGTCGCTAGCGAGTGGTTTTTTACGTTCTCTCACCTCCACGTCGTCATCTCACTAGCAAAATCGTCAACCGTTGTGGCCGCACTTAGTGGCGAGACAAGACAAACGCAGCAGCTCATTTTGGATCTGTCTGCACTTTCTGACATCCATGCATTTGCTTGGTTATATTAACAACGTGAACAATGACCATTGACCAAGTAGCAATCAACGCGCGACCAAGTCAATAATCCAACAAGTTATGGTCAAGCTCTAATACGTCATCGTTGTTTTCGTATTGTGCAACCACTGCTGCAACCGTTATTAATTTTTTTTTTTTTGAGTTAAGCCATTTGACGCCTTTTATTGATCTTGGATAATAGTTACATCGTTCGCCAAAGCACCTAGAATGAAGCTAGGGGGTTCATCGACCCAATTACAAGCCGTTTTGCTTTGCAAAGCAAATCTAGCTAGTTCGTGAGCAACACAATTTGCTTCCCTATTACAATGATCAATAGTAATACAATCAAATTCTTGCCACAAGGAAAAACACTCGTCGTAGATTGGAGCTCCCACTGTCGCCACGACGCCATGTTTCATTGCTTCAACTACCTCCAAACAGTCTGATTCAATCGTAATCTGATTACATCCCAAAGTTTGAGCCAGCAAGAGACCTTCTTTAAGCGCCATTGCTTCTGCTGTTCCTGCATCAGGTAAGTTTTCGAAGTAAACTGTTCTTGCGCCTATGAAGGAACCAGTGGAGTCTCTTATAATAGCTCCCGTGCTTCCAGTGCTTAAATCAGCCCTATACCCAGCATCAACATTCATCAACAGTTTTCCTTCTTGGGGTTTCTTCCATCTCTTTACTTGCTTATCTGGTTTCTTCGTTGCTCTTTGGTAATTTGCAGTGAGAGCTGCTATTGCCAAACTTGCTCTTGCCGGATTTTCAATAGTTTCTCCATGTACAAATTTTCGTCTTTCCCACCAAATGTACCAGCTCCCTATCAAGACTAATTCCGCTAGCCTCACCTTATTTAGGTTACATGGAGTGTTTTTGAATTCACAATCATCTCTGCCGTCACTTCTGAACCTGATCGGTATAGAGTCGACACAGTAGCAATCTCATCAGTAACACCAAGTATCCGCCAGATCTCCTTTGCTCTTGGACACATAAACAGCACATGCCTGATATCTTCACAGCTTGAGTGGCACGCTGGAGCAACCGTTATTATTGACAACTCTTATGAATGGCACTACTATATATATATATATTGCTAGTGTGCACTGATGAACAGCGACTAGCTAGCTAGGAGACCTGCATGCTCAGCTGCACGACAAAATATTTCTTGTTTGTTGAGTCAATGCTTCGCTTTCAACGTCCTTTCAGACGCCTGTAGAGTCATTTTGCAATTGCAAGACCGTAGTATGCCGTAATGGACGAATGCATCTCTGCCACTTTTTGATCGATCTATTTTAATCCTATATATACGTACATACCCGAGTTACCAAAAGAGTTTACCGCACAGTTAGAATGTGAATAATGATCGACGGCATGCATCATGGTTTCAGGGCCACGAAATGACGGTGGTGGAGGCCGACGGCCACTACGTGAAGCCATTCGTGGTGAAGAACCTCAACATCTACTCCGGCGAGACCTACTCCGTGCTCATCAAGGCTGACAAGGACCCCAACCGCAACTACTGGCTCGCCTCCAACGTCGTGAGCCGCGAGCCCGGCACGCCCACGGGCACCGCCGTCCTCAGCTACTACGGCGGCCGCAGCAGCCCGCGGAAGGCGCCGCCGACCACCCCACCCACGGGGCCGGCCTGGAACGACACCGCGTCCCGGTTCAGTCAGAGCGTCGCGACGGTGGCGCACCCGGCGCACGTCCAGACCCCGGCGCCGCGTGCCGACCGGACCATCCTCCTGCTCAACACGCAGAACAAGATCGATGGGCGGATCAAGTGGGCGCTCAACAACGTCTCCTTCACGCTGCCGCACACGCCCTACTTGGTGGCCATGAAGAGCGGCCTCCTCGGCGCTTTCGACCAGCGCCCGCCGCCGGAGACGTACGCGCACCAGGGGTACGACGTCTACGCTCCGCCCAAGAACCCGAGCGCGATGGTCAGCGATGGGCTTTACCGGCTGCAGTTCGGCTCCGTCGTCGATGTGGTGCTGCAGAACGCGAACATGCTGGCGGCCAACAAGAGCGAGACGCACCCGTGGCATCTGCACGGGCATGACTTCTGGGTGCTCGGCTATGGCATCGGCCGCTTCGACCCGGCGGTGCACCCGGCGAAGTACAACCTCAAGGACCCCATACTTAAAAAAAACACGGTGGCGGTGCATCCATATGGATGGACGGCGCTGCGGTTCAGGGCGGACAACCCCGGCGTGTGGGCGTTCCATTGCCACATCGAGTCGCATTTCTTCATGGGGATGGGCATTGTCTTCGAGGAAGGCGTCGAGCGCGTCGCTAAGCTCCCGGAACAGATCATGGGGTGCGGGATGACCAAGGGCGGCCACTAAAAACTTGTACGAGTGATCATCATCAACCACACGACTGATGATGTTGTTCAGCAGCATCTGCATCATTCATCGATTTCATTCGTTTGTTGTTTCTTATTAGAATCCATCCATGTATTTTTGTTTCATTAATTTTTTGTTTTTTTTTCGTTTCTTTTTATGTTTCCTGAATGTAAATTGTAAAACTTCTTTCATTTCAATAAATTCCAGTAGGGGCTCTGCCCCTCCCGTTCCCCTCAAAAAAAAAAAAAATGTATTTTTGTTTCATCATCAATGTTCCAAAATGAAATCCAGATGATAAGATTTGTATGGGTATTTAGATTCGTAATGTTACATTACATTATTTATATCCAGACATCTCCAGTAGTCCTCTGATTTTTAATATACTGAATACTGAAATGAGTGCCAGTATGATGATCGTTCCGGAACAATGCCATGTGCATCTTTTTACAGGCACTGCACGATACTCGCTGATCTTTATCGGGGATAGAAAAAGAATAAGCTGCCCTGCAGGCTTTACTAGATCGAGAGGCTGATGAACTGATCTGATGAGGCATCTTTGAAGCTGATTAGGCATCTGACAGCTTCAAAGATAGAATTGATTTCCTTTTTTTTTAATAAGGCGAGCGGTCAAACATGATGTCTCAAAGTCAAAATGATAAGTTATTTGTGGACGGAGGATGTAGGAAATACATAGGATAGAATTGATTTGTATACCTGTAGCAAAAATAAGTCGTCAAGGAGTACAATCATAGTTTGATGATGGGCTATAATATTAAGGAACATATATATTGATGGGCCGGTGGATATGCTCAATCTACAACCACTAAATGGCATAGTTACAGACTTACAGTGTTACGTTGAACAAAATTGGACATAAATTAGAGATTAATTTTTTGGAACACAATCTACGTCGAAACCAAAAAAAAAAAAAAAATGAGAGGATGTATGTAAGCTTTAGTATTAATGAAAATTTCTTTGCAAAAAAAAAAAAAAGAAATCCAAAAAAAGTATAGTAATACCTTTTTTTTTTATCTAGCCATGTAACTGTAGAGGCCCCCTCTAGTTAAAAGTGGTTCACATTTTTTTAGAATGCTTGAATGAAAATTGAGGATACGAAGTTGGAGACGAGAAGAGAAATAAAAAAATGCAATTGCGTAAATCATCCAAGGCGCATTGGAGTCCCTAGGTTTCCTAGCATGTTATTTAGCTAGCCCATACATCATTCGATGGACCTGAATCTAGGCTTCTGCACTTCAACTGGGCTTTAATTAGATGGGCCTACTGAAGAACCCCGCTTTCATTTTGCTTTAAATATTCCAAGCAATGGAAGTTTCTGAGGTGACCTTTTTGCTTTGTGGATCAATAGAGGGCTAGTGTCGGCAATAAAATTCTTCCCCGAAAAGAAGGGGACGGAGGATCCGTGGAAATGGAATTAAGCAAAAAGCTTCGGCTAAATATTCCTGCGTCGTTGACGCACATGCGTGCTGAATACAAAGCATTTTGGCGCACAAAGTTTGCAGTATATGGCAATTAATATTTTGAGGAAGTTTCTACACTCTCAACGCAGCGTTCTAGTAGGTTCAACTGCGCACTTTTTTTCACAATTTTTTAAAAAAAATACTTATATTGTTGTGGATGCACGAATTTATTTTTATATATAGTAAATAAGATAGAGAGGAAAAAGGAAGTAGATGCATTAGCAAAAATAAATGAGTGAAAAACAAGACATCAGGGCCGTTGATTAGCATGTGCAAGGTGGGCAACTGTTCGGGGCCTCCAAATTTACATTGTTGCTAATCTACTATGCTAGCTGCTAGGGTGCTAATTACTTGAGTACTAGTTTTTACTCTTTTAATATTAAGATTTGATCTGTACCTAGTAGTGTAAGATCCATATAAATTTGAAGCTTTAAAAATTTAATCGGCACCTAGTTGGTGATGATGTGTTCGTTAATGCAACAAAAAAACTGCAAGGCCTCTTTCGGAAAGATTAATATTTTGCATTGTTTTTTTTTTTTTTTTTTTGGTTAACTATAGTGGTTCATTTGTAGCACTATTCACCTAAACAATCATTTGTCTTATTTAAATACCATTTAAACGCTGCGTATTGTATATTGCCGCTTTCATTTAACCGGTCATTTATCCGTTTAGTCTTAGTCTGATTAATGGCTAAAAGTTAGGTGACCAATTGTTTAACACTTCGGGTTCAGGAAAGCATTTTTTTTTTTTTTGCACTTATCCATTCAAGCCGTTCACACAAAAATAAGACTCCTATTATGTCTGTGTTAATTGTAATCATTAGACGATCGACCCAACTCAATTATATCTCTCCCATATATATTGAATGGTTCAAAAGCATGTTAGTTTAAAATAAATTAAACAAAGCAATCCAACTACACTATCAAGTACAGACACATCATAGGTTAATTAATAGATTATACCAACCGATGCATATATATTTTTTTGAGCAATTACACCAACCGATGCAATGTTATGCATACATGCAACGAGACACAACTCTGCAGATGAAGTTTATAACAATCTAAAGGTTGGCGGCTAAGATTCGGTAGCACATAAAAGGAGGAGACGAACCCGGAAAAAATCTCTCTGCCACGCATGCTCTCCTTTGGTTGTATCAATACACAAAGTATACAAACATATAGCTACGTACACATGTGTCATGGACATGAACATCCAAACCGAGACGATCATATATAGAGCTTTCTTCACATTTTTCACATCCACACGCCCACTGCACGGACAGCTAAGCTATTTGACACTGTAGTATATGTAATGTAATTCTACTAATTTACATGATGGAGCACGCGTTGGGGTTGTCGTCGCTGAACATGGTGACGAGTCGCTCCTCCTGCGGTCCTGCCGCCGTGGGTCCGCCGTAGCTGGAGACGGGCATGACGGCGTCGACCCTGCGCACGTACCCCGGCGGCGCCTTCTTGTCGTAGGCCGGCGCGGTGTAAGGGTGCGCGACGAGGCTGTAGGGCACGTAGGGCCAGATCTCCGCCCTCTTCCCGGTGGCCTGCACCCGCTTCACCACCTTGTGGGGCTCCACGTACCCCTGCACCGTCACCTTGTACTGCTTCCGGTTGATCTCCACGGAGTGCACCCCTGATGAAACCATGTCATGCATCAGTTGATATGCTAGTTTTATTAAGAGTGAAATAATCTAGATGATGAAAGCTAAACCAGGGGGAATCTCACATGTAAAAACTCAAAGTACCTTTCATGCTGGAGAGGGCGTTCCTGACTTTCATCTCGCAGCCGTCGCAGTCCATGCGCACCTTGAGCTCCACCGTCTGGAACTGCTTCCTCTTCTTGTACCGGCGCCGGCTGCCGCCGCCGCCCAGCAGATCCGACAAGTACTCCAGCGTGCCTCCCATGGTGGCTCCAAGGACGAAGAGACGATCGAAGAAACAAACTGATGATACGATGATGAACGGAGTTTGTGCTGCTCTGTTCTTGAAATGGTCACCACTCACTCGAAGTCACAGCGCGGACGACACCACACTACACAGCAGCTTAATTTTCTCTGAGCTCTGATGTTGAATGGCAGCTAGGAGAAGGTTGCGTGTATATATAGGCCTAGGCTCAGCAGCAGCTGTTGCAAGCTCACTTGCAGGCAGTGAGGCTGGGTTCGGGTTGTATGCTGTGTGTGTACAGCTAGCCGCGGAACCGTGTCTCGCTTTGCGGGGTGACGCCCGCCAGAAGTTTCCCAAGATGCCTTGCCTGCCTGCAGCAGATGCACTGATCCGCATGCTTTCTACCTGTCCGCCCGCGGTCCGCCTGCCGAATTCAGCTCAAACCGACTCCGCACAAAAAGCCAGCCTTCCCCTGTGCTAAGCAAGGGGAACAGGGGAGGAGACCACGGAGGAAACGGACATGTCCTTGCGTCCCTTGTGTTGTTGGCTACGTATACGGCTTCTTCAGTCGGTCCTCCACATAACCATTTGCTGGTTCTACCCACCATTTTCTTTACAAATTTCGCATAGTTGATTACACCTCAAGACAAAAGCCAGTGGCTGGTCTTCTCTCTGCGGTTGGGTTCCTATTTTCATAACATTTTCTATGTAATTTTGTATAGTTGCTTACGTTAATTACATGTTGGGGTTTTAGGTAACTAACTAAAGACAAACACTATTTGCCCTCATGCATGATTGCATTGCTTTTCCCCTCCCTCAACTTGCTGCAGTTTTCTGGAGGCGATGAACCAGCGCAACAGAAAACTATGCTCTGCTGCTCATGCATTTGCCGTGGGCTGGTGTGAATGATGCGGTTGCTCAACAACTGGTGCTGGGCTGCCTCTATCTGTCGTCCTTCAGGCTTCACGTAGTATACTTCAGGTAAGCAAGTTGGCAACAGGAAGGTAGCAGTGGAGTCCCAGCAAGGGCCAGGTGGGCAAGGAGGGCTCCAATCAGATTCAGGGGCCGCCAACCGCCACGCTTCCTTCGCTGAGCTGTGCCGATGTCCCCTGATTGGGTAACTGCGTGTGGGCTCCCACTTTGAGGGTCGTAGATTATTCATTCCGGGATTTAGGCCGTGATTGTGGGTCATAGATAATTTAGTAGTACTCCTATATTTTCTTATTAGAAATTATAAATTGTCCCTTCCTTACTGGTGCGTTCAGTACATGGAGCAGGTCTTTTAAACCAAACACACCGTACATGTCCAATGATGCATCCTTTAAAACACTGAAGAATGCGACATCCTTAACTTGTTGTCGTACACTATTACATAATTTCTTTGAGTTGTTTATTTTTGTGGAAAAATGGAGAATCTAGATGGGAAGACCTATATATGCAGTTGATGGAATGTTGTTGTCTCATGCCAAATACAGATTTTATTTCCGTTGTTCGTTTTGTTGTTAAGAAGATGAGAACATGGGTGGTTGGGATAAGGATGCATGACCACACCTCCCACCCCAAGCAATTGAGCGAAGTCCACTTTTCTGATTTTTGTTGGTTAATTACATTATATTAAATGCTATATAAATATCAGAAAATATATGCACACAGTTAAAAATGAAGTTTAGGACAACATTTAGCATACCAAGAAGTGGTTGATGAGGGTAAAGTTTTCCCTGTCTACCCAAATAAATATGGCGCGGCTGCATTCTATATGCTATATGGTTGTTCTTGAGATGACAAATTCATATGGAAATGTAGCAATTTTTTGTTCATATTGAACGTCTACCATGCATGTCAATATGGAGCTATGTTGTCAAATGCATGTCTCCTGCTTTTATCTCGCAGACAAGAGTGTGCTGATATTGTAATGGACTGAAAGTTGGAACATATGATTTACCTTTTGGAAGTAGTGAAGCCTACTCTTTTTACCTTATGTTGAAAAGTAAACTTTGTCGAAAGGACTCATTTGGCTGGTAATGTGAACAGAGGGCAATCTACCCATGTGTACCCATGTGTGGCATGGTTTTTCTTCTCTTTGAAGGTCCTGGCCTAACCTCCTCTTTAAACACCAGCCGGCCAGTCCTCTTTTATTCAATTTTGTTTCCACTTCTTTGGAGAGAAGAAAATAATGCATTCCTTTTTTTAATAGGCATCACCACCTCATGACATTCTGCTAAGGAAGTATAATAAATTATCTAATTATTAAATATGATATCTGTTTTCAGACGGTTCAATTGGGCTAAGATTGTCTTTATTCTTATGAAAAAAGCTAATTAATGTTGTCTGCATAAATCGTCTAGTGGCGATTCGTGTTCCAAATGATATAATTATGTCAAGAATTGATCCTTTGGATCAAACAAAAAATGAATATATCCTTGTGATAATTGAGATGTCGATGTTGTTGCATGAAAAAAGAAAAGGAAATAGAAACGTTTAAATCGACCAATGAAACTTCGAATCAATGAGCATGTATAGCACTGCAGGCAGGCATCTTTTCAGATCCACAAGCATCGTGTACATGTTCCGGAACAAGAAAATATAGATTTTACTAGCTAGGGGGCTCAAATTCAAATGAAGACATTATTCTGGGTGATTAGGTGGCTCTGTTACGGGTGGCAAGACTTACCAACGCAAAAGAAAATTTAGTAGGGGCCTCAAATATAAAAAAGAAAATAAAAATAAAACTGAAAAACTACCTGAGCTCAATATATGCATGTTTACTGAAATCCTTTTTTTAGGGATGTTTACTGAGATTCTTCGCCAAGCATTAGGAGAAATTTAGTGATAAAAGCTAGGTGTGCTGGTTGAATTTCTCTCCAAACATTGTCGTGTGGTAGGTAGGTGCGCGTGTTGTTCGATGATCTCTTGACTTTTTTGAGCTTCATCATCCAGTAACAATGCACTATGAATTGATTATCATTAGGTTGTGTGAATAAACACAGCACTTTGCAGTGTCCATATATAATCAATTGTTGATAAAAAGACGTCCCAAATAAAGATGCAAATGAAGGGGAGTGTTAGTTGAAGTGAGCCTTGCAGCTTTCTCCACTAGTGACAGGAGCGTGTCTGCATGCATGGTGCCAGCACTCAACATCACGGGATTCTTGAGGAGCCTTGGCACGAAAGCTGGCTGTACCGGCAGGGCGGCAGGCATTGGGAAATCAACGTGACAGCGGCATCACAAATTGGCATCCATCAAGAATATATCATCATGTCTCCCGGCCGTTATCTTTCTACTAGTAGTAAAGCTATTAGGTGCAATTTATTATTAATTAAGAGCTAGTAGTATCTTTGACTCATTTGACCTTATTACTTAATGAATTGGCCTTGGCCTTGGCCTTGCCATATTCTCTGAAGCTACCTTTTTTTTTTTTTTTTAACAAGTGAGCTAGTACCTTGCTTTGTTCTCTTTCCTTGCTTGGTGCATGCCGTTGGAGACTTAGCAAGTAAGAAATGAGACACGCATATATAATTCGACACGTTTGTTTAATATGATTCTTGTTATTAAACTCTGAAGGAACCCCTTCACATCATTGAGCTATTGTGTCGAGTAATCCTCACAATTCTGGCAGAGCCCCTCATTAAGATATTTTTCACAATCGGGTCATTTACCACTGTTCCATTAAGAAAGAGACCTCATTATGATTTCAACTATGGTTGTCTAGAAGATGGAGTGTGACAGACAATGTACTCCCTCCATATCGAAAAGTAAGATGTTTTGGAAAAGGTTTGGATCAAACATTGGGAATATAAATCATGAATAACTTTTAAGTCTTTGAGTTTAGAAATGTGAAAATCATATCAATAGATTTGTCTTCAAAAATTACTTTCATAAAAATATACATATATAACTTTCCAATAAATATTTTTATGAAAAAAATTAAAGTAGTACTTTGAAGAACTTGTCGCTGTCCTGAACATCTTCTTTTTTTATGGAGGGAGTATGTGTAATAGTACGCATTAACACCAGGACCGATAACATTTACATAACCAAGCACTGTCATAGGACAACATCGAATCAATGGAGCTGAGAATCAGGAGTCCAGTCCATAGGAGACTGATGGGAAAAGGGGCCGTTCTGATCTCATGTCTTGGGAAACAACGTGGTCAGCCAGGCACGTCGGGTGTGAGCGCCGCCTATCGAACAGGAGGAATACCATGTCGACATGTTCATCAATAATTGGTACTCAAGTGACACCTTTTCTACTGTCAAAAATGGAAAAAAAAAAGAGAGTGACGTTTCCGATCAGGCCGGCTGGTTTGCAGGACGAAACTCGTCACAAATAAACTCTGACTTGTATGACATGAACAAGTATCACTTATATCAAGTGTAGCCCCTGCACAAAAACTTGTCCACAAACAGGCCACCAATTAAGCAATACTACTAATTAACGCTAATGACTATCAGGCCAGTCTCTAAAGCTGATGACCACCATTAATTAAATTAATGGGAATTGGTTCTGCTGCCAAGTGCCAACTGATTTCTTGCTTCTCCTTTCCCAAACGCTGTATATCAGTTGACATGCGCCCCTGACTCCTGAACCGATGTATTGAATTAAACTCTTGATCTCAGTGCTGCAACAGTGTGTGGAAACTCCCCCTCAGAATCGAAAGATAAAACTACACAAAAGCACTACACACAAAAGCCGTTAACAACCGACATTCATATAAAATGGTTTGGCGCGTTCCTTAGATTAATTAATCCAAAAGCCTCTACTTTATGTGTCAAAGGTGGCATCTCAAGATTTTGGACGATGGAAAGGGTTCTCATCGCCAACAAATCCTTCATACAAGAACATCTTTTTCTCTCTTTTGTATGCAATATGGAGTGTTTAAATAATTGCTTGCCAAACTTGAGAGACAAATCAGATAAAGGGCTGGATCGATGTCGGCGCAGCAAGGCTCAGTGCACTTGTTCATAGCTCATCTGTAACATCCTATTTTTTAGTAGCCGGTAACCTAGACACTGGTGGCGTTAGTCCTTAAATTTGTTTGATTCTACTTATATGATAGCAAACAGGACACAGCAGTACCTAATATTGCAGCGTTATGAGAGCTCCAAACCCCGGGCACGCGCATCTTTAATGCCTTCACAGTTTCGGACATCTCCGTTTAGCATACTAGAGACCAAATAGTACATCAACCACAAAGAAATGTTATGTATTGATACGGTAGAGGGACAAAATATGTGTGTTTCTGCTATCAGAAGCTTCAAGCATCACCAGTCTTCATTAAACATGATTCATTATAACTGAAACAGTAAATGCGGATTGTAACCTGAACCAACAAGAAGCATTAGGAGAATGAAAAGAAATTTAGAAACAACGATTGATTCAATACCAAATGCAAATGGGAAGACAAGCTGTGGTCTGGGAAGATGCCCAGGTAATCTATAATGCAAGCAATGTCAACGAAAAAATATCAGACATCCGTGGAATCCATATCAAAAGTTCAGAGCTATAACTTTACAAGACACAATTATGACTCCTAAAACGAAATGATAAGATCAAAAGTAAACCAGAATATCTCTACACCTTCCTTTTAATGTTGGAACACAAGTACTCATGTTGGATTTTATAAGTTAATCTCACATCTCAGAGAGTATTTCCTAACTGACAGACTCTCCATATGGGTATTCCATAGCTAACTGACATCTCAGTTCAGCTCAGAAAACTAGAGAAGGTTTAGAACTTTATAAACCATAGATAATCCTTCGATTATGGCAGGTTCCTTCTTGAGAAGAATACATTGTACACTTAGGCTCTGATTCTGAATTCAATTAACAGTTTCTAGGGCCAATACGGAACATTGTGGGCTCGAACATGATCACCAAAGCGATACTCCAGACACTCAAGCATCAATGGTGGAAGCAGGTTCTGAAGCTTCCGGCTCTGTGAGGGAAGAAGTACTTTTGTTCTCTCCTTCTTCTTGTTTGGATTCTTGCTGCTCTTCAACTTATTGGTCATGCTATCTGCCTTAGAAACAATCTGTGAAACAGAGAAACCAGCTTCCTCAAAAATTGAAGCCCTCTCATGAACTAAGGAGCTCCTGGAGATGACATCAACACCATCATATGTCCATAAACCTAACACCGCGTCTCCTTTCAGTCCAATTCCAAACCAGCCAAGACCGGCAATGGCTATGTCCTTAGAGTTTGTATCCCAACTGTTCCCAGAAACTTTGAACTGTTTCCTCACCCATTTACCTAGTTCCTTTACCCGCTCCTGGCCTATGGGAGGCTGCAAAATTACCAAACAACAGCAGAAATGTGGTTTATACAAAGTACTAGAACAATATCTAGGGAAAGGCATGTAATGTTGTGCTACCTGTAGTTGTAAGCCAAAGTGTTCTTTCATCAATGTTGCTGTGTTTTCTGTCTTCCCCATGTGAAGTGGGACAAGTGGTGATGCCCAAACTGTAACATAGATCGATCCTACAGTTAATTCTTCAATGTCCAGGCGCACCAGTCCACCAATATGTATAGACTGTCCTGTCTGCAAAGGATGCAAGAACATAGTATACTTAGACAATGATCATTTGACAACTGCTGTTCAACGAATAATCCTGTGTCACAAATGTTTTATCCAATGATGCTTCAAACAATGTAAGGTTAAATCAGCAATGTTATTGAATCACATCACAACCTAATAACTGAAAATTCATAAACTTAATTATTTGTCCATTACCTAATCCAATTCAAAATCAATGAATTGCTAAGTTCAGTTTTGCAACAGCTGCAGTACTATATTTGACTAGACATTTTACAAATTTAATCCAGTGGCAGAAAACTAACAAAAATGCTCTAATTTTCCCACCAAACTTTTGTTGAACATGAGAAGATGGAAGCAACCAGGTCACTGGACATATCCACACATATCATTAGGGAATATATCAAGATAGATAAGAAAAACAAATGTGACCTTTATTCTGTAAGTTCTGGGACTCATCTCCTTTCTAACTTGAACCAACTTCATCTCCTCGCTCGTCAGTCTAGATGTCAACTGATGCCCATGAAGAAGTCCAGGAGTGTCAAACAGCTTTGCTTGAGCACCAAGAACACCGTCTAGCTTAATCACATCAAGAGTCGTTCCAGGAACTGGCGCCTCCGTCAAGGTCGGTCGCCCGGCTATGCCAGAGCATCTGGCAATCGCATTGAGCAGCGTCGACTTACCAACGTTCCGCGCACCCACGGCCCAGACATTGCCGCGCGTCCCGGCGAGCTCGCGCACATGTTCAAGCAGGTCGCGGACGCCCCATCCGCGCGCGGCGCTAACCAAGTGCACCCCAGCGAGCCGAAGGTCCGCACCCGCACCGGCGCGAGCGCGGGAGTGCGCCCACGCGTGCACATCGTCGGGGACAGCGACGGCGTGGGGAGAAGGTCGAGCTTGGTGACCACGAGCAGCGCGCGTGGGAGGTTGCCCGGGGCCCCGTGCTTCCAGTCCGCGCCGTGGGCCTCGCCGGCTGCGGCCACCAACCGCGCGACGGCGCGCGGGAAGGAGCCGTCGAAGTCCGATGCGTCCGCCAGGAGCAGCACGAGCGACCTGGCCCCGGAAGGCGACGCGAGGCGCGGGCCGACGGCGGCGACGAAGTCGAAGTCCGGGAGGAGGCGCTCGGCGTCCGGGTGCTTGACGCGACCGTAGTGGCGCAGCGAGTGGCATCGCGCGCACACCAACACCTTGCCCTCTCCCCTTGGCCTCCGCCGTCTCAGCCGCCGCCGGCGGCTTGTCGCCCCCGACGGCTCTAAGTCCTCCCGGAGGTGACCGGACTTGAGGGAGGCGGAGATTCGGGTGTCGTCGGCGGTGACGGGCGCGAGGCGCGCGCGGTAGTCGGGGGATTTTGCGGAGGGGAGCAAGAAGAACCCCGGGAGCGCGGGGTCGGAGGATTGCATGGCGATTCCGCATCCCGGGCAGACTTCATTGACGCGGACGGCAGGGAGGTCAGAAGATACCACCGCTGGAGGCGGTGATGTGGACGGCGGCGTTGCAGGTGGCGGGGAGCATAGGTGGCGGCGGAAGAGGAACGAGAAGGTTTTAGAGGCTTGCGCGGAAGCCCTGTGTTGAGGAGAGAGCGGAGGAGGAGGACGGGAGGGTGCAGGCGTGTTTGGGAGGAGGAATCGGCGGACGGCGGGGTGGAGGCGCCGCGCGCGGGATAGCATCTTGCTGTGGCGCCGCCGCCGCCGACGACGCTTGGTGCTCGGCGGGCGGTGTGTGGGTTCAGGTCGGCACGAGGACAGACTGTTTCAAGCCTACAAGGTGTTCGACGTAATTTCGAAATGCAGCCACCGTTTTGGGTTTCGCCTTGTGAAGTTATATGGGCCGTTTACACTGGGCTTTGAGCCTTTGACGACCACACACAATTCACAAGCGAAAAAGATTTCATTCTATTCTTGTGTTTGATTTTTCTCCTCAAACTCTAAATACGCCATTGCCTTCGTTTGAAGTGATTTGGAATTTGGAAATGATTTTGTCCATTTTCGTTTTAAAAATATGATAAATATAAGATATTTTTTTTCACCACAACAAATGTCTCAAAACTTATAAAGATTTTGAAAAAATATTTAAAGTTGGTGAAAATAATATTAAAACTAGATCTAGCTCTAGGAAAATATACAAATAATATATAAAAAACTTTAAAAATTCCCTAAACTTTCTAGTTGATGTATAAACATATTTTAAAAACATTGCACAACAATAATATGAGATCTAACTAACATGGATGCAACATACATTAGTGTTACATGTATTCATTTTATGCATGTTGGTTGTGTCTTATATTTTGTTGCGAAAAGTTTTAGGATTTTTCTCATAATTTTGAGATACTTAGAAGCATTTTCTATGTTTTTAAAAACTTATGAAACATGTACTTGATGTTTTTAACTAAAAAGACAAAAATGCCTTCAAAATCACTTCAAACCCTAGTAGCCGTAGAGAGGTAATTTAGACCATTTTAAGAGTTTAGGCAGTAAATAATCTAATTTTAGAGTACAAGATGGTAAATTGATAGAAATTAGAACAAAAATATCATTTGATTCATGGATCCTCAAAAAAAAGAAAGATAAGAGGCAAAGTTCTCCCTATGAGTTTGAGCGGAAAAACCGAAATGCAAGAAAAATTACAATCCCTACCACATAATAGTGCACCTACATGCCTTCATCGACGTTGTTTTTAACCAGAAAAATGGGAAAATTCCACCATTTCCCAAAAAGAGATGCTCTACCTTGCAAAGATTGGCTAATACTACTAGAAGAATTCCTCTTTTGGTCGATAGTTATCAGAATCGGTATTCTTGTGATTGGTTTAATAGGTGTTTTCTTTTACGGATCTGTATTACGGATTGGGTTCATTTCTATAGTAATCAGAGGATCCAAATTGTAAACATGGAAAAGTAGGAACTTAGCTAGTATGGACTTTTTTCTTCAAAAGTAAGGGCGTAGCTTAGAGTGTTGTACCACCGACCTAGCCCATAAAGTTCCTAGAAACACCTACCTAGCACAGTCCATCAAACAAGGCTTTGCTAGCACGGGTGAATGTATCTAAGACTAGAAAATTCACCAAACATTCTAGTTGATAAACATGGTTGAAAAACTTTGCACAACCATAGTATGAGATGTAACTAGCATTAAAGAAACATACATTAATGTTGGATGCATTTAAGTTGGTCGTGTCTTATATTTTTGTTGACAAAAGTTCTCAAAATATTCTTAGACATCAACTAGAATGCTTTGCAAATTATTTTACGATGTGTTCATATTTTTCTATAGCAAAAAATGTTTTGTAAGTATCAACAGATATTTTCATGAGCTCTATTTTTTTTGGATTCGATAACCTAATCTATTTCTAGGATTTTCTCAAAATTTTAGAAACTTAGAAGAATTTTCTATGGTTTAGAAGCCTTATCAAGTATTTAATTAATTGTATTTAACTGAAAAGGCAAAAAAATCCTCCAACACCACCCCAAACCATGGTAGAGAGGTAATTTAGATGGTTTTAAGAGTTTGGGGGTTAAACATCTCAGTACGAGATGGTAAATCAGATTACATTAATAGCTTAGGTGTTAGAATGGATTTTATTCTTCACAAGCAAGAGCAGATCTAAGGGTTTGTATCACTGATACAACTAATAAAGTTTCGAGCAACACCTACCAAGCACAGTCCATTAAAGAATTGCTCTTTAGTTTATTTCTTTTGAATTCGTTATTGTCTTGATGGCTCAAAACTTTGTTTTTGAGATTTTTTGGAATTGTTTTGCTTGCTTGTAATAATGAACAATATAAGAAGCTAGGATATTAATATATTCCTTTTTTCTTTAAAAATATGCTGGCAAATTCTCTTCATCAAATGTTGGATGTTCTGGACATCAATATGGGTGATGAAAAAAAAAATGGTCATAACCTCCCATAGAAGGAAAAGAACAATCCTTTTTTTTTCTAAAAAAAATCATGATTCATTTTTTCATTTCGACCCAACGATAATGAATGTAATAATTTCCATTTCCGGAGCACTTGTATTATTTGATACTGTTTTGCAAAAGTTGGTGGTATTATTTTTTGTACCTAGTCACCATGGATCCTGTGTTATGACGATCATATATAAAAAGATGCAGTATTGTTGAAACTTATTTTCACATGAATAAACTACAATAATGGATTGACACGTGTATTATTACACCTCTTTCAAAGAACAAATGAAATGTGATTATTATACAATAAAATATTAGCATGTGTGTAATTGTGAAAGAAGAAGGAAAAAAAACATGCAAACAATATGCTATGTTCAAACTATACAAACAATCTGTTGAAAGCAGCTTATGTACAGCAGCAACTCAAAACTGATTTGGTCTCCCTGAAAACGCTGACCAATATCTTAAAAGGAAATGAACAAATCGATCACGTGACTCAAAGCTGATCTGGCCGCCGGGCATCCTGTTGCCGGGCGCCGCGCGCACGCTGCTTGAGCATCTGGGTGTAGTTGAAGATGGAGTTGAGGCGCTCCTGGCGCAGGTCCTCGTTGAAGCCGCGGATGAACTCCTCGGCCTTGGCGTCCACCTCGGACCTCCTGGCCTCCTCCTCCGTCTCCCGCTCCGGCCGCCGCCGCGCCTCCAGCGCCAGCGCGTAGGCCTCGTCCATGCTCATCCCGGTGGGCTCGTCGCCGTCCTCGTCGTCGGCGTATGCCGCCGGCGCGCGTCCCGAAGACGACAGCGGGGATGGCGGGAGCGGGAGCGCGCGTGGCGACGGCTGGACCGCCGTCGGTGTCCTGGGCGACTCCTCTGTTTCTGTTTCTTGGGCGGCGGCGGCGGCGGTGGGTGTGTCAGGTTGCGAAAGCGGCGTGGTGTTGAAGCTGGCGGAAGGGAAGGAGAAGATGGAGAAGGAGCGGAGGCGCTGCATCACCGCGGAGGAGGCCCTCCGCGTGACCCCGGACGAGCCGCGTCGTGGAGACGGCAGCGGCAGCGGCGGGCGCGCCCTGGACAGGACGGCGACGGCGGCGACGACCGCGTTGACGACGAGGAACCATACCGCGCTGGAGCTCAGCCACCACCACATCGCTCTCTTCTTCGCGCGCTCCTCGCTTGTTCTGGGCTGGGATGAGCGGTGCTGTGCTGGCTCTGCTTCGAGCTCCCCAAAAACTCTGTACTCCGAGTCGATCGAATGGGGTGGGTGCTCTGGTTCTTTGAACGGACAATGGCGGTGTGACCGTGGCGAACGCACGGGTGGGGGAGTATATATAGGCTATAGCGAGCCGTGCCGTTTATCCTCCTCTCTTGTGTTTGGATGGATGGATCGAGTCGATCGACACGAGACAGGCAGGAGAGGAAGGTTGTCGCGCGGCGCGTCACTGATCCAGTCAGCATGAATGATGAGCAAAAGCAACGTGGTCAATGTGGCACGTAGGACGTAGCTTCGTTTGGTTGGCCTCATTCACTATGCTCACGTGACTATGCTTGCTAAACAAACATTTTTTCTCGTCTCAGACCTAGATTAGATACTCATAATCTATGTTACACGGATACTCAAAGGGGTGCCGTATCCGTATCTGATACTCGTCGGATACGCGAATACGGATACTCGGATACACCATTTTAGTGGGTTTTATTTTAAGAAAGTGTGTATCCACGTATCGGATACCCGTATCCGTATCCGTGTAACGTAGTTCATAATCATATCCTAAACTAAGTACTACTCCCAGTAGCCAGATACAACACTAGCACTAGCACACTGCAGCACCAAACTTGGCCTACAATTAAGAAGCAGTGCGGTGAGCCCACAGAGGTTAGTTACTAGCTGACGGCTCCGGCTACGCCAAGCATATCCGCATCAGCAGCTCGTTCAATCCTCAATGTCACATATTTGGTTTTTCCTTTCCCTTCCTTCGCACTTTGACCAGTTATATCTTAAATAATAATATTAGTATCTATAATATAGCACATAATCAATATCAAAAAACTTGTTTGGAGATATAAATGATGGATGTATTTTCTACAAGTTTAGTCGAGATGAGAAAGTTTGACGAGCCATCCTATAAATGACCTCTATTTTAGGATGAAGGCCCGGGGTAGGTTAGTTGCACTTGCTAGTGAAGACTAGTAGCTACTCAAGGTGCGAAGCCAACAGCCTATTGCTATTGTCATGTCATGAAAAAAAAGGAGGCAACCAATTTGAATGACACTAGCAGCCTGATTTAGTAATGTAAGTACGTAGCTCCTATGAAACTTCCGAGTTCCGAGTATGCAAATATGCAATGGCCGGCTTGGTACGTGTGTGATGACTGATGAGTGATGAGAGCGATGACTAGGCCCTAGGCCCTTGCAAACACTAGCAATGTATTCCTGAACTGTAAATTGCGTCCTTGCTAGCCCTCACGTCTCTCATCTTCATCGGGCATCCCATTGCAATTTGCTACACAGCAGAATCGCAGTCACTTTCAAAGGATATTGCTCTTGTGTGTCGTCGCCGTCGTGCGACATATCGTCACGAGCTCCATCCTGAACCGACGTTTCCCCCTTGAGCATTCTCTGTGCTGACTGGGTGTGGTGTAGTACTAGTAGATACATGCGTGCGTGGGTGGATGTCTCTACAAACAAGTAAACAACCAGCTGCAAGGCAGCTTCACGTCACCGGAGACTTGGCTGTTAAGCAGCACTACTAGTAGATACTGCACGTCGGAGTCATGTGCTTATGATTCCCAGAAACTAGTATCAGTGCTAATAACCTAGTATTCTGTCACCCATCTGCTGAGATTTCAGCTAATAGTAATATATACACAAACACCTAGCTTAGGATAGTGACCAGTGCCGTGCGCACATATTTGCGTGCTGTTGGAGTCGGTGTCCTGCCTGGATATTTTCCTGCTATCACACGCCTTGCTTCGATTGTACTACATGTACAGTTCTTGAGACTTCTGCGGCGGACAACAAACATGGAATGAACGAAACATGCTTTTTAATTTGCGCCAATTCTCCAAGTCCAAAAACGAGACTTGATCCAACCGGCTTTGATTAAGTGGAATATCCAGAGGATTTGAGTTGGGTGTCTCCTCGTGAACATAGATGTTTGGGACCCTTCTTCGTGACAACTAGGGACGCAAGTTCAAAATATCTTGCGTCATTGGGATCAACCCAAAAACTTTATCAAATGAACTATAGAATGCATTTTTCATGTAATTTGATGGGAACAGGAAACAAGGAACTAGAATGAGGACAATATCGATAACCTCAACTGCTACGTCGACTAGGACTATATCTCTAGCACAACATCTTGAACCATGGCTACTTCACCCCATGCTTGTCTACCTCGACATCGGCATGGCTACCACCATCCTTGAGCACTCCAACCACGACATCACAGCAACATATCAACGGTTAGGATATCAAATTGTTGGTTTAAAACCTTTAGCTTCTCTAGTCTCATCATATGTACTGCTCATGCTATGACTGCGGGGATATTAAAGTATATTGGGATATCTCTCCAAACTAGGGTAGATTAGTTGGATCATATAATCCTGGATTTCCTTATCTGTGAAGGAGGCTTCTTGCCCCCTAGGCAACGTACTCCTATATAATCTAGCCACAAGGCTCAACAATACAATTAATAATCCAATTCCACCAATTTTGTTCCTCTATACTTGTTTCCTCCTACAGTTGTTTTCTTCTTGTTCAACATTCACTTTTGGGTGATTCCCCCTGATCTACTTTGTTCTTGTGTTCTTGGTTGTAGGTTCGGGGAGGAATCAACTCACTACTTGTCTACCAACATTTGGTAACAAGTATATAATCGATTAATAAATAGGTTTAATCTTTGTTAATTGATTTGTGATTTCATATTACCCTGACCAGAGTTTTTGATCTAAGACCAGATTTCTGGTTCTAAAACTTTCATTTGTTTCAAACTTGAACAAAAATTCTAGTTCTATTACCCGCTACAAGTTTTACATTTTAAGGAATCCCATTTACCCTTCTATGCGACATCTCGATCCTTTCAGTCGAAACCATAAAAGCATGTTGTTGCTAGTGTTTCACCGTTTTTTGGTAGGCTAAAACCTCCCAAATAGGGCTTATATATCGGGTGAGATGATGCAAGAGCAATTAATACACATACACAAAATAGCTTAATAAGATGGAAACAGTGAGATGATGTCAATAGCTTAATAATAATCTGTAATCCTGTAGCCAAATACTTTTAAATGCAACTTAATTTCACATTTAAGGTACACGGTATCCGGCAGAGCCTCTATCAAAGAACAAATGAAATTGACTGAATAAAATGGCACAAATGGACATAGCCAAACCAAACAAGGAAAAAAAACCTACAACTCTACACCTTCAGAGTGCATACTGACGAATGAATGTAAGTAGTCTTCTATGTACAAAAACAAAAGAATGATCTCGTCTCCATTAAAATGCTGACCAACATCGATCTGAGAACGAACAGAACACGTGAGTGAGTCAAAGCTAATCTGGCCGGGCACCCGGCTGGCGGCGGCCGGCACCGAGCGCGCGCTGCTTGAGCATCTGGGTATAGTTGAAGATGGAGTCGAGCCGCTGCTGCCGCAGCTTCTCCTTCTCCTCGGCATCCACGTCGGACCGCCTCGCCACCTCCTTGTCGTCCATCTCCGGCTCTGGCGGCCGCCGTGAGGCCACGACCAGAGCGTAGGCGTCCTCCATAGTCATCGCACTCGGGTCCTCCTCCTCCTCCTCCTCCTCTGCTGCTGCCGGCGCCGGCTGTGATGTGAGCACAAGCGGGCGCGGCGACGGCAACGGCATCGGCATGGTCGGCGGTGTCGTCGATTCCTCCCCTGTCGCTTGGGCGGCGGCGTGGGCGTCAGCGTGTTGGTGCTGCGGCAAGGTCGGGGTGTCGTCGAAGCATGCGGAGGGGTAGGAGAAGATGGAAAAGGAGCGGAGGCGCTGCAGCAACACCGACGAGGCCCTACGCGTGACCCCACCACTGCGTGGCGACGCCGATGGACGCGCTCGCGAGGACAGCACGGCGATCGCGGCGACAATCACGTTCAGTACAAGGAACCACGTCGCCTCGGGCCCAGCCACCACTCCGCCATCATCGTCTAGCCCAGCTTCCGTGAGGACTCGGCCGTTCTTGCCCTGCTCTGATCTCCTCTGTTTGCCGGAAGGCTCGAGGAGATGATGCACAGAATCAGAAGGTGGCAAGGTGCGGTGCACTGCCGCTTGGAAAATGGAAACGGTGTTGCCAGGACTGTATAAGAGTTTATATAGCGCTTGGTTCACTCGGTTTTTTCTGTGGAAAAGTAGCAGGGTTTCGCAAAACGAAATACTACTGGTCCGCTTCGGCGCGTTTTTTAGAAGAGAAAACGGTCAAGCGAAGACCGGGCATGCCATGCACGTAGCTTCGTATGATTGGAATCTTTCTCCAGGCCAAATGCACATTTTCTGTTTTTTCTTGCAAATATTTTTAAACTAAAAAGATGTCAAAGATGTCTGAAGTCTTTGCTACACAGCCAGCAGCAAATATTTTAGTAGTGCTTTATTCCACAAACCGGTATTGTGAGGGAGCTTAATAAATTCACTACTACGCAAAGCATAAACCATAATGGCTTTTTTCAATTAACCGTGACGGTTTTTATGTACAGTAGAGTTGCGGTCACTTTCGAGGAGGATATTGCTCTTGTGTATGGTCGCCGTCATGCGACATCGTCACGAGCTCCATCCTGAACCGACGTTTCTGCTTCAACATTCTCTGTGCTGACTGGGTGTGGTGTAGATACACGCGTGCGTGGATGGATGTCTCTATAAACAAGTAAACAACCAACTGCAATAAGGCAGCTTGACGTCACGTGAGACTTGGCCATCAAGCAGCACTACTGCACGTCGGTTTAGCGAGCCAGTTTTAACTTTATTTTAGTGCCATTCTTTAGTATTGCAGAGAGTAGTATCAGTGCTAATAATCTAGCATTTCTGTGACTGTCACACATAGTAATCTGCTGACATTTCAGTTATCAACACTATAATATATATACAGTTATACACTACGAACCTAGGATAGATATTACCAGTGCCGTGCGCAAGTGCACGCTGACGGAGTCGTCGTCCTGCTTTGGATATTATTCTGCTGTCATACGTACGCCTGGCTTGATTGCTTCGATTGTACTACATGTACTATTCTTGAGACTTAACCAACCGCCTTTGATTAAGTGGAATGTTTTATGGCGCGTGGTTGTAATTTCTAACTTTTTATTCGTCTTAATACAAAGACGCGTAAACCTTTTTGTATGTTTGAGAAAACAAATGAAGTGGAATATGCAGGCGGTTTGAGTTTGAGTTGGATATCTCGTTGTGATGTATCATGTCTGGGGTCTTTTTGGTGCCAACGTATGTAATACAACATCTGACAGCACTTTACTTTTCTTATTTTTCTTTTCCAAAGGAAATTAATGAAGGAAACAAAACATACACGCACTATAGATATTTCAGGTTTACTTGGTTGTTCATAATACGAGACTCGCTAGCTTGGCGCACATAGGGGAATCTGAAGTTTGAAAAACAAATTGGATGTCTTCTGCTTATTCTTGTTTGTTTAACAGTGTATTGGGATCTCTCTAGATATGAAAGACTAGGACCATGCACGTAATCCCGGTTTGTCTTACCTCTAGCTTGTTTGTTTAACAGTGTATTGGGATATCTCCAGTGTGGGTGGAAAAAAAAACGGAGGACTGTAGTAACCGAACCATGGACACCAGAGGCACCAAATCTTGGATATAAGCCAAACCATGGGGAATAAAATAATATATTTCACTACAAGGAATGTTGCTTTACATGACGGATGGTTTGGTCACAGATACTCAAAAAATACGTCCTGATTAACTTGCCATGACAGTCAAGAAATCCGTCATATATCTCACGTCACAATTTTCTTTGGACCCATTTTAGCCGTCCACGGATTGTCATTTTATATCGTCATGGAATACATGGTAAGTAATAACAGCCAAAACCTATTGTGATGAATTAAAACGTCATGAAGCTACCTTGCCACATCAGCATTTGCCATGTCATTTGGTGATGATGGATTTGACATGACAGCTACCTTGCCACGTCAGCATTGGCTTATGCCAGCCCATCATGGAGGAGGCCTAATTGTTCTTCATATTATTTGGCCACTAAACCCATGTTTCCTTTATTTTTTTCGAATTAGGCCCATAATACTGGGCTATCATAGATTGCACTGAATAATTGGCCCATTATTCAAATTTAATTTTTTTGCCGAAATATTCAAATTTATTTTTTTTGTTGAAATATTTAAACTCAAATTCAAATTGACGCCACATGCAAATCATCACAGCCACATCCAAATCGTCACGGCCACATCCAAATCGTCACAGCTCATCATCACATATAAACGTAATGAAAATTTTTGCCAAAAATATTCAAATTTAAATTTAAATGGACAGATCCAAATCATCACAAATATTAAAATAGAGAGGTCCCATTGCCATTACACAGGTCACAGATCATCACTTACATCACTTAAATTTAAAGGCCACATTAGTTACATTTAAAGGTCACCAGACCATATGGCATAAGTTCAAACAAAAGCATTCAAGGTTAAGTAGCTGCAGCACCACTTTCCAAAGGTACACGAGCACATAGGCTGACATTAGAAGTAACCACACATGCACCACATAGGCCAACATTCGAAGTCAAGCAACCCAAAATCACCACTTGACAACCAAAATCCTTGGTCTTTGCAAAGGTAAGCCAAACACAACTTTACCCTGTTGGTCCAAGCATGGAAATGAAACCCCTAATCAATGCATCTGTCCCAGCTTGCTTTTTTCTTATTTTCTTCAACCTGGATTACCTTTGCTTCTTCTACTTCACGCATTTTCTTCTTTATCTCATCCAACTGCGATTCTTTGGGACTTCACAATCTCCCTAAGATCATTGTTTGCTTGCTTCTCCACCACCGGTTCGACTTCTAGCCGACTTTCAAAGATTGTCCTCTATAGCAAATGAGCTTTTCATCCCCACATTTACAAGAAAGCTATTCTTCTTAGTCTTCTGACCAAGAACTTGAGAGACAACATCAGTCCACATCCTTTGGTTGCTCACCATCATTTACTGAGGAGCATTTAACTTGGCCTCAATTTCAACCTATCAATGGAAGAGATATATAGATAAATGATTATGACATATATGGACCTAATGTATCATTTGATTGTGCACTAATTTTGACTTTACTTACAATAATATATTTGCACATGGCGTTGGGCTAGACATCCAAGACAGGGCATATGGCCGTTGGCCCAACCGAAGCTTGCTTTCTCCTACATATACAACGACTTTGGATCCGGCCAATTCACACATTGATGAGTACACCGAAATATGGAGAACACATCTAGATCTAGTTTCACAAATATGATGAACTCGCAATGGCAAGTTCGGATCATTCAAACCCAAACGACCAATAACATGGCCTCGCAACCCCATTTTTCCATGAACTTTCCACCATATCGGTTTGGTCACAACTTTCAATCTCCCTTCTACCCACAAAATTTCCATCCATTTGGAGGTCCTCCAAGCTTCCCGCAGCTCCCAAGTACAAGATATCAGCATGGCATTCCTTTCCATGGTAATTTCTATGAATGCGGATATGTTGGTAGTCCTTCATCACCGGTTGCTTGGCATCAATGTTTGGAGTTGGTGGTGGTTCAAGATGTGAGGGCTCAACTTCACCGGTATGCTCTCCAATACCTTACGTAGAGAATACAAACAAAGATCCAATTACAATTGAAGAATGGAGTGATTTGGTCTCGGATGAGATAAAAAAAAAATGTTGTGCGCATGTATTGGTTTGGAAAAGACAACCTGTGGATCTGCTGATCAACAACTCAAATGACTCAATTGATGGCAATTCAAAGGCGGGAGCTCGTTAGTGGAAGGAAGTTCTTTGCTTGAGTACAACAAGAGTGCTCAGAAGAATAGACAAAGAACAGCTACACAATGCAAGAACCACTATAATACAATCAATGCACTTGTCACAAGGTTCGGGGATGTTGGACAAATATAAGCAACACCTATGAAAGTGGCCGACGATGACCAACTAATAGAGAAGGTTCGTGCGAGAATGGAAAAGAGTCAAGCAACCGACAAGCCATTCCCATTCCCATTTAAGTATTGGTGGAAAGTGGTGAAGGAAGAACCCAAATTGTTTAATCGGATGTGGCTGGCGACATTAGGAATAAGAGAACTAAGGTGTGTGCCTCAAAGAGCTTACCACTTCATCTTCAAACCGAGACACCGATGAGGCAAGCGAATGCCGTCGACCACAAGGGTAGAAAGCAGCGAAAGTGCAGCGGAAGGGAAGGGTAAAGCAGGGAAGAATTGGTTATCTCGATGAAAATGTTCCACAATTCAATGGTCTCCGGTAGAAAAAAAAGCAAGAATAGATAACATGGTGCAGGCGAGAAGGAGAGAATGCGGGTGGGAAAAAAATCAAGGAGTACAAGGAACTTTTGATGATTGATACATCTCCACCACCATCGTCTCCCTACGGCGGCGTCCCATCCGAAAGGGCCTCACCGCGCCGAGGGGAAAACAGGACCCGAACATGCCGCCCTAGGCGGGCAAAGTGACGGCACTTGCAGCTCCCACGAAGTTCCAATTTGATTGTATGGATCTATAGGGGTTTGAGTTGATCTGTTTGTCTCCATGACTAAATTTCTAGATTCATTGCATGATTTCGGGATTGATTGAGGGAGCGGAGGAAGGGGGGGCGGCGGGGAGAGGAGGCAGATCGGAAGATGGGGATGGAGAATTCCATCTACTCGCGGGAGAGGGACGTAAATCCAAGGTAGAGTTTTTTTTATTGTATGTGGGCCCCTTAAATGCGATGTCGACACTAGCGTCATCGAACTTTGCTTCTCATCGAACTGTTCGGTTCGAGGCACACTGGTGTGCCAAAGCAAAATTTAGAGAAATGCTATACAATAACAGATTGTTTCCTTCCAAATAACCAGAATTTGGGCCTTTAGATGTGACACATGGTGCGTTAATCCTCCCTTAACTATAAAGAGTCTGTGTGATTACCATATGTTTTGAGTCTAGATGTAGAAACTAATAGCAGTTACACATATGGCTAAATTTTTGACAGTCTATTTACCTACCTTATAATTTGGATAAATTTTGAATGCTTCAATACTATGACAGAGGTAGATTTGAAACATTGAGAAGAGAATGCCATAGTCTGTAAATACTTTTACTGCATCTTAATTTCACATCGAATATACACGGTATCCGCCATAGCCTCTATCAAAGAAGAAATGAAATGAAATCCTCATAAAAAAATAAATGAAATGGATAGTACAATAAAATGGCACAAATGTGCATAGCAAAACCAAACAATGAAAAGACCACACTGTACGTACACCTGCAGAGTGCAGACTAACGAATGCTAGTAGCCTACGGAGTATATCTACAAAATATATAAAATGATTTCGTCTCCAAGCTTGACAATGCTGACCCCAACATTGATCTGAACGAACAGAACACGTGAGTCAAAGCTAATCTTGCCGGGCATCCGCCGGCTGGCGATGGCCGGCACCGAGCGCGCGTTTCTTGAGCATCTGGGTATGCAGCTTCTCCTTCTCCATCTCCTTGGCATCCACGTCGGACCGCCACGCCTCCTCGTCCTCCCGCTCCGCCTGTGGCGGCCGCCGCTGTGAGGCCAGGACCATAGCGTAGGCATCCTCCATGGTCATCGCGCTCAGATCCTCCTCCTCTTCGTCTTCTGCTGCCGGCGCTGGCCGTGATGTGAGCACAAGCGCGCGCGGCGACGGCATGGCCATCCTCTGTTGTGTCACCGGCTCCTCCTCTGTTTCTTGGGCGGCGGCGTGGGCGTCAGCGGCCTGCAGCAAGGTTGGAGTGTCGTCGAAGTATGCGGAGGGTAGGAGAAGATGGAGAAGGAGCGGAGGTGCTGCAGCAGCACCGACGAGGCCCTGCGCGTGATGACCCCGCCACGGCGTGGCGACGCCGATGGACGCGCCGGCCGCGAGGACAGCACCTGAAATAGGTGTGCTTTTTGACAAAATAAGTTTAGTAAACTGTAAACCCTGAAATAATAATAATAATAATAATAATAATAATAATAATAATTTTTTTTTCTTGTTAACCTTTATAACTCATTCTTTCATTTGTTTTATTTGTTTATTGATTTATTTGATGCAACAAGCACAATGCCATGTCATAGTTGATTTAAATTTTAAAGATCATAGTTTGAATTTCAAATTTTATTCTGCTGATCAATTAGAACCTTTGGCATTAAGTGCAAAATCAAGAAAAAAAGAAGAAGTGTTGCATCCTTTGATCCACTTTGACCAAAATCACATCCTGTTTATTCTGTCGATGATCGGATCAAATAAAATCAAAGCACCCGAGGATTGTGAAACTAGAGACTGACAGTGGGGTCGGGACAAAATTTGGGCGCGATCCGCGCGTCCGCCAGTGCGCGCCGGACCGGCTAGTCCGCCCGAACCCGTGCTGGCTCGATCGTGCTCAAAATTTTCGTGAATCTCCTTGATCCTCTGCATATCACAGCCATGGCGGTGCTTTGGTTTGTTGCCTTCGGAGGAGTGACCGAGCAGCTATGAAACCTATCCTACGTACACCTCTCCTCCATTCAGACCTCAAGCCATTCTCTTCTCCCTCACTCATAGTTTGCTCTAGCACACCTAACCAGCGCCATGGAGAGCTATGCCCTATCCCTCATCAAGAGCACCACGACTTCCTTAGGGACAGACATGGAACCAATTCGAGGAGAGCCAGAGAATGTGATGGTTGATGAAGAAGCAAGGTACATTGTGGTAGAACCTCTCGCCATCCTACCACCTTCTCCCATGAGTGGTGGTGCAAGCTTGAAGTCCATGGCGAGAACAAGGGCACCCCATGCTGCTGCACCCAAGAGGAAGGCACCCTCCTCTACTTCAGCCGGCGCCACCCCTCAAGGAAGAAGCCCACGATGAGTATCGAAACTAGGAAACGTCTCTTTGTAGCGGGAGATAGTCGCTCTACTTCATTCTACAAAACCGCTAAGCCTAGCTCGTCATACACTGTGAGGGGTACCAAAAACCCGAGGGTGGGTGCGGGAAGATGCTCATCGCGCAAAACCAATGAGTCGGGAACAACCACGTCCCCTCTTAGAGCAAAGGCCACTCCGGCTTTCTCAACTAACTTACCTAGCTTGTTGTTGAGATGGAATTCTTCACTAGCTAGGTCGTCATTGAGGTCTTTGATTTTTTCAGCCTAAGTGTAGGATCTGATGGAAGCCGGGAGGGGGGGGGTTGAATAGGCTGACCCCCAAAAATCGACTGTTAAAACTCAAGCACGGCCGGTCGAGAGGGGCGCGGCTTTGCCGCGTATATGCACGACACTACCGCGTAAAACCCATTGACGAGGGAGAGAGGCGCGGCAGCCGCCCGCGTAAATGAACCAAAGCACCGCCATGGACGTGATATGCGAGAGGATCAAGAAGATGCGGGCAATATTTCACAAGCGATCGGTGCTAGCACGCATCCGGCCGATTTGGCGTCGCGAGGTTCGCGCTCAAATTTTTGTCCCAGCCCCCACTAACAGTCTGTAGTCCTCAGATGTGGGGGTGCTTTGATTTTATTCGGTCCGACAAAGCGGCAGAATAAATAGAATTTGATCTTGGTCAAAGTGGATCATGAGATGCAACACTTCTTGTTTTTCATGATTTTGCACTTAATGCCAGGGTTCTGATTGATCAACGGAATATAATTTGAAATTCAAACTATGATCTTGAAATTTGAATCAAAGATGACATGGCATTGTGCTTGTTGCGTCAAATAAGTAAATAAAAACAAATAAAAAGAATAAGTTAGCAAGGTTAACATGAACTTCTATATATATATATATTTTCTTTTCGAGTTTATATTCTACTAAACTTATTTTTTCAAAATATACGTTAGCATCGTGAGAAGGCTCAAGGAAAACTTTGAGTCTTTGGCCATTTATCTTTGAGATATTATCGCCGCCGCCCCGAATTGTTATAGGTCCCGTGTGGTGCGGTGTCGTCGCGACGGCGTATGGTCCTCTCCATTTACTTCTAAGCTTTCCTTCACGAATAACTTCACTTTCGGGAGTTGAAGAGCAACATCTTGTCTCCCTTGTTGAATGTTTTCGAATTATCCGATGATCGTGCCATCTTTTGGCACGTTCCTTGTAAATTTTGTCACTATGGTAGGCCATCTCACGCCACTCTTCTAGCTCGGCTATTTGCTTTTGTCTGTTTCTGCCGGCTAGCTTGAGATCCTTATTCCAACTCTTAATTGTCCGGTAGGCTCGATGTTCGAGTTCTACTGGCAGATGGCATCTTTTTCCATAGGCGAGTTGGTATGGTGACATTTCGATGGGGTCTTGTTAGTTAGGTGGGGTCCGGATTGCCCCTTTTAGTTAGGCGGTGCCATTACTTTGCTAGGTTGTGAGGAGGTTAGGGTGGCGGTGATGAACTTTGGCCATTCCTGCACCGTCCTAGTCAGCAAAGCACCACTTGTGGGCCCGATGTTGTCTTTCCGATCTTATTGTTCTGGTGGTACTCCAGACTTCCCAGAGTCGAGTGGAAGGATGGCATCATTCTACTAGGAGGTTTTCGTTATCAGCCTAGGTGGAGATGTACCACCGATGATGGTGATCTTGTGGTTATGGGTGTACAAGCTCTGCAGAGTTAAAACCAATACATATTGTCCTGCCTTTGGGCATGGTTATATTCATATCGTAGGCCTAGACTACTTTAGGTGTGCGATGGGTTTCGAGCCTGGACTGCCTTTGGGTGTGCACTGGCTTATGTATGTTTCTTCCCTTGACCCACGCTCCTTTCAGTAGTGAGATGTCTCCCTTCATTTCTTACCCCGAGAGGAGTTACGACCGAGAGTTGAGTTACGGCTAAGGGATTGGAGGGCTGAGAGCCGATTAGCAAAACAAAAGGAGTTGGAGCTGTCTTGTCGTTGAGCGAGAGTATGAGTTTTGGGATGTGTGTGGTAGTGGATATTGGGTTTGGTGTGGTATTGGAAATGAGAATAAAACTTGATTATACATGCATAGAAAACTACAACCATATATAGGCCGTTTGTTATATCCCTTTGCATTCCACAAACCACCGCAAAGCAACTGTAACACAAAAAAAAGAAAGAAAGGAAGAGACTTGTTGGGCTGGATAGGCCAGGCCCATGCCCAAGATATATCCAGAAGCTCCTCTCCCTTCTCTGTACTTCATCTCCTCCAAATCAGTCCCTCTCCCCTTCTCACGTTACTCTCTCTTCCCCTTGCTCTTCCATGGCTTCCCTTCCATAAATCTCCCACTACAGCGCCAAACCCTTAGGGGAAATCTAGCAAAACTGATCAGCCACATCAAGAGGAGCAAGAAGAGGTGCATCTTCCTTGGAGATCGGTCCCTCCCCCACCCCATCTCGTTGCCCTAGGGTTTGTGGATAACCAAGCAACCATTCGTGGGAGAGATCCCTGTCCTCCTCTAGGTATGGAACTCAATCGACTCTTCCCTGTGTTAGGATTGGACACCAAGTTTAGGCCTTAAACTGAACATGAGCTGGGTTTTCATGTTTTCTTTCCCTCCCTGTACAGCAGTGGATTCGTCCTGTGTTGAGGTCCTTGCCGGCCGAATTAGAAAATCATATGTGAAAGGAAATCGTAGGCCTTTTAAAGACCTTTCCAACGAGTATTTAAGCTTAATTTTTCGTTGAGTATAGCAAAAGTTGTGGCTTTCTGAATATTGCTGAATGTTAGTGCTGTCAGGTTGGGGGCAGTTTCGAACTGCAGTTTTCAGCGTCGTTTTAGAAGTTCTTCGAGGCCAATTTAGTTCAGGGCGCTATGGAGTATTTGTAGTACTTCATGTGAACTTTTATTGAGTATTCAAACTCTATTTTAGGACTTATGGTTTGGGAGGTGTGGGTTTTCTCAAGACAGAGTTGCTGCTCTAGAAACCCAGAGCAGTCTGTTGCTTTGTAGGCTGCATGAAAAAATATTAGATGTTGAAATTCTAATTTTTGGTGAACACTAAGGTAGTAGCTTATTCTGTGTAGATGCTTGTTAGCCATTTATTTGTGATCAACTGCTACAGCTTTAGAGTTACAAAAAAAAAAGAGAACAAGCAACACTGTTGCTGTTTGTTGACGGTCAAGTGGGGTTGTTTTACCGATTGTTTGTTCGGACGTAGGGGACGTTTTGTGCTTTGTTTACTAGTGATATATGGAATATTTGTACTAAGTTCTTTGTTCCAAAACAGGTGGTAGTGCTTCGAATCGCCCATAGCTCTTTTGACCCTCTTCGGTAAAAGGCAAGTGGATGTAGCATTGGTTTGCTACTGTTTTGACTTGTTATCTTAATACCCTACACCAAAATGTTGGAACCCATGTCATAACAACTCTGAACTGAACCTTATTATATTCCTAGCTCAGCCATAATGGGATGCCTTATTTCTTTATATATATATGATGTTGTGATGCAAGCACAATTCATGTGGTCGAATCACATGCTTTGGAGAAGGTGAAGGTTATATTGCTATTATTATAGCAGATCATAAGCACTGCATCATTCAAATGCATTGGAAGTTATGTCGTTGACCTATGGTCTCGACCGTCTTGGTACAGACATCATGGGATGCAGCTCCATACCTTGTTGGGTATGCAGGCAGAAGTCATTTACATTGCATTCATATGCATTTATGAATTATATTGGAAGTGACTTATCCTTGGTATTATTATTGGAGGTGTATCATCCCTGTAGTGTTCTATTTGGAAGTTGTTTTTCTTTACTTCAATCTAATATTTGTCCTGTCCTTAAAAGTGTATTTTAGTATTAAATCATGGATAACATAACGTGTGGTCAAAAATAGTTTGGCAAAATCAGATTTACTTGCTGAGATGTTTCATCTCACTCTTGCATTACTCCTTCCAGGTACTCGTGCTGGTTACTAGGATGGGAAGGGAGCTAGTTGCACGTTTCACACACCTTGTTTCAGAGACAACCATAATGGCTTAGCTGTATAATTAGTTTTGGGAATGGTTGTTCTAAGGGTGGTCATGTAAACTAATCTCCTAGCATAACTCCTTTTGCTCTGGATGTTTATCTAATGCTAGTGTGGTAAATATGTGACTTATATTTGTTCTCTCTTCTGAGTTGCTTGTAAATGCAAATGAGGTGCTGCGTTTTTTTTTTAATTTATTCATTTAGTATGTTTGGCTAGTTTTTGTGATGTGTAGTAGCATCCCAGAAGGGTTTGTGGTTCTGGGGTGTTACAGTTGGTACCGGAGCTAGTTTTAGATTCTCGGAAAAATAAGGATTAAATTGACACACTTGCACTTTTTAGGATGGGTATTTATTGTTTTACCTGTTCTTAATTGTTATGACATGATATGTTATATATATACCATGTTCCATTTGTGGTTAGTGTGGCCTTATTTTGTTTTCTTAATGGGGTTACCGTTTGTTTATCGTGGTGGCTGTAGCTATGCCGCTGAAGAAAGGGAAACGGGGTCGACCAGCGACTACTACCGTAGCAACCGCTGGTGCTACCGCGGATCACAATCAACCTCTTGATCCAGCGGCAATGGTAGCTTCAATGCAAGCGATGCAGCAGGAGTTGGAGGCCTTGAAACAAGCTGCAAATGCTGGCACCACTACTGTTGCTACCGCTGCTACTACTACTAGCACTATTCCTACTGCGGGTGCGAATCCCACGGGTGTTCCTCAGACTACGGTTCCAGTCAGTGGTATTTCTCTTGTCAAGTGGATTGGCATGAAGCTGGATTCTTTTGATGGCAGTGGATCTCCAGTTGATGCAGCAGATTGGCTAAGTTATGTGGAGGATAAGATGGAGGTCTTTCAGGTGGATTATGGGGATCGTATTCGCTATGGGACACAGTTGCTAAAGGGTGAGGCCCAGATATGGTGGAGAGGCGTGCAGGCATCTCATTCGTCTACACCTGGATCTTTGAGTTGGCATGTTTTGGCCAGGCAGTTTGAGAGGAGGTTTTACCCAACCACTTTCCTTGAGAAGATGAAGATAGACCTGCAAACCTATAGGCAGGATAAGAAAACAGTGGCAGAGTATGAGGTGGGCTTCAACAAGATTGTTCGCTTTGTTCCACATGTGGCTGGTAATGAGGCAGAGAAGGCAAGCCAGTTTCGTCAAGGTTTGAAGCCCTCCATCAGGCACACATTGGGGGCCTTTCCACTTGTGGACTTCCGCACCACTGTGGAGCAGGCTTTAGGTGTGGAGATGCAACAACAATATACAAATGAAATTCAGAAATCTAGTGGAGATCAGTCTCGCTCTATGGATGACAAGAAGGGCCAATCTGGTGGTCCAGCTCACAAGAAGGGGAAGTTTCAACGTCACCATCCATACCGTGGCAAGTCATCTCACTTTAGTTCTTCAGGAGGAAGCACACCTCAGTACCGGGCTGTTCCTAAACCCGGTTTGGGGCTAGTGTGTTTTCGCTGTGGTGATGCGCACCGGCGTGCAGAGTGCAAGTGGAATGGGAGATGTTCCATTTGTGCTCAGGACCACAAGGATGTGGTGTGTAGGAGGAATCCAAATGCAAAGCTTTGTTGGGAACCAATGTCTTCTTCAGCCACTAGTGGCACTGTCAACATATTGACATCTACACCACAACATGATTCTATGCCACCTACTCACCAGTACTTGGCTGCACCACCTTACCCTCAGTACTTGGCAGCTCCTTCTACACCGGTTGCTCCTTCAATGCCACAGGATGGGAGTCTTCGACTTCCACAGCCTACTACTTTTCCAGTGTATCCACTACCCTGGACTTCTACACCTACTGGTTCTTCAGTAGCCGCTTCTTCCTCTGTGGGTGTTCCTGGAGCTTATGTGTTGCCCTCTATTAATGACAACAAGGGAGGTGTTGTTACAGGTACTATCTTAGTTGATTCATTTGATGCATACGCGCTTTTTGACTCTGGCGCTAGTTTCTCGTTTGTCTCGGAGGGCTTTGTGGCACGTGCTGGCCTTTCTATGCAGAAGATTGGTCAGCCCATTGTGGTCAGTTCTGCTAAAGGTTTTATATCTAGTCATTCAGTTTGTCCGGGTTGCTCTATCGTTGTTGCTGATGAGGGGTTTATTGCTAATCTTGTGGTGATTCCCCTTGAGTCATTTGATGTTATTTTGGGTATGGATTGGCTTTCTCAATATAGGGCTGTTATCTCTTGTTTCTGGAAGACGGTATCTTTGCAGACACCTTCAGATAGAGAGGTAATCTTTGTAGGTAGTGCTATGAAGTACTCCCTTGCATTGCTATGTCTGTTGTTCCAAGACCGTTGGACTAGGAAATCTGGAATTCTCTTCTCTATGGTGGATGGTAGTGAGGTTGCTTTACGAGTGGAGGACATACCAGTGGTGTGCCATTACCCTGATGTGTTTCCTGCTGAGCTTCCATGTATACCTCCTGAGCGTGATGTGGTTTTTGAAATCAAATTGGTTCCTGGTACACAACCTATCCATAAGACTCCATATCGGATGGCTCCAAAAGAGCAGGTTGAGTTGAAGCGGCAGTTAGATGACCTTCTTGCTAAGGGTTTTATCAGACCTAGCAAGTCGCCTTGGGCTTTTCCTGTGCTATTTGTGGAAAAGAAGGATGGTACCAAGAGACTATGTGTGGATTATCGGGACCTTAATCGAGAGACCATCAAGAATAAATATCATTTACCTCGTATTGATGTGCTCTTTGAGCAATTGCAGGGTGCTAAAGTATTCTCTAAGATTGATTTGAACTCTGGCTATCATCAGTTGAGAATACGAGAAGAAGATATAGAGAAGACAGCATTTAGCACTAGGTATGGGCATTATGAATACATCGTTATGTCTTTTGGACTAACAAATGCCCCTGCCGTGTTTATGGAAGCTATGAATATGATGCTACATGAATACTTGGATGATTTTGTCGTTGTTTTCCTTGGCGATATCCTGATTTACTCTAAGTCCGAGGAAGAACATGGCGACATCTTAGTCTTGTTCGGATGCTCTTCGGGAAGAATCAGTTCTATGGTAAATTGAAGAAGTGTGCTTTTTGGCTTTCTGAAGTGTCTTTCCTTGGTCATGTTATTAATCAATATGGCATTTCAGTTGATCCTAAGAATGTTGCTAGTGTGGTCAATTGGCGAGACCTACTATAGTGACGGAAATTCGTAGTTTTCTTGGTCTTGTTGGATATTATCGGTTTTTTTGTGCAAAATTTCTCTAGTATTGCAAAGCCGATGACGAGACTTACCGAGAAGGGTGTACCTTTTGTGTGGGACAATGATTGCGAGTCTAGTTTTCAGACTTTGAAGAAAAAATTGGTAAATGCTCCTATCTTGGCTTTGCGATGAGTGAAAAGCGCTACACGGTATATCTGAGATGCATCTCGGGTTGGTCTTGGGTGTGTTTTGATGCAAGATGGCAAGGTGATTGCTTATGGCTCTAGGCAGTTGAAGAAGCATGAGAGAAATTATCCTACCCATGATCTTGAGTTAGCTGCTGTTGTGTTTGCCTTGAAGTCATGGAGGCATTATCTCTATGGGGAGTCTTGTGACATTTATACCGACCATAAGAGTCTTAAATATATTTTCACTTTCGAAGGAGCTAAATCTAAGGCAGCGTAGGTGGCTAGAGTTGATAAAAGATTATGATCTTACAATTCAGTATCATCCAGGGAAAGCGAATGTGGTGGCAGATGCTCTTAGTAGAACCGGTGTTCCGAAGGTTGCAATGCCATTGGTTGCAGATTTGGATCGTATGGGTGTCTCCTTATGCTATGCAGGCGTTGCAAGAAAGGAGACTGAGATGCTCATTCAGTCAAACCTTCTTGACAGGATCCGTGAAGCTCAAAAAGTATGATCGCTTGATTCAGGAGGTTCGCAAGAGGATTGGTGATGGCAAACCTCGTGAGTTTACTATTGATGAAAATGATGTGGTTCGTTTTAGGGGGACGCCTTTGTGTACCACAAAAATCAGATGTCAAGATGGATATCTTAAGAGAAGCTCATCGTACTCCATACACAGTTCATCCTGGTGAGACAAAGATGTATAGAGATTTGAAGCAGAGCTTTTGGTGGAAAAGGATGAAAGTTGATGTTGCCAAGTATGTGGCTACTTGCGGTGTGAGCCAGCAAGTGAAGGCTGAGCATAAGAGGCCTGCAGGATTGTTGAAGCCCCTAGAGATTCAGAGTGGAAGTGGGAATATATCACTATGGATTTCGTGGTTGGTTTACCACGTTCTCCTCGAGGTAAAGATGTAATTTGGGTTGTTGTGGATAGACTCACTAAGGTGGCTCATTTTATTCCAATGAAGACCACAGATTCTGCTCCAGACTTAGTCCCCTTGTATATGAAAGAGATAGTGAGGTTGCATGGTGTGCCAAAGTCTATCGTTTCCGATCGAGACCCCAAATTCGCCTCTAACTTTTGGGAGAGTTTGCAAAGCGCTTTGGGGACGAGGCTTGACATGAGTGTGGCTTTTCATCCCCAGATGGTCAGTCTGGGCGCACTATCCAGACCTTGGAGGACATGCTACGTGCTTGTGTCCTCTCTTGGAAGGGCAGTTGGGAGGATCATCTAGCCTTGGCAGAGTTTGCTTATAATAATAGCTATCACGCTAGTATAAAGATGGCACCATATGAGGCTTTATATGGTAGAAGATGCATCTCACCATTGTGTTGGGAAACATTGGGAGAGAGGTCTTTAGTTGGTCCAAGTTGGATTCAACAGACTACTGACAAGGTGCAAGAGATACGTCAGAATATGTTGGCCGCTCAGAGCCGCCAGAAAAGCTATGCAGATGTCCGAAGGCGAGACCTTGAGTTCGCAGTGGGTGATCAAGTTCTTCTCAGAGTATCGCCTACTAAAGGTGTTGTGCGATTTGGTACTACTGGGAAGCTTAGCCCGAGGTACATTGGACCTTTTGATATCATAGCCCGGGTTGGTAGCTTGGCTTATCGCTTGCAGTTGCCTGAGTCGATGAAGGGAGTTCATAATGTTTTCCATGTCTCCATGTTGAGAAAGTATTTGCGGGATCCCGAGCATAAGATTGACTTAGAGTCAATTCAGGTGGAGCAAAACTTGACAGTGAAGTGTCGCCCGATCCATATTTTAGAATCATCAGATCGTGTGCTAAGGACAAGGATTATCAAATATGTGAGAGTTCTATGGACGAACCAGACTGAACGTGAAGCGACTTGGGAACTTGAGGTACAGATGCGTAAGGAGTATCCAGAACTATTTGACACGGTGAGTTTTATGATGTTAAGCGGGTTTACCATTCTTTTGGTTTCAATCATAGAAATGGTAGAATTCGAGGACGGATTCTATTAATGGGGGTAGAATGTAACACCAAAAAAAAGAAAGAAAGGAAGAGACTTGTTGGGCTGGATAGGCCAGGCCCATGCCCAAGATATATCCAGAAGCTCCTCTCCCTTCTCTGTACTTCATCTCCTCCAAATCAGTCCCTCTCCCCTTCTCACGTTACTCTCTCTTCCCCTTGCTCTTCCATGGCTTCCCTTCCATAAATCTCCCACTACAGCGCCAAACCCTTAGGGGGAAATCTAGCAAAACTGATCAGCCACATCAAGAGGAGCAAGAAGAGGTGCATCTTCCTTGGAGATCGGTCCCTCCCCACCCCATCTCGTTGCCCTAGGGTTTGTGGATAACCAAGCAACCATTCGTGGGAGAGATCCCTGTCCTCCTCTAGGTATGGAACTCAATCGACTCTTCCCTGTGTTAGGATTGGACACCAAGTTTAAGCCTTAAACTGAACATGAGCTGGGTTTTCATGTTTTCTTTCCCTCCCTGTACAGCAGTGGATTCGTCCTGTGTTGAGGTCCTTGCCGGCCGAATTAGAAAATCATATGTGAAAGGAAATCGTAGGCCTTTTAAAGACCTTTCCAACGAGTATTTAAGCTTAATTTTTCGTTGAGTATAGCAAAAGTTGTGGCTTTCTGAATATTGCTGAATGTTAGTGCTGTCAGGTTGGGGGCAGTTTCGAACTGCAGTTTTCAGCGTCGTTTTAGAAGTTCTTGAGGCCAATTTAGTTCAGGGCGTTATGGAGTATTTGTAGTACTTCATGTGAACTTTTTATTGAGTATTCAAACTCTATTTTAGGACTTATGGTTTGGGAGGTGTGGGTTTTCTGAAGACAGAGTTGCTGCTCTAGAAACCCAGAGCAGTCTGTTGCTTTGTAGGCTGCATGAAAAAAATATTAGATGTTGAAATTCTAATTTTTGGTGAACACTAAGGTAGTAGCTTATTCTGTGTAGATGCTTGTTAGCCATTTATTTGTGATCAACTGCTACAGCTTTAGAGTTACAAAAAAGAGAACAAGCAACACTGTTGCTGTTTGTTGATGGTCAAGTGGGGTTGTTTTACCGATTGTTTGTTCGGACGTAGGGACGTTTTGTGCTTTGTTTACTAGTGATATATGGAATATTTGTACTAAGTTCTTTGTTCCAAAACAGGTGGTAGTGCTTGAATCGCCCATAGCTCTTTTGACCCTCTTCGGTAAAAGGCAAGTGGATGTAGCATTGGTTTGCTACTGTTTTGACTTGTTATCTTAATACCCTACACCAAAATGTTGGAACCCATGTCATAACAACTCTGAACTGAACCTTATTATATTCCTAGCTCAGCCATAATGGGATGCCTTATTTCTTTATATATATATGATGTTGTGATGCAAGCACAATTCATGTGGTCGAATCACATGCTTTGGAGAAGGTGAAGGTTATATTGCTATTATTATAGCAGATCATAAGCACTGCATCATTCAAATGCATTGGAAGTTATGTCGTTGACCTATGGTCTCGACCGTACTGGTACAGCATCATGGGATGCAGCTCCATACCTTGTTGGGTATGCAGGCAGAAGTCATTTACATTGCATTCATATGCATTTATGAATTATATTGGAAGTGACTTATCCTTGGTATTATTATTGGAGGTGTATCATCCCTGTAGTGTTCTATTTGGAAGTTGTTTTTCTTTACTTCAATCTAATATTTGTCCTGTCCTTAAAAGTGTATTTTAGTATTAAATCATGGATAACATAACGTGTGGTCAAAAATAGTTTGGCAAAATCAGATTTACTTGCTGAGATGTTTCATCTCACTCTTGCATTACTCCTTCCAGGTACTCGTGCTGGTTACTAGGATGGGAAGGGAGCTAGTTGCACGTTTCACACACCTTGTTTCAGAGACAACCATAATGGCTTAGCTGTATAATTAGTTTTGGGAATGGTTGTTCTAAGGGTGGTCATGTAAACTAATCTCCTAGCATAACTCCTTTTGCTCTGGATGTTTATCTAATGCTAGTGTGGTAAATATGTGACTTATATTTGTTCTCTCTTCTGAGTTGCTTGTAAATGCAAATGAGGTGCTGCCGTTTTTTTAATTTATTCATTTAGTATGTTTGGCTAGTTTTTTGTGATGTGTAGTAGCATCCCAGAAGGGTTTGTGGTTCTGGGGTGTTACAGTTGGTACCGGAGCTAGTTTTAGATTCTCGGAAAAATAAGGATTAAATTGACACACTTGCACTTTTAGGATGGGTATTTATTGTTTTACCTGTTCTTAATTGTTATGACATGATATGTTATATATATACCATGTTCCATTTGTGGTTAGTGTGGCCTTATTTTGTTTTCTTAATGGGGTTACCGTTTGTTTATCGTGGTGGCTGTAGCTATGCCGCTGAAGAAAGGAAAACGGGTCGACCAGCGACTACTACCGTAGCAACCGCTGGTGCTACCGCGGATCACAATCAACCTCTTGATCCAGCGGCAATGGTAGCTTCAATGCAAGCGATGCAGCAGGAGTTGGAGGCCTTGAAACAAGCTGCAAATGCTGGCACCACTACTGTTGCTACCGCTGCTACTACTACTAGCACTATTCCTACTGCGGGTGCGAATCCCACGGGTGTTCCTCAGACTATGGTTCCAGTCAGTGGTATTTCTCTTGTCAAGTGGATTGGCATGAAGCTGGATTCTTTTGATGGCAGTGGATCTCCAGTTGATGTAGCAGATTGGCTAAGTTATGTGGAGGATAAGATGGAGGTCTTTCAGGTGGATTATGGGGATCGTATTCGCTATGGGACACAGTTGCTAAAGGGTGAGGCCCAGATATGGTGGAGAGGCGTGCAGGCATCTCATTCGTCTACACCTGGATCTTTGAGTTGGCATGTTTTGGCCAGGCAGTTTGAGAGGAGGTTTTACCCAACCACTTTCCTTGAGAAGATGAAGATAGACCTGCAAACCTATAGGCAGGATAAGAAAACAGTGGCAGAGTATGAGGTGGGCTTCAACAAGATTGTTCGCTTTGTTCCACATGTGGCTGGTAATGAGGCAGAGAAGGCAAGCCAGTTTCGTCAAGGTTTGAAGCCCTCCATCAGGCACACATTGGGGGCCTTTCCACTTGTGGACTTCCGCACCACTGTGGAGCAGGCTTTAGGTGTGGAGATGCAACAACAATATACAAATGAAATTCAGAAATCTAGTGGAGATCAGTCTCGCTCTATGGATGACAAGAAGGGCCAATCTGGTGGTCCAGCTCACAAGAAGGGGAAGTTTCAACGTCACCATCCATACCGTGGCAAGTCATCTCACTTTAGTTCTTCAGGAGGAAGCACACCTCAGTATCGGGCTGTTCCTAAACCCGGTTTGGGGCTAGTGTGTTTTCGCTGTGGTGATGCGCACCGACGTGCAGAGTGCAAGTGGAATGGGAGATGTTCCATTTGTGCTCAGGATCACAAGGATGTGGTGTGTAGGAGGAATCCAAATGCAAAGCTTTGTTGGGAACCAATGTCTTCTTCAGCCACTAGTGGCACTGTCAACATATTGACATCTACACCACAACATGATTCTATGCCACCTACTCACCAGTACTTGGCTGTACCACCTTACCCTCAGTACTTGGCAGCTCCTTCTACACCGGTTGCTCCTTCAATGCCACAGGATGGGAGTCTTCGACTTCCACAGCCTACTACTTTTCCAGTGTATCCACTACCCTGGACTTCTACACCTACTGGTTCTTCAGTAGCCGCTTCTTCCTCTGTGGGTGTTCCTGGAGCTTATGTGTTGCCCTCTATTAATGACAACAAGGGAGGTGTTGTTACAGGTACTATCTTAGTTGATTCATTTGATGCATACGCGCTTTTTGACTCTGGCGCTAGTTTCTCGTTTGTCTCGGAGGGCTTTGTGGGCACGTGCTGGCCTTTCTATGCAGAAGATTGGTCAGCCCATTGTGGTCAGTTCTGCTAAAGGTTTTATATCTAGTCATTCAGTTTGTCGGGTTGCTCTATCGTTGTTGCTGATGAGGGGTTTATTGCTAATCTTGTGGTGATTCCCCTTGAGTCATTTGATGTTATTTTGGGTATGGATTGGCTTTCTCAATATAGGGCTGTTATCTCTTGTTTCTGGAAGACGGTATCTTTGCAGACACCTTCAGATAGAGAGGTAATCTTTGTAGGTAGTGCTATGAAGTACTCCCTTGCATTGCTATGTCTGTTGTTCCAAGACCGTTGGACTAGGAAATCTGGAATTCTCTTCTCTATGGTGGATGGTAGTGAGGTTGTTTTTACAGTGGAGGACATACCAGTGGTGTGCCATTACCCTGATGTGTTTCCTGCTGAGCTTCCATGTATACCTCCTGAGCGTGATGTGGTTTTTGAAATCAAATTGGTTCCTGGTACACAACCTATCCATAAGACTCCATATCGGATGGCTCCAAAAGAGCAGGTTGAGTTGAAGCGGCAGTTAGATGACCTTCTTGCTAAGGGTTTTATCAGACCTAGCAAGTAAGCCTTGGGCTTTTTCCTGTGCTATTTGTGGAAAAGAAGGATGGTACCAAGAGACTATGTGTGGATTATCGGGACCTTAATCGAGAGACCATCAAGAATAAATATCATTTACCTCGTATTGATGTGCTCTTTGAGCAATTGCAGGGTGCTAAAGTATTCTCTAAGATTGATTTGAACTCTGGCTATCATCAGTTGAGAATACGAGAAGAAGATATAGAGAAGACAGCATTTAGCACTAGGTATGGGCATTATGAATACATCGTTATGTCTTTTGGACTAACAAATGCCCCTGCCGTGTTTATGGAAGCTATGAATATGATGCTACATGAATACTTGGATGATTTTGTCGTTGTTTTCCTTGACGATATCCTGATTTACTCTAAGTCTGAGGAAGAACATGAGCGACATCTTAGTCTTGTTCTGGATGCTCTTCGGAAGAATCAGTTCTATGGTAAATTGAAGAAGTGTGCTTTTTGGCTTTCTGAAGTGTCTTTCCTTGGTCATGTTATTAATCAATATGGCATTTCAGTTGATCCTAAGAATGTTGCTAGTGTGGTCAATTGGCAGAGACCTACTATAGTGACGGAAATTCGTAGTTTTCTTGGTCTTGTTGGATATTATCGGCGTTTTGTGCAAAATTTCTCTAGTATTGCAAAGCCGATGACGAGACTTACCGAGAAGGGTGTACCTTTTGTGTGGGACAATGATTGCGAGTCTAGTTTTCAGACTTTGAAGAAAAAATTGGTAAATGCTCCTATCTTGGCTTTGCCAGTGAGTGAAAAGCGCTACACGGTATATACAGATGCATCTCGGGTTGGTCTTGGGTGTGTTTTGATGCAAGATGGCAAGGTGATTGCTTATGGCTCTAGGCAGTTGAAGAAGCATGAGAGAAATTATCCTACCCATGATCTTGAGTTAGCTGCTGTTGTGTTTGCCTTGAAGTCATGGAGGCATTATCTCTATGGGGAGTCTTGTGACATTTATACCGACCATAAGAGTCTTAAATATATTTTCACTCAGAAGGAGCTAAATCTAAGGCAGCGTAGGTGGCTAGAGTTGATAAAAGATTATGATCTTACAATTCAGTATCATCCAGGGAAAGCGAATGTGGTGGCAGATGCTCTTAGTAGAACCGGTGTTCCGAAGGTTGCAATGCCATTGGTTGCAGATTTGGATCGTATGGGTGTCTCCTTATGCTATGCAGGCGTTGCAAGAAAGGAGACTGAGATGCTCATTCAGTCAAACCTTCTTGACAGGATCCGTGAAGCTCAAAAGTATGATCGCTTGATTCAGGAGGTTCGCAAGAGGATTGGTGATGGCAAACCTCGTGAGTTTACTATTGATGAAAATGATGTGGTTCGTTTTAGGGGACGCCTTTGTGTACCACAAAAATCAGATGTCAAGATGGATATCTTAAGAGAAGCTCATCGTACTCCATACACAGTTCATCCTGGTGAGACAAAGATGTATAGAGATTTGAAGCAGAGCTTTTGGTGGAAAAGGATGAAAGTTGATGTTGCCAAGTATGTGGCTACTTGCGGTGTGAGCCAGCAAGTGAAGGCTGAGCATAAGAGGCCTGCAGGATTGTTGAAGCCCCTAGAGATTCCAGAGTGGAAGTGGGAATATATCACTATGGATTTCGTGGTTGGTTTACCACGTTCTCCTCGAGGTAAAGATGTAATTTGGGTTGTTGTGGATAGACTCACTAAGGTGGCTCATTTTATTCCAATGAAGACCACAGATTCTGCTCCAGACTTAGTCCCCTTGTATATGAAAGAGATAGTGAGGTTGCATGGTGTGCCAAAGTCTATCGTTTCCGATCGAGACCCCAAATTCGCCTCTAACTTTTGGGAGAGTTTGCAAAGCGCTTTGGGGACGAGGCTTGACATGAGTGTGGCTTTTCATCCCCAGATGGTCAGTCCGAGCGCACTATCCAGACCTTGGAGGACATGCTACGTGCTTGTGTCCTCTCTTGGAAGGGCAGTTGGGAGGATCATCTAGCCTTGGCAGAGTTTGCTTATAATAATAGCTATCACGCTAGTATAAAGATGGCACCATATGAGGCTTTATATGGTAGAAGATGCATCTCACCATTGTGTTGGGAAACATTGGGAGAGAGGTCTTTAGTTGGTCCAAGTTGGATTCAACAGACTACTGACAAGGTGCAAGAGATACGTCAGAATATGTTGGCCATTTCGAGCCGCCGGAAAAGCTATGCAGATGTCGAAGGCGAGACCTTGAGTTCGCAGTGGGTGATCAAGTTCTTCTCAGAGTATCGCCTACTAAAGGTGTTGTGCGATTTGGTACTACTGGGAAGCTTAGCCCGAGGTACATTGGACCTTTTGATATCATAGCCCGGGTTGGTAGCTTGGCTTATCGCTTGCAGTTGCCTGAGTCGATGAAGGGAGTTCATAATGTTTTCCATGTCTCCATGTTGAGAAAGTATTTGCGGGATCCCGAGCATAAGATTGACTTAGAGTCAATTCAGGTGGAGCAAAACTTGACAGTGAAGTGTCGCCCGATCCATATTTTAGAATCATCAGATCGTGTGCTAAGGACAAGGATTATCAAATATGTGAGAGTTCTATGGACGAACCAGACTGAACGTGAAGCGACTTGGGAACTTGAGGTACAGATGCGTAAGGAGTATCCAGAACTATTTGACACCGGTGAGTTTTATGATGTTAAGCCGGGTTTACCATTCTTTTGGTTTCAATCATAGAAATGGTAGAATTCGAGGACGGATTCTATTAAGGGGGGTAGAATGTAACACCAAAAAAAAGAAAGAAAGGAAGAGACTTGTTGGGCTGGATAGGCCAGGCCCATGCCCAAGATATATCCAGAAGCTCCTCTCCCTTCTCTGTACTTCATCTCCTCCAAATCAGTCCCTCTCCCCTTCTCACGTTACTCTCTCTTCCCCTTGCTCTTCCATGGCTTCCCTTCCATAAATCTCCCACTACAGCGCCAAACCCTTAGGGGAAATCTAGCAAAACTGATCAGCCACATCAAGAGGAGCAAGAAGAGGTGCATCTTCCTTGGAGATCGGTCCCTCCCCCACCCCATCTCGTTGCCCTAGGGTTTGTGGATAACCAAGCAACCATTCGTGGGAGAGATCCCTGTCCTCCTCTAGGTATGGAACTCAATCGACTCTTCCCTGTGTTAGGATTGGACACCAAGTTTAAGCCTTAAACTGAACATGAGCTGGGTTTTCATGTTTTCTTTCCCTCCCTGTACAGCAGTGGATTCGTCCTGTGTTGAGGTCCTTGCCGGCCGAATTAGAAAATCATATGTGAAAGGAAATCGTAGGCCTTTTAAAGACCTTTCCAACGAGTATTTAAGCTTAATTTTTCGTTGAGTATAGCAAAAGTTGTGGCTTTCTGAATATTGCTGAATGTTAGTGCTGTCAGGTTGGGGGCAGTTTCGAACTGCAGTTTTCAGCGTCGTTTTTAGAAGTTCTTCGAGGCCAATTTAGTTCAGGGCGTTATGGAGTATTTGTAGTACTTCATGTGAACTTTTTATTGAGTATTCAAACTCTATTTTAGGACTTATGGTTTGGGAGGTGTGGGTTTTCTGAAGACAGAGTTGCTGCTCTAGAAACCCAGAGCAGTCTGTTGCTTTGTAGGCTGCATGAAAAATATTAGATGTTGAAATTCTAATTTTTGGTGAACACTAAGGTAGTAGCTTATTCTGTGTAGATGCTTGTTAGCCATTTATTTGTGATCAACTGCTACAGCTTTAGAGTTACAAAAAAAAAGAGAACAAGCAACACTGTTGCTGTTTGTTGACGGTCAAGTGGGGTTGTTTTACCGATTGTTTGTTCGGACGTAGGGGACGTTTTGTGCTTTGTTTACTAGTGATATATGGAATATTTGTACTAAGTTCTTTGTTCCAAAACAGGTGGTAGTGCTTGAATCGCCCATAGCTCTTTTGACCCTCTTTGGTAAAAGGCAAGTGGATGTAGCATTGGTTTGCTACTGTTTTGACTTGTTATCTTAATACCCTACACCAAAATGTTGGAACCCATGTCATAACAACTCTGAACTGAACCTTATTATATTCCTAGCTCAGCCATAATGGGATGCCTTATTTCTTTTTATATATATATGATGTTGTGATGCAAGCACAATTCATGTGGTCGAATCACATGCTTTGGAGAAGGTGAAGGTTATATTGCTATTATTATAGCAGATCATAAGCACTGCATCATTCAAATGCATTGGAAGTTATGTCGTTGACCTATGGTCTCGACCGTACTGGTACAGCATCATGGGATGCAGCTCCATACCTTGTTGGGTATGCAGGCAGAAGTCATTTACATTGCATTCATATGCATTTATGAATTATATTGGAAGTGACTTATCCTTGGTATTATTATTGGAGGTGTATCATCCCTGTAGTGTTCTATTTGGAAGTTGTTTTCTTTACTTCAATCTAATATTTGTCCTGTCCTTAAAAGTGTATTTTAGTATTAAATCATGGATAACATAACGTGTGGTCAAAAATAGTTTGGCAAAATCAGATTTACTTGCTGAGATGTTTCATCTCACTCTTGCATTACTCCTTCCAGGTACTCGTGCTGGTTACTAGGATGGGAAGGGAGCTAGTTGCACGTTTCACACACCTTGTTTCAGAGACAACCATAATGGCTTAGCTGTATAATTAGTTTTGGGAATGGTTGTTCTAAGGGTGGTCATGTAAACTAATCTCCTAGCATAACTCCTTTTGCTCTGGATGTTTATCTAATGCTAGTGTGGTAAATATGTGACTTATATTTGTTCTCTCTTCTGAGTTGCTTGTAAATGCAAATGAGGTGCTGCCGTTTTTTTTAATTTATTCATTTAGTATGTTTGGCTAGTTTTTGTGATGTGTAGTAGCATCCCAGAAGGGTTTGTGGTTCTGGGGTGTTACAGTTGGTACCGGAGCTAGTTTTAGATTCTCGGAAAAATAAGGATTAAATTGACACACTTGCACTTTTAGGATGGGTATTTATTGTTTTACCTGTTCTTAATTGTTATGACATGATATGTTATATATATACCATGTTCCATTTGTGGTTAGTGTGGCCTTATTTTGTTTTCTTAATGGGGTTACCGTTTGTTTATCGTGGTGGCTGTAGCTATGCCGCTGAAGAAAGGGAACGGGGTCGACCAGCGACTACTACCGTAGCAACCGCTGGTGCTACCGCGGATCACAATCAACCTCTTGATCCAGCGGCAATGGTAGCTTCAATGCAAGCGATGCAGCAGGAGTTGGAGGCCTTGAAACAAGCTGCAAATGCTGGCACCACTACTGTTGCTACCGCTGCTACTACTACTAGCACTATTCCTACTGCGGGTGCGAATCCCACGGGTGTTCCTCAGACTACGGTTCCAGTCAGTGGTATTTCTCTTGTCAAGTGGATTGGCATGAAGCTGGATTCTTTTGATGGCAGTGGATCTCCAGTTGATGCAGCAGATTGGCTAAGTTATGTGGAGGATAAGATGGAGGTCTTTCAGGTGGATTATGGGGATCGTATTCGCTATGGGACACAGTTGCTAAAGGGTGAGGCCCAGATATGGTGGAGAGGCGTGCAGGCATCTCATTCGTCTACACCTGGATCTTTGAGTTGGCATGTTTTGGCCAGGCAGTTTGAGAGGAGGTTTTACCCAACCACTTTCCTTGAGAAGATGAAGATAGACCAAAGCTATAGTGAAGTTTGTTCTCAACCACCGGCATGTCCTAGCAATTTTGAGAAGCAATTCATAGCTGGATCTCTTAAGGGTTGCAAAGACAAGATTTGCGTCCCACTATATTTTGCTGAAGAGGCTAAGTGAGTGCTGAGAAGCACTTGCTACCACGATGGCCATAAAACAATGGACGGATTGAATGAAGGTCAATAACAGCGATCAGTATGCAAAGGTTGCAGTTCAAACTATCAATAATGAAGTATTTAGGGGAGAGGTTGAGAATGTATAGCTCTGACAAAGCTGTTTTTCTTAATAGTTAAATACAGTGATGGAGAAGGTCCCAAAATGGGTGAGGTATATGAAAGAATGGACAATATGCTAGGAGAGAGAACATATGTCGTGACCCACGATGATTATCCTCACATTACGATTTTCCTAAGGTTAATGAGATAATTATTAACAGGTGGACCAAAATGAACGTCCTACTCCATTGCCTGGCTTTTGCACAATGCCCAAAGTTTCATGATACTGATTATTTGAAAACACCTGCTCCTAGAGGCATTCCAAGAAAAACTCCAAATCAAGACGAGGAGGTTATGAGAGGGGGTGCTAGAAGCTTTTCATAAAATAACAAATGGTGATGCTGAGTGAAAGACATTGCAAGAAGAATGTATTGCATTTCACATGAAGAAATGCATGTTTGCATTGCCGTCTATTCAGAATGATGCAACCGCAATGTCACCAATTGATTTGTGAACTAACTATGGCTCAGAAACTCCAAATGCAGAAGTTGCTTTGAAGGTTCCATCTCAGCCAATCAGTAGCTCCACGGCTGAAAGAAGTTGGAGTACATATCCATTTGTATGGAATGTGAAGAGAAACATGCTAAACTAAAAAACTGTAGATAAATTGGTTTATGTCCACTCCAACATTCGTCTTCAGTCACGTTTTTCAGAGAGCTATAGAGCAGGGCCTAGCAGCAAATGGGACGCTTATCTAGATGATGCTTCCTTGGAGGAATCAAGGTTGAAGTTCGAGTAGCTATGCTGGAAAGATTTGGAGAAAGATGTGGTCAATAATTGATTGGTATGAAGCTGTCATATAATTAAAAAAAACTAAGCTTTATAGATTGTACTTTGTACTGTGTATAATTTGAATCAATGGCTAATGTTTAAACTTTATAGGAGTTTGCGTCTGCTAGAGTGGATCAGCATTTAGTGGAGTAGAGGAGTCAAGAGTCAAGACTACATCAACGCTGAGGTGAAAGAGCATGGCTACTTGCTGTCGTCGTTTTTTAGTCTTCCTTTCATTTAAATAAAGTTAGTGGTGAGGTTGAGTTCGAGATCAGTCATAAACTATACTCTATTTGATTGGATCATGTAATAAGTTAATTTAATTACGTATTTCAGTTTGCATTGGAGATGTTTGCTGGTAATTTAGTACTTGTGCCTACTACTCAATTCATGGTCATCGACCTAGGCTCTGTACCAGGTTCATCGACCGAGGACCGTTGGGTTTGTGGCATAGTACCAGGGCCATCGACCCAAAACCACTAGGGTCGCGACCCACGCATAACATTTGGATTCATGTACCAAATGTTTAGTTTTCGTACCATAGAGGTATACCCCTTTGTACCACATTTTTTTCAAACGTTGACCTGTGTCGCTCGACTTTGTCCCTCGACCCGATCGACCCAAAATTCATGAAACTATGAGTTGGACAACTTGCATGTTGAGTTATTAGCAATTGAGGCTTTGCCGAGTTAAGTTGTTGGCGTGGTCCGGGAGTTGTGGTGGAGAGTGAGAGGGAGACAGATAGGGAAGGGGGTCTAGGCCGCTGCGCCGCGCCGAGATCCCAACTACTCGCTGGAACCTGCGGCAGACTTGAGTTGCGCCACATTGGGGTCCGGGCCGCTGCACCACGCCAGGATCCCGATTGCTTTTTGGCACCCGCGGAGGCATCGAGCGCGACCGCTCGCTGGCACCCGCTGCGGCCTCCTACCGCGTCGCAAGAGGCGGTTGCGAGCTCCACAGAGTTGTGCGCAAGTTCATGCGCATGGAGTAGTCGCCGAGAACGAAGGGGATGCATGCGCGGTGGGGAGAAGAGATAGCAACCGAGGGATTTGGTACCGTGAATGAAGGGGAAGGATGCGGTGGGGAGAAGAGGTTGGGACCGAGAGATTTGGCTGCGTGCTACGGCAACTTACGAAGGAGAGAGAGAGAGAGAGAGAGAGAGAGAGGTAATGGACACAAGAGAACATTTAACTGGGACCAATAAAACTTTTGGGTCCGGGACTTTAGATCACCGGCGGGTTTACAAAAACACCCGACACTGATGGAAATCATTGTCGGTGTTTTATATCAACCGGTAGTGAGCTGTACTTTTCCTGTCGGATCTTGGCCGGTCTCAACTATTTTCTAATTTTGAAGCCACGAAAGGGTCTTCACTGCCGATTTTTGAACTCCGGTAGTGATAGGGACGGTAGTGATGTATGATAATATAGCAACACACTGAATATTCTTATTAGATAAGTGTTTTGATGCAACCATGTTATCATATTCAGTTTGTTATCTGTCAAGAAGAAACTGCCCGCATCATCTTAGAGAAATAGGAAGTCAAGACATTTTAAGACTTGATACCTATCTCAGATCGGTTGGATTCCGACGATCGGTGACACGTCGGCGACGAGCTTGACGACGGCGGTGGCAATCGGGGTTGCCGGAGGGGGTTAGGCGTGGGCGGCAATAGGGGTTGCCGGGGTGTTGGTACTAGCAGTAATCCGGGTTGCCGGGACTATTGAGGAAGAGGAAGAAGAGGAGGAAGACGGTGAGTGCTGCGTGGCAATGGCAGTGGCGCTAGGGGGCGGCAGCGCACGTGGGCGAGGAGGAAGAGAGGGCCTAGAGCTGGAGAGCTGAAGCTGTTGGGTGTTACCCCTTTATTTTTCTTCTTAAGGATCAACTGATTATATCTTCCTTATATTTATTGTCCTAGGAAAACTTGCATGAGAAGTAAATCTCTCTTTATTTCCTAATCTATTTCTATCTTATCCCTAAATAATATTACTTAACGAGGAAGCAAACAACGCGATGACGACAGGTGGAGGCGGGTGGCGACGGCCAGGGGCACGCGTGCGCGCAGCCTGCCCCGTCTTGGGCTGCCGGGCCGGCCCCTTAGGGCTGTGACAGGCCCTTTTGGGCCCCCTCTTGACGGCACATGACAATACCCCTGTTGGCCTAAACGCTAAACAGTCGGTCACCCCTCTTTTAGCGTTTAGTCAGACTATACGGCTGATTAAACATGCCAAAAAATGGATTAAGCGGGATTAAATGGACTACACGGCCAACACGGTTGACTACCGAGTAGCATTTAAACGCGTTTAGACGGCCGTTTAATACCGTTTAGGAAAACAAGGCTTGATACAATAGATGATCTGTAGTATGCAAATATTCACTTGCTTCTTTGTAGTCTGACCAGACCAAGATGATGCACTTTTTGTAGGGCTTTGGAAATATCACTTGTTATTTATTTTAGAACTTGGCAACGTTCAGCCCCATCTAGCAAGAGTTAGTAAATGCATTTGTAAAGGCTCGGTGGCAACTTGGTCTGTCATTTTTCCATTTGTAAATTGTGCTGCACCATTTCAGTTTGGCTGAACTAAGCAGCTGTGAGTTTGTAAATTGAGTTTGGTTGGAATAAATTTAGCCATTGTGCTTTATAGAACCAAAGTAGTTAAATAGGCGCCCATATTCTAATTTGATTGTCACAATTCAGTACCATATAGAACCAAAGTAATTTCTGAATTTCATTTACGATCACATTCTCTATTTTTCCTTCTTGGTGCACTTCTGAATTTCATGATGAGGTTTAGGGAATAGCAGCTTATAAAGCATGCAGTAGAGCATATACAACTTGACCAAGAAAAATGGAAACACAGTATCAATCTGGTATCTTGGAAAACTAAACATATGTTCACCGAAAGAATGCAATCCGACAGGTAAAATATCATCTATACTTGTTGTGTACATGGCAATGCCAGACCAACAATGGTATCTGTATTTCTCTCATTTTATTTTTAAAATTTTGCACAGTGTAAGTTGTGGATTATGGATGCTTAATTATATGGAGTATTGGACCGAAGTACTTTATTGACCCTATTACCCAGGTAATTTGATCATAACAATATTTCTAAATATTTTCTTGGATTGGTTAATAATCAGGACTTGCTCATATTTACATGATGATATAAGTAACTTTAGGTTCAAGCTACAATTGATCTTGTATAACTCCAAGCTAAACATAGCGAGAGGGTTACAGGATGATGGGCAAGATGAGGACGCCAACAATAATCAGGATGTTGATGTTATGATGCTCAATGATTCGGATGACATAGAAATGTTAGTCTCTCAAAAATAACATTGACAAACAAGCAAGATCTATTGTCTGGAATTCAGTCTTGGATCTTATTGAATGGCGACCCTAAGGCTTTAGATTAAGTCATTCTAAAGTAAATTATTTTATTCTAATTTAATGATTTTTCATCGCCCTTCTTAGAAATGCTAAAAAGTATAACTTGTTCGTTATCTTGGTTTTTTAGCAAAGAATGGGTCCGAAGCACGCGACCCTATCCAGTTTCTTTAACTTCGCAGAAATATTGGTGATATTTTAAATGGAAATATGGAGTTGGATCATAATTGCTCCAACCTTGTTGTTTGGATGGCTACATCCAACAATGCCTCTGTTGAAGAAAGGCAAATACCACTATATGGACCTCCAGTTCATTGTGAGTTAATATAATTATTCACTAATATATTAGCTGTATCATTAATGAAATATAATGCTATTTTTTTTGCAAAATAAACAGTCGAGAACTCAATTTGGGACGAGACTCAAGATGTTGTGGCACAGGATAGACTATAACGAACTAGCAATTGCTTCAGTGCAAGCTTGATAGGGACTACAAAATTTAGAATTGTAGCACCGTATGAGATGTTCATTAAACTCCTTTGAAAACTTATATTTTGTTTTGCACTTATTGTCCTTGTGTTTCTTTACAGGTTCTATTGCCATATTATCGAGACAGAAACTATATTTTATACATATTTGATAGGGCTAACAAAATTGTGCACATTTTGATCCGCATTCTCCAAATCTAAAGTGCATGAGTGCAAATCGAATCATGCCATATACATATATATGCATTAGATTTGGTTTTGAATAATTTCAATCTTGCATGACATTGGTCAGTCCTACGTGGACCGGGGATATTTTTCTTCTAACATCGTGAATTAAAAAGGAACCATCCAAAATTTACAAACTGGTAACAACTTAAATTATGTTTTCTCTTATTGTTAAATATATATTCATTTGATTTCACTACAACAAATAAACACTTGCTCTCAACTTCTCCAGGAAATTGGCTGGCTTCATTGTCTACAACTTCCTAAAGTTGTGGAATAATGGCAAAAGATCATTGTCGTTTATCAACACAGTAAGCATACAAAATTTCTATTTATATTTTATACGTTATATAGCAAATTCATAAGTTATGTATTTGCTACACATTATATAGAAAAGAGCAGCGCAAATGAGTGTGCATATAACATCCCAACAGAACTGCAAGATCTACTAAAATAAATAAATTAGTAGGGTACTATGTTACACGTGATTTTATTATGTCTTTTTATGGATAAATATATTCCAGATACTACACATGTTTTTTTACAAAGAGTATACATTGTTATTATTATATATAATTGTGTGTGTGACTTAAACTATCAAAAAAATGTTGTTGTTTGGTTATTTACATATGATTGGGTTATTTACGTGTGATTGCGAGAATAAAACCGCTGTGTTAGGGCCTAGTACTTCTTACGTGTAGGCGATGTGTTGGCATTAGTACTTCTTACGTGTAGGCGATGTGTTGGCATTCAGGTCTTCCTCCCGCTCCTATCCATTGCCTTCAGAGTTCAGACCATAGATTCAGGTGCTGATGCGCTCCTGTTTGCTGCCTGTAGAGATGATTTTTAGGACGGAGAATTAGATGGTTTACTCAAAACTATTAGACAGAAGAATATTCTCAAGATGTCATCAGAAAAAAAAATAATTTTTTGAAGTATTAACAGATGAACAAAGTTTCATTTCTGGCCATAATCGAAGCATGTGTATATTTAACTCATTTATGCCTACACAGATGCAGCAGCAGAAGGGTACGTATTACCTGAATCCACCAGTACGTCGTATCCGTACCCCGTAGGCGTAGGCGATGGGTGATGCTGGACTGCTGGCCTTCCTCGTGCTCCTACCTGCTGTCTTCATACCAAGATTCAGGGCGATACCGTGTGCAGGTCTGCTGGTAATGCGATCACAAACTGTGGAGAACGGAGAGCGTGGTCAGAATGTGGAAGACAGCATACCTGATGACTGCCCTGTCAGCTGTATGTCAGGGATGGACGGAAGCGCTTGAAGCCAGCGGCGGCGAGACAGCATCGACGGAAGGGCTAGCGGAGAGGAGATGGAGTCACGGAGCCCTTGATCGCTGCTTTTATTTCTGTTGCGTTGCCTCTTGCCTATCTTATTTTTCTTTCCATTTACAGTCGATGATAATTCTGGAAACTGGGCTTTGATTGAATTCCTATTTCGATCGCCGGAGTCACGGAGCCTTGATTGACTTCCGTTGCGTGCGGGCCGGGGAAGGCGTCAGGGCCGTAGGGCAACGGGAGTGATTGCAGGGACCGAGGCATATCACGAGCGATGAGCCGGTCGCGTGCGAGGAAGGCGTGGCCGCGTAGGCCACAGCCCTAATTTTGTTTTCGTTTCATTGGACTCCCGTCTTGGCGTCGTGAGTCCTCCGTACTCTATACGTGCATGCATATAAATGAATTGTAGCCCGACATATTTGTATGTACTGTCAGGAGCCGTAACACAGGACGACGCAACAAGTCGACGTCGTCGTCGACGACTGTGTCGCCGCGCGCGCGCCATGATCCGGAACGCGGCCTCCGTGCTACTGCGCCGGTCCACGGCGTCGGCGAGCCTCTCGCGAGCAACGCCAGCACAGATCGTTCCTCATCGGCTGCATCCGCAAAGCACGGCGCTGTCGGCGCGAGGATTCCACGCCCCCGGCAACAAGAACACCATGGTACCTACTTATCTATCTATCCATCCATGATCCATCTACTTTACATATCATCTCCTATTGTATCTATCCATATATGTATGGATAACAACATCTCAAACAACGACTTTGCAGGAGAACAGCAGTTCGATAGAGGAGAAGAAGGCGGCGCTGCTGGAAATCCTCTTTAACGAGGACGCGACTGCTGACGCACTTAAAAGGAACCAACGGGAGATTGATATGACGAGACTCAAGGAGGAGAAGGAGAAGCTCAAGCAGGAGAAGGACGCATTAAAGGTGGCGAGGAAGGCCGAGACGGATGAGCTGCTGGCGATGATTGGCAGGCAAGGTGCGTCAGGCGTGGACAAGGAGGCGCTCATGGTGGCGGCAGTGGCGAAGCTGGTACAGGCTGGGGAGAACATTAAGGACCTCGAGGACACCGTGGAAAATCTGTGGTTCTGTAACTTTTGTTTAGCTGTCCTTGGAGGAGGAGCAACAGGATACTTCTATCTCTTTTCCTAAAAAAAAACATACTAGTTTCAAATTTGGACTGAGTTAAGTTTGGCTAGATTCATAGAGAATAGGCGCGTTTGTATTCCTAAATAGATCAGCTTTATCGTGAAAATATATTTCTATTTACATATAATGAGAGAGAAGGACCATCTTTCTTTAATGATACAAAAGTAAAACCTCTAGTTTTTTTTATTGATACAAACTACTAGTAAGACTGACTCCAACAGTCAGGAATTTGGGTCGGGCACAGCAAGAGGCTGACCCATCATCTCTTCTCCAACAGCACACGCAACAGAGCGGGCGCGTCTTTTCTTTCTCCTCTCGCGAGCACCGAGCCTCGGCCCGACTCCATAGCCTGTGGAGGTCATCCTGCTCCGCGTGCCGCCGTCAGACCCACGAGTCTGGTGCGCGACGCCGTCGCCAGCGATCGGTGGTGTCGCCTGCCACCAGACTTGTCCCTCGCCGAACACCGTGGCCTGCGTACGCTCGACGCGCGCCGCTCGGTCCTCGCCGTGAATCCACCTTGCCGCACCAGCTGGCCGCGCCTCTCCCACCTCCTACCGGCACCATCAATCCTCAGCCCTCACCCGGTCACCCCTCAGGGCCTGCCGTCACCACGCCACGGGCCGGTGTCGTCCTGCGTGCTCCGAGTTGACACATACAACCTTGGCGAGTATAGTAGGAGAGAGAATGCATATGTGAGTGATTCCCATAAAAAAAATGTGATTGATTCCAACAAATGATATGTTCAAGCTACTAATAGTACGTACTATACACCTGATGCACAGTGCAAACTCTCTGCATATGCTAAGATTATGTACAAAGCACCAAAATCAAAACATAATTATATGTGCAAACTCTCATATTCTGGCCGCTGGCGGCGGACGGAGAAGGCGAGGACTTGCCTTTTGAGCGGCTGCGCGTAGTTGGAGATGGAGTCGAGCCGCTGCTGCCGCAGCTCCTCCTTGAACCTGCGGATGAACTCCCTCTCTTGAAAATAGCCTGAATATGAGATGCTCCTGATGTAATAGCAACTCTGTCATTTATTTTTGGTGTGATGGTGTCAAACTTACATATCCCATATTATTCTTCACTATGGAAACACATATATTACTTTTCTTGTTTAATTTCATCATGTGCATGCTTGAAATATTGCCGTAGTGTGCTCTCTTCTAAAGAAATCTCATCTCTGTTGAATATTAAGTATTTCAGCGCGCATGATCTATTAAAAGGTGGTTTGTTGAACTATATTTTTATTAAAACGAGAACTATTAAAAAGATGGGTTGTTGAACTAGATTTTTATTTAAAACGAGAACTATTAAAAAAATGGTTTGTTGAACTAGATTTTTATTTAAAACGAGTCTTAAACAATAGTACAGGTTTTTTTTGTTGTTGTAAGCACGTGCTTGTCGTGGCAAGTCCCTATTCATTAGTGAATATAAACAGCCCGGCGTATTTGTATGTACTGTCAGAAGTAGCAACACAGGTCGACGCAACAACACGCCCATCGCCCAGATTTTGCATATATTGGTTTCTTCAAGTCGACGTCGTCGACGACTGTCGCCGCGCGCCATGATCCGGAACGCGGCCTCCACGCTACTACGCCGGTCCACGGCGTCGGCGTCGAGCCTTTCGCGAGCAACGCCAGCACAGATCGTTGTTCCTCATCCGGTGTGGCCGCCGCCGCAAAGCCCAGCGGCGTTGTCGGCGCGAGGGTTCCACGCCGTCGCCAAATCTGGACAGCGCCGCGCGGACATGATGCTTCCCGCTCTCGGCGTCACGGCCACAGCCACAGCTCCGCCGGCGCCAACAACAGCATTGTACACTCTGACCGGCCTATCTATCTATCTGTCGATCATCTCTTTGCACATCTCTTATACCTAGTCGATTGAGCCTTAATAATATATAATATCAAATGACAATGCAGGAGAACACCAGACCAGATCGTGTCGGACCAGTTCGGTAGAGGAGAAGTACAATCTGATTTTTGTGACTTTGCAGCATATCAGTTCAGCAAATTGACTTTGCAGCATATCCTCTCCATGAGAACACCAGATCATTTTTGTCACTATAATAGTGAACAAGTTGTGAGTCAATTTCTCCATAGTGAGGCTGGACAGAACACCCCAGGCCGTTACAGAACTACAGCATATCAGTTGCCAAGATAACAATCTGATTTTTGTGACTTTGGTATCATAGATGGTCTACAGAGTAATTACACGGATCATAGATGGTGATGGTTCAGTGGTTCACTTAGCAAAGGCATGGAATTCAACAGTCAAGGGCTGTAGGTCAATCAGAATCACCATGTGAAGCAAAAGCAGCCCCAAAGGTCATAACATCAGCATTCAGCAGCCCCAAAGGTCATACACGTGCAGGGACTATTGACTCTTTGTATGCTTTTGCTTCTTGTGCCCAACGCCCGTTCTCTCCTTAAAGCTTGTATGTGAAGCATAGGTTACATAGTTTCAGAACATCAAAACTCAACTTGTGTTTTCCTACTCTTCTTGCTACGTTCTCTTGAGAAGAAAGAGAGGACTCAGTCACATGGAAAGTTTCCTTTCTGTAGCCTTGGGTGAATTGATGACTAGATCCATAAGTTTCATCATCGACAAGTTCTCGAAGCCGCCGGCACTGGCCATGGAGGAAAGGCTACAGAGGACTCTTCTCCGAGCACAGGCCATCGAGGAGGAGGCCATGGGGCGGCACATCACAAATCAAGCCATGATCCAGCAGCTAGGCATGCTGAGAGACGCCATGTACCGAGGCTATCACTCACTCGACACCTTCAGGTACCAGCCTCACTATGGAGAGGATAACAGTGAACAAGTTGTGAGTCAATTTTTGTCCCTATCCAAGGTACCCTCTACAAAGCATCCCTATTTCTTCAGTCAAACTGCACAGCTAGAAGGGGCACTAGACAGATTGAGCTCTATAATTGTTGATCTGAATGAGTTAGTCATGTTCTTGGCTAGCTACCCTCGTCTATGTCGCCAGCCTTACAGCATGCATATCCTACTTGGGTAACTGCATGTTTGGTCGTCGGGTGGAAGCGAGAACTTGTCATTAAATTTCTGCTGCACACACAACCTCATAGCTCTCAAGAATTGTCGGTCCTGCCAATTGTCGGTCCTGTCGAGTAGGCAAGAGTACCCTTGTCACTCATATTTGCAAGAACGAAAAGAGTTCGTGATTATTTCTTAGAAATTTTGTGGTTGTGTGACTCGATTTTATAAATGATGAGCTAGCTTGCAGGAAAGGATGTGTAATGAAACATCTAAATTGTATGCCAGACTCAAATAGAGGCAACAAATTGCTTGTTGTTATTGAATTATCTGGAGATATCTATGAAGATGCATGGAATAGGTGGTATCTTGCTTGCAAAACAGAGCTTTCCTAGTGGTAGTAAAATCATAGTCACAAGCCGTTCGGACAAGATTGCAAAGTCTGGAACAACACCGGCTCTAACTCTGAAGTTTCTTTCCAAGGAGGCATATTGGTATTTCTTCAAGACACTTACATTTGGAAGCATGGACCACGAGAAGCATCCAAGACTTGCACAGCTTGCCATGGAGATAGCTAGAGAAATGCAGAAAAGTACATTCAATGGTGCATACGTCACCTCTTATATGTTGAGGGACAATTTTAACACAAAGTTTTGGTGTAACGTTCTAAGCTTCATGAGACGGTTCGTTAAGAAGCATGTCTCTGAATTCGGCGTGCATCCGTTTGATCTTTTGAAGCAAAACAAACCTCATGACGGCATGGAAGAATGGTTATACCTTCGAATATTTCATCCTTTGTCATCAATATCACCATTATTCACAAGAGGAGATTCCAGACATAAGCATCCAAGATTTGTTGTATGGAAGCATTAAGAGACATGGAAAATTTGAGGTCCTAGCATGGAGATCTCAGATACCCCCCTACAACAACTATATCAATACCTGTGAGATTCAAGAGCAAAAAGCTTCAGGTTCCAAGAGGAAGCGTTCTATGAAAGATAGATTCACGTATTGTTAATTTTGTTATTTTTTTTTTTGACCGAAGTCAGAAACAGAAACCTCAGCCTATTTTTTATTTTTTTAATAATGCAGATATGTTTAAATTCGCTCCCCGGGGAGTCGAACCCAGGTCTGCTGGGTGCTACTTTGGGGTGCTCTAACCACTAGGCTAGAAACCCTTTCGCATTGTTAATTTTGTTATTATCTGGCTTATTCAGGGACATGTTTGTATTCACTTTTTTTTCGTTTGGATGTCTCAAAACTGCTAGTCTGCTACATTTTCACATGTGAAGTGCAATTGCTTATATAAATAAATAATAATGCATGAACCAGAGGCATATATTTTTATGAAATACGGTGAATTCCTTGGCTTGGTCATGCTTGTGTTTTGGTCATTATTGTTTTAGTTCACCTCAGCTGTCCATTGTCAACAGATTGGTTGACAGCTAGATGGAACAATTTGTGAACTCATTGTAGCAAGTCAAGAGTTTGAAAAGATTGAAGTCAATTGCACTGTCTACTGAATTGCTTCACATTATCAGCTCCATATGTACACAAATCTTTGATGGGACAATTATCTGTATGACCCTCCCAAAAATACCATGGATCTTTATGGCCTTTTTTTTTCAAAGTTAGTTGTATGGCCCTCGAAATTTTTTTGGTAACTTATATGGCCTTCCGTCAGCTTTTGCCACTTAACGGTGTTAAGTGATGGGTGAAAAAGACCATTGTACCCTGGATGAATTTTTTTCAAGGTTTAGAACTAGAGTCCATGACCTAGATTTTTATATTGTTCCCTAGAGTGCTAAATATTTTTCTCCTTGATTTGAGATTCACCGACACACATGGTTTCACAACAATTTTTATGGGTCGTTATTATTCATTTTTTTAGCCCTTTTCGATATTCCATTTCTGGTAGTGATTTAATGCTTACTATATATCTTTAATATTAACTATATATTTAATAACTGAGCTTAAACGTATTTGATTTCTCAAGGAGCAGCTTCCTGATTCCTCTAGCATTTTTACCGTTCCTCGTTCAATCTGCTTTCTCTGTGCACGCGCGTCTGCGATAGGAGACTAGGGCGTATGCCGGCCGCCGTGGCGGCAATATTAGCTGCCGACCAGCCGGGCGCCGGAGGCCACGCCGACCACCCCTTGGCGTCACGCTTCTGCCGACGACGCCGGGAGGCGGAGGCCTCGCCGGAGGCGTGGGACGACGGCGGGAGTGTTGGAATATTAGGCAATTTCAGATTAATTCCATAATATAAATCATGATGAACCGATCTACTAGAATAAGCATGTGAAGCAAACAAGCATGATTCAAAATCATATAACAGATCATAGCATGGTAGAACAACATAAAACATAGCATGATCATGGCAACCGGTGTAGGCACAACTAGCATAACACATACACCAGATAGATTAAATAGATTGAACATGTTGGACAATAAGATTAGATTACATATGTAATACCTGCCGATGTAGAAGTACATGGTGATGAAGATGCGAACGATGATCGCATGTCCTTGTAGATGTTCCGTCGCGAGCCTTACGACGACGACGAGATGACGTGCTGAGATTTGGGGAGCAGTCGCACGAAGAGCGCTTCCCAAAAACCTTATTCGCCTTCTCCGGTGCGAGGATCGCAAAGACGGCGGTTCCGGAGACTGCTCGCCCGGTACCTGGTGCACGCGATCCATCGGCCGAGACTTGGCAACGGCGGCGCAGCGGTGAGAATAGGAAAATACTATTTTACTACTTTAGGATTTTCTAATTGAAACTCTCAATTGTAGTTGTTATATCGTGTCTATTCCCAGGAGGCTTGGTACAATTATATAGGGAGGAGAACTCCCTACCTCTACATCAACTAGCAATATGGTACTAATTGATATTGCACCTCCCACCTTTACTCATGGGCTAAAACAATAAAGCCCATTAGGGAACACAAATTTTGGGCCTTTGAGATTTATCAGAATTTCTTCATATGAATTTTAGGGGAACTATTCATATATAAATTCTAACAATCCCCACCGGATCTCAACGCCCGGTATAGACATTTTCCTTTATCTCACTACTTTGTTTTTATATACTAGTGTTTCAAAGAGAGATCTGTTAAGTTGAACATCCGCCTAGAGCTTCAAGTTACACTCATCCACAACTTGAACAATGGACTACGCCTTGAATTGCAAGTTTTGTGCGAATGAGTTTTACTCAAAGTCAAACTAGTACTTGGCTGCCAGTTAGCCTTTCTCCTGGGTGGAGCATATACGTCATACTCCTTAGTCTCTTCATGAGCTTACTAGAGATCACCCAAATCTCATAGGCTGCGGACGTTTAACAGTCGAACTCATATAGGTATGCCCTTTCAAGAATGCTCGTAGGGACAGCATCTTTACTTATAAAGTCAATAGGACATATTAAGGCATTCTCGCCAACCTACCATACTGAGCCTCTTCGGCTCTTGAGAGTATTGCATCTTCGCATAGAGAGGATTTATTAGTTTACTCTCCTCGGTTTACCAATAGCTTGTTCTTCCCGGGTCCTTAGTCACGGGATCTCCGATCAAAAAGGTTGGGTTACTACTACTGAAAACTCATATGGGTCTCATACCCATCTCCCTAGATGCAATTTCTATCACATTACGTGATAGCCCTTTAGTAAAGGGATACGCCGGGTTTTATATGTCATGCGTATGTAGGATACGGTTATTACTCCGGAGTTTCTCAATTTTCGACGGTCTTCAAACGTCTTTTTTAACGTGTCTTGTTGACTTTGAATTATCCTTTGCACTATTCACTTTAGTGATCTTTGTTTGATTATCCGCGGTTCATAAGGATAGCGGTACTGGTTTTTTTCAACCACCGGTAAGTCGGACAAGAGCTCACGCAGCCACTCGCCTTTGCAGATCTTTGTTTCTAAAGCGATAAGTTCTGCTTCCATGGTTGACTTAGTCAAAATAGTGCATTTACAAGACCTCCATGACACTGCGCCACCTCTAAGAGTAAATACATACCCACTTGTGGCGTAGATTTGAGCAATATCAGAAATCCGGTTAAGCATCACTATATCCCTCTAGCACAACTGGGTGCCCAGAATAGTGAATTCCATAGCTCATTGTACCTTTAAGATAGCACAAGACCCTTTCTAGTACATGCCAATGATCATCACCCGGGTTGGACATATACCTACTCAACTTGCTCACAGCAAAAGAGATATCTAGTCTGGTTGCATTCGCTAGATACATGAGTGAACCAACAACGAGAGTACTTGAGTTGATCTCTAGTACGCTTCTTATTCTTTTCGCAATGTCACACTAGGATCATAAGGTGTTGGAGAAGGCTTTCTATCCATAAAGCCAAAGCGGCTCAGGACCTTCTCAACATAGTGAGATTGTGATAAAGTAATCCCACTCTCTTCCTTAATAAGCTTAATGTTTAGAATTACATCGGCCTCTCCTAGATCTTTCATATCAAAATTCTTTGACAAGAAAGACTTGACCTCATTTATGACATTCATGTTTGTTCCAAAGATTAGAATATCATCAACATATAAGCATAATATAACAGATTCGCCCCCACCATGTCGATAATACACACACCTATCAGCTTCATTGACAACATAACCGGCACTAGTTAACGTAGTGTCAAACTTCTCATGCCATTGTTTAGGTGCTTGTTTCAAGCCATATAAAGATTTTAATAACTTACACACCTTTTGCTCTTCATCTTTTACTACAAATCCATCGGGTGATCTATGTAAATCTCCTCATCCAACTCTCCATTAAGAAAAAGCTGTCTTTACATCCATTTGATGAATGATCGGACCATATGAGGGCACCAAAGATAGTAGTGTTCGAATAGTGGTCATTCTAGCAACGGGTGAGTAAGTATCAAAGAAATCTTCTCCTTCTTTTTGAGTGTAGCCTTTAGCCACAAGCCGAGCCTTGTACTTGTCAATAGTACCATCGGTCTAAGCTTCTTCTTGAACACCCACTTACATCCAATTGGTTTACAACTGAATGGTAGATCGATAGCTCCCAAGTTCCATTAGAAAGAATCGAGTCCATCTCACTACGAACAGCTTCTTTCCAATCATCTACATCTAGAGATGCATATGCCTACGAGATAGAGGTGGGAGTATCATCCACAAGGTACACAATGAAATCATCACCAAAAGATTTTGCAATCCTTTGTCTCATGTTCCTCACGGGGAACTTCATTGTCATCCTTCTCAAGTGGTTGCTCAAATGACTCAACGGGATATTCGATAGGTATAGTATCATCGGGGAGCTAATTCAAAGTAGAAAATCTAACATTGCTACGCATATCTTTTAAAGGAAATATATTCTCAAAAAATGTAGCATCACGAGATTCAAAGATAGTATCAACAAGCATATCGAAACTTGAGATCTTACTACAAAAATCGATAGGCAATCTTTATTTGTGAGCATATCCAAGAAAGATACAATCTACCGTCTTTGGTCCAAGCTTACGCTTCTTATTAATTGGAACATTGACTTTTGCCAAACATCCCCACGTGCGCAAGTATGAAAGTGATGGTTTCCTTCCAACCCATATCTCATATGGTGTTGTCTCTTTATTTCTGTTTTGGAATTCTATTCAAGACATGACTCGCATGATCAATATAGCTTTCCCCACCATGCCTTAGATAAACCAAAGTGTCTAACATGGCATTAACTAAGTCGGTCGGCGTGTGATTTTTCAACCCGTTGGATTCGAGGCGAATAGGGAGGTGTCCTCTCATGAATAATACCATATTCGCACAAAACTCATCAAATGTTATAGGAAAATATTCACCACCACGATCTGACCTTAGGCGTTTAATCTTTCTTTCTAGTTGATTTTCAACTTCAGCCTTAAAGATTTTAAAGTAGTCTAATGCCTCATCTTTAGTTTTCAGCAAGTAAATATAGCAATATCTAGAAGCATCATCAATTAACGTCATAAAATATCTCTTTCCACCTTTAGTCAACACACCATTCATCTCGCATAGATCAGAATGTATGAGCTCTAGAGGTGCCAAGTGTCTCTCTCCTCATTTTGCCTTGTGAGGCTTTCGAGGTTGCTTAAATTGCACACAACTATGGCACTTAGAACCTTTGGCAATGGTGAAATCTGAAATTAACCGCAAGCTAGATAAATGTGACATCAAACCAAAATTCACATGACATAAACGAGAATGCCAAACACTTGAATTATCATCAATTGTGCCACAAATATGATTCAGCGACTTATTACAAAAATCGCCAAACTTAGGCGAAACAAGCCACCACCAGTCATAACCTTTACCAATAAAACTGCCCATGCTTAGACATAACTACTTTATTGGACTCCATCACTACCTTAAACCCATCTCTTAAAAGAAGGGAAACACTAATAAGGTTCTTGTGAATAGTAGGGACATCTTTGCACGCGTTCTTGGTTTGCACAATTTTTCCCCGAAGTAAACTTGGATCTACCGTACCAACGCCACGAACGAAGCATGTGACTCATTCCCCATTAGCACGAGAAGAACCTTGTAGCTCTTTATAAGAAGAAAACAAAGAGATGTCAGCACACACATGAATATTAGCACCTGTATCAACCCACCAACTTGGTGATTGAAATACCGATAGTACAGTAGGAACATTACTGTACTCCTCATCAGCATTGCTAATAGTCACGAGGTTGACATTCTTATTATTCCCATTGGAAAAGTGACTAAGCTGTCCACAAGTGAAGCAAAGCACCTCATCATTATTTTTCTTCTTCTCAATGGTAGTTGTTAATTTGGCATTGGAAGATTTATTCCCTTTGTTCTTGCCATGTGGGTTTTTTGCACAAAATTAGTGCTAGAATGGCTCTTGTTCCCCTTATCAATAGTATTCTTCACCGAATATTTTTCTCAACAACAAGAGATGCTATCAGGTTTACAACTGATATTTTCTGTCTCTTGTGTTTTTAAGAATTGTGCCGAAGCTCTTCCATGAAGAAGGCAACTTAGCAATATTGCATCCGGCTACAAACTCATCGGGTATGACATACTTAAGGAGTTCAAGTTCTCTTGCCATGTGTTGAACCTCATGCGCTTGCTTGACTATAGACTGGTTAGCAACCATCTTGTAGTCATAAAAGCTCTCCATAATGTACAACTCAGATGTACCAATGGTTGCATTCAGTTGATCCCACAATGCCTTCTCATCTTGGAAGTGCAAGTTTGCATCTTCTAGATGACTAGCAAGACTATTTAGGATTGTTCTAAAGATAGTGTTGTCTCCCCAGAATCTTCTCTTATCTCTAGAGATATTTCCCTGAGGTGATCCAACAGTAATCCAGAACATTTTAGCCTCTAGCCAGAGCATGGCCTTAACTCGTCATCTCTTAAAATGTGCACTAGAAAACTTTTCTAGTCTCAGCACGTCAGTGAAAATAACCATAGTTAAATCAAGAAAAAGCCTATAATAAGGTTTTTGGATTGTTGGAATATTAGGCAATTTCCAGATTAATTCCATAATATAAATCATGATGAACTGATCTACTAGAATAAGCATGTGAAGCAAACAAGCATGATTCAAAATCATATAACAGATCATAGCATGGTAGAACAATATAAAACATGGCATGATCATGGCAACTGGTGTAGGCACAACTAGCACAACACATACACCAGATAGATTAAATAGATTGAACATGTTGGACAATAAGATTAGATTACATATGTAATACGCCGATGTAGAAGTACATGGTGATGAAGATGCGAACGATGATCGCATGTCCTTGTAGATGTTCCCGTGCGCGAGCCTTACGACGACGAGGACGGCGTGCTTTGAGATTTGGGAGCAGTCGGCCAAGAGCGCTTCCCAAAACCTTATTCGCCTTCTCCGGTGCGAGGATCGCAAAGACGGCGGTTCAGGAGACACCTGCCGCCCGTTATTTTTGGTGCACGCGAACGATCGGGCTGGAGACTTGGCAACGGCGGCGCAGCGAAGTGAGAATAGGAAAATACTATTTTACTACTTTAGGATTTTCTAATTGAAACTCTCAATTGTAGTTGTTATATCGTGTCTATTCCCAGGAGGCTTGGTACAATTATATAGGGAGGAGAACTCCCTACCTCTACATCAACTAGCAATATGGTACTAATTGATATTGCACCTCCCACCTTTACTTATGGGCTAAAACAATAAAGCCCATTAGGGAACACAAATTTTGGGCCTTTGAGATTTATCAGAATTTCTTCATATGAATTTTAGGGGAACTATTCATATATAAATTCTAACAGGGAGGCCTCGCCGGGAGACGGAGACGACGGCGACGGCGAGCGGGCCTCCTTCAACACCTTCCGGGGGGTATAGAATGGCGGCCGGGGGAGGTAGGTAGGCCCGGCGGTGGGATTGGGCGCCATGGCGGCGTTAGGTGCTTGATTGGCCGCGGTAGGGGCGGTCGGGCCAGGTCTGGGCAGGGCGCCATGGCGGATTTGGAGCTCGAGCTCGAAGCTAGGGTTTGAGTTCGCCGGAGTGGAAGAAGAAGGGAAGGGGAAGGGGAAGAAGGCGGGCGCCGGCGGGGGGGGCAGCGGGGGGCGCGACGCCGGTTGAAGACGACGGGATGAGGAAGATGAATAGGAGCGGCCGGGCGGGCCTCTGCTGGGCCGGCCCACCTCTAAGGTGGGCGGCGCCTAACACGCCTCGGCCGCCCGGCCAGACTGACCGGACTACCGGAGAGGCTCTGGTGGTGATCGATGACGACGACGATCGACGGACGGTGACCAAGACGTAGGCGCGTGCGTGCCCATGCAAGCCAGCACGGACCGGACGGGGGTGAGTGCGAGACAGGCCATGTGCTCATGGACCATGGACGACTGATCTAGCACACGTAAACATCGCCCGTCCGTTGCGTATATACTCTACTACTAAACTACAGTAGCTGTACAGAGTTATATAGCTACCGTTAGCTCGCTACGTGCGCAAGGTTTAGAAATATACTAGAAGTATATACCCCGCTGGCGTTGCCGTGAGATTATCTTAATAATACTTTTTATATAGAATATTATGTCTACATATATAAGAATTTGTCTGAAAGTTATTTTAACTAATCAGCTCTCGTAAAAAAAATAGTATAGAATATTTGATTAGATTTAAATCATTTTACATGATAGAGATGACATAGATTTTTTTATAATTAATAAGGGATGACATGGACATAGTGGGTAATGATGTGTACACTTTGCATTAAAAGAGAGAATTGTAGTGAGTTCATTTAGTGGAGAATGATGTGGACACTTTGCATGTAGAGAGAACTCATCTAGTGGGGTTTATCTTTATAAGAGTTATAGATATGTCCATGCATATATTTTGCAAGGTTTAGCAATATATATTTCCAGATATACGAGGAAAGAAATAAAATTTTGTTTTTTTTTCCGTCTAGAGGTATAATGGTCTTTTTACTTATCACTTAACACCGTTAAGTGGCAAAAGAGCCATAGAAAGATCCATGGTATTTTTTTGAGAGGGTAATATAGATAATTATCCCATCTTTAAAGTGCATGTACTCTAAAAGTGCAGCAGTTTGATCCAATAGTGTTGAACAAAAGAAAACAGAGCAAGCATTGTACGTGCACTTGAACACACTGTTGAGTGTTGAAGAGTTACGGGCAGCAATAAATAGCTTGCATGACCTACGAGCTGGACCAATGGGGTTGTCTGAATGGAGCCAAAATAATCCTCATTCCCAAAAGAGGCACAGCTGAGTACCCAAATGACTTCTGACTACTTGTAAAAAAAATGACTTCAGACCGATTAGCCTGATTCACTAGTTTGCAAAGCTTGTGAGTTGTGACCAAGACAATTGTCATCCGACTCTGCCCACCCAGACATTGATCGGCGCAGAGTGCTTTTATAAAACGCCGCTGCATTCAGGATGTATACTCTATTTTTCAAACATGACATCTCAAAGCTTTTGACATGATATCCACGGGAATATTCACTACTACAGAATTGAACTTGCATGGTGTTTAGTTTTTATTTTCCGTGGCGGACATTTAGAAAACCGCCACGGAAAATGAACAACTCGCGGCCCCGGCCAAATGGAATGCCCGCCGGTTAATCGATTAACCGTGGCGGGCATTGTAAAATAACCGCCCGCGGTTAATAGGGATTAACGTGGCGGGCATTGTTAAAAGTCCGCCCGCGGTTAATCGATTAACCGTGGCGGTTTTTAATAATGCCCGCCCACGGAAAAATCGTGGCCGAAATATATATACCAACACTTCACTTCTCTCCCTCACACCCCTCTCTCCCTCCCTCCCGTCGCCCCCCCCCTCCTTTCCCCTCCTTCCCGTCGCGCCGCCCCCTCCCCTTCCTCTCCTCCCCGGCGCTCCCACCCCGGCGGCCCCCTCCCGACGCCCCCCCGGGACACGGCCCCTCCCGGCGCGGCTCCCGGCGGCGGCCTCCCCGACGCCCCGACGCCCCCCTCCGGCGGTCCCCCTCCCGACGCCCCCCACCCCGACGGCCCCCCTCCCCGGCGGCTCCCCCCGCGGCGGCCTCCCCGGCGCCCCCTCCCGGCGCCCCCTCCCGGGCCCCCCTCCCGACGCCCCCACCCCGACGCCCTCCCCCCGGCGGTCCCCTCCCCTCCCCCTCCCCCCCCCCGGCGCTGCCCCCGACGCGGCGGCGGCCTCCCGTGGCGAGGTCCAGCGCGGGATCCGGCTCGCCTTCCTCCGGGCGGCGGATCCGCCGCCGGGCGGCCGGCAGCGCCGGGGCGGCGATAGGAAACCCTAACTTGGGCGGCGGCCCGTCTAGGCCCGTTAGGGTTTCGGATTAGATTTTTCTTTTTTATTTTTTAATTTATTTACCATGGCGGGCATTGTAAGAAGACCGCCACAGTTAATCTATTTTCCGTGGCGGGCATTGTTAAAAGTCCGCCACGGTAATCGATTTTGCATGGCGGGCATGGAGTCGCCCACGGTTAATCGTTCGATTAACCGTGACCCTAGCTCCGTGGTGGACCCAATGCCCGCCCACGGAAAATCGAAAATGCCCGCCACGGAAGTTCCATTCTGTAGTAGTGATTCACCGGAATTGTTGGAGGTCGGAGAGAACGAGAGGGTTCAGTCCAAGATGGAGGGAGTGGTTGACAAGCATGTTCAAAACATCACACTCAACAAGTACTATTGAATGGCGCTGAAGGAAAACAAATTTATTACGCCGGAGGTTTTCGCAAGGTGACCCTCCATCCCTTGCTATTGGCACCATTGAGGGTAGACAATCTAGGCTGCGGCTGCCCCCGTATGCCGATGATGCGGTGATTTTCATCAATCCGGTTCATGAAGTAAGGGCACTTTTCAGGATCCTTGAGCGGTTTCGCCGACGGCGGCAAGGATTGGTGGCGGTGGGGATCTCCCTCCCCCGTGCGATTGAAGCAGCTTTGCGTGACGGCTTGGCGATGGCTCCTTCCATGCGTGAGCTACGTGGAACTCGGCGGGGAGGGCTGCCGCACTATGGTGGCGTTGGCTAGAACTTCGATCCGGCATAGGGGATGGCGGCGGACTCTCTTTCTCCTCCTAGGCTCGGCGGTGATGGCGGGGGCAGCCGGCTATGTGCCTAGGCGGTCGATCACGGGGCATGGGCAGCCGGATGGCTAGATTTGACTAGGTGCCGGCGACACATGCGGTGGCAACCTGACGGCGGTTGTGGTGGCCGACTCAGCCGGATGGCTAGATTCTCCTTCTATGCTTGCCTCTTCCTCTTTGTCCGATGAACGGCCAAGGTGGCTATGGTTGTGTCGAGTCGGCTTCGCACGGTGCCACAATTATGGTCAAGACGGAGGCGGTGGTGTCGGTAGGGGGCGCTAGGTTGGGCGTGGCGTCCATATCCCGGCCCGGTGCAAGGTTGGTGCCCACAATGGTGGGGGCACGTGCCTCGAGGTTCCGGGCGGGTGCGGTAAAGCCGAGCGGAGGACTTACCCTTTTAACTTGATTTGCAACCATAGGTAGTCATAAATTTTTTATTTTTTTTCAATTAAAGAAGAATTGTATTAGATAAAAGTTGGGTACATTAATACGTTACAAGCACTCGGATTACAACACAAATATCTAGAAAATGATTTTTTATCTATTTTGTACCCACAAAGGGCGGAGGAGGACCCGTTAAGGCAAGGTAGGGCGCCGCACTTCCTCTGCCGAGTGAAACCCCACTCCAAATTGATCCGGGCTGCCGTGGATTGTGTAATAAAACACGCCGCCGACGGTGGATCCGCTCTCGCTCTCAATAATAATGCAAACACGGATGTAAACACAAGAGAACAATTGTGGGACTATTCTTTATTGCTGTGCGAATATTGATTAATTACAATGGAGGATCTCCCACGTATATATAGTCCGAATAAGTCCTAAAGTTTGGAAATCACCCACATGACAAACGGACTAGGATTAGGATTCCTCCTCCTCCTCTTTCTATATTCGAAGTCCATATGTTTTACAACACTCCCCTTGGGCGATTAATACGATATTATGCCTCGTTAAAAACTCCATCCAAAAAAAAAGTGGGAAAAAAGCGGTTTATGGAGAAAAAGAGTACATATATACCATTCTTGTTAACGCACATAAATTGCCTCATTAAAACCTTTATGAGAAACTCGGGGAAAACTCATAATAGGAAAAGAGTACAATAAAATTTATTGAATATTCTTCTAGAATAGCCATTGTGTATGTCTACCGGACACAATAATCAGGTTTATTCAATCAAGGAGTTCTCCCCGATTCTTGTATTTCTCGTAGTCTCCTCATGCCAAGCCCACGTATACATTTTTCAAAAAATTGGTGGAGCTAAAACCTTTGTGAATACATCCGCAAGATTATCATAAGATTTGACACGAGTTACCATAATTTCTCCATTCTTTTTGCATTTCATGCGTATAGAAAAATTTAGGTAAAATATGCTTTGTGGTATTTGATTTAATATAACCCGATTGAACTTGTGCAATACAAGATGAATTATCTTCATAGATAATAGTAGGGGTAGGCGCATTATTAATTCCACATGCATTACGTACATGTTGATGAACACTTTGAGCCAAATGCTTTCTTTGGTCTGCTTCATATAATGCAATCAATTGAGAGTGGTTAGTGGATGTCGCTACCAAAGTTTGCTTAGATGATTTCCGGGGAGATAGCTGTTCCACCACTAAGAAATACATATCCGTCTGTGATAATCCATTATAAGGATCGGATAAATACCACGCATCCGTATACCCAATTATGCTAAGATCTTGTTTCTTCGGAAATATAATCCAAGATCAATAGTACCTCGTAGATACCTAAGAATTCTTTTTATACCAGTCCAATGCCTTTTTTGGTTGGTGCCGAAAGCTGAACCTTGCTAATAAGTTAACAAAGCAAATGCAATATCGGGCCTTGTACCATTTGCAAGGTACATTAACGCACCAATGGCACTTAAATAGGGATATCCGGATCCTAATATTTCTTCCCCTTTTTTTTTTTTTTTTGGGTCTAAAAGGATCTTTTCTACGTCAAGGGATCTCCCCATCATGGGTGTGCGTTAGGGATGTGCATTTTCATGATGGAATTTTTCTAATACCTTCTTGGTATATGCAGATTGATGCATTAAAATCCCTTCGTGGGTATGCTCAAGCCGCAAGCCTAAGCAAAATTTAGTTTTACTCAAATCTTTCATTTCAAATTCAGATTTTTAGATAAGTACTTGCTTCTTCAATGTCTTTTTGTAGTTCCAATGACGTTCAGGTCATCTACATAGACCGATACTATACAAAAACCTTTTCAGATTTTAGGATAAATACACTTTGGGACAATCTTCATTCTTGGGGAATCCCTTCTTTTCAAGAAAATCGCTAAGACGATTATACCACATTCTTCCGGATTGTTTTAAGCCATAAAGTGATCGTTGCAATTTTATACTATACATGTTACGCTTTTTACGGTTTAGGGGACGGTAATTCCTTGAGGACTTTCATATATATTTCAGCATCCAATGACCCATATAAAATATGCATCCACGACATCCATTAATTTCATCTCGCAAGTTCATACTTGCGCCATTGATATCAAGTACCGGAATGTGATTCCATCCATTACAGGAGAATAAGTCTCATCGAAATCGATGCGGGTCCCTGCGTAAACCCTTGTGCTACTAGTCTCGCTTTGTATCTTACCACCTCATTATTTTCGTTTTTCTCTTACGAACGAAAACCCATTTGTGTCCTACGGGGAATATACCTTCGGGGTTCGGCCTCTGAGGACCAAATACTTTTCTTTTATTTAGCGAGAGTAATTCAGCTGCGATTGCTTCTTTCCACTTAGGCCAATCGAGCGCTTCTTGCATTCTATCATTGTTTTTTGGCTCGGGATCTAGATCAATTTTAGCAATCTTCTCGGCCAAAATATATGTCGACATTAGTAGTCTTTTACGTCATATACTTCTCTGTTTCAACATAATTTGTTGAATGCTCTAATATTCTTTCACATTCATCCCGATTAACCGGTATATTTAAATCGAGAATTTCTGGTTCCCCATCGTGAGTTTTTTTCTATGTGCACATTCTCTTTGGGTTGTTTATCTTCAAGATATGTCACTACAGGTGTACCTTCACTTTTATTATTCTTATTTTCTTTTCGCCCGGTCTTAAGCTTCTTAGGGGACGTCTCCATGTAGCTATAGACTGAGTAGATGCACCTTTTCTTTATTAGTATTTCTACTTTGTCTCCCCTCTTGAGGGTATGAGGAGTCAATGTAGATTTTACTTGAATTCCAATTCATCCACTTCATGTGGTATTTCTATTCTTTTCGTGCGTTTTACTGCAGGTATGTGAGATTTCATAATCCCTTTAGTATTAGTGAAGGCTTGGGCAGCTCGTTTGCAATTCTTTGCAAATCTATTATATTCTGAACTTCAAGTTCATTTTCTTTTAGTGCGAGGGTCCATTCCAAGAACCCCGGTGCTTTCCCATGTTATTTCTCGACATTCGTCCCTAGCGAGGTACTTTCCTCCCCCTAATGCCGGGAAATGATCTTCATTAAAAATACTATCAGCGAACCGAGCCGTATGCGAATCTCTAGTTAATGGCTCTAAATATTTTATTATTGATGGGCTTTCAAATCCTACGTAGATTCCCGGACTTCTATTTGAGGCCCCATCGTTGTTCGCTGAGGTGGTGGTATAGGAATGTATACGGCACATCCAAATTTACGCAGATGGGAAATATTTGGTTTCATTTTTCGCACTAATTGTATCGGTGATACATCATGATATGCAGATGGTCTAAGTTGAATTAATGCTGCTGCATGCAGCACAGCATGCCCCCAACAAGTGGACGGTAGCTGACTATTTTGTATCAATGGTCTTGCAATTAACTTGATCCTCTTAATTAATGATTCTGCTAGACCATTCTGTGTATGCACGTGTGGCACAGAGTGCTCAACTTTAATTCCCAGAGCCATACAATAATCATTGAATACCTTCGAGGTAAATTCTCCAGCATTATCCATTCTTATGGATTTAATTCTTGAATCTGGAAAATTGGCTCGTAATTGAATTATTTGGGATATTAACCGTGCAAAAGCATGATTTCTAGTAGAGAGAAGACATACGTTGCTCCACTTCGTGGAAGCATCAATTAACACCATGAAGTACCGAAATGGCCCTGACAGGGGACTAATCGGACCACAAATATCGCCCCTGAATTCTTTCCAGGAACGATGGTGATTCATCTCTCACTTTTAAAACAGAGGCTCGAGTTATCAATTTCCCTTTGGCATGCAACGCACACAAAATCTTCATGATTAGGGAAATCATTTTTCTTTTAAATTATGACCATTTGAATTATTAGTAATTCTTTTTATCATACTGACGGTGGATCCGCTCTCGCTCTCAATAATAATGCAAACACAGATGTAAACACAAGAGAACAATTGTGGAACTATTCTTTATTGCTGTCTCGAATATTGATTAATTACAATGGAGGATCTCCCCACGTATATATAGTCGAATAAGTCCTAAAGTTTGGAAATCGCCCACATGACAAACGGACTAGGATTAGGATTCCTCCTCCTCATCTTTCTATATTCCGAAGTCTATATGTTTTACAACAGATTGCAAGTTTGAAGGTCCTGCTGCCGCCTAGTCTCAACTCTGAATGTTCCAACGAGGCAACGAGGAAGATAGAATGACTGAATCATTTTGTTGTTTTGGGCCTTTGGGCCTTTCACGTTTGTGGCTTGGGCCTTGCCTTGTTGGCTTGTGGTTTGTGGCTTTTGGGCTGCGCTTGTATTCCAGGGCAGGACAGCTACGCTTTGCCAATTGCCAATTCTCCCGGCCGTCGGTTCGCGTTCTCTGCTCTCGCCTCATCGGTCATCGCCAGTTCGAAGAATCAGAGACGACGGAGACCAATCCATCGGCTGGCTGCTGCGCGTTGCCACAGCGAGCCGGCAATCAGCGATCACAACGAGACTCGAGACGAAGTGCGATCACAGCGAGGGGCGAGCCGTTTCAAAGATTCACGGTAAGCCATCCAACTCTATAATCTGAAAATTTTTTATTTGTTTTTTATTCACTCATTTAGTAAAATAATTTGCATTGATTAATTTTTGTAATTTGGATTTGATTAACATAGAATTAACAATAGAATATGAAAGATGGATTTGACTCGGTGATCTGGGGCTTGGTAGATAATATATGTTATCAACGACTACCTTAATTTTTTTCATCCTCCGCCACTGGTACACACGATGTTAATAGCTCCAAATCTCAAAGCCAAACCTGTACGACGCTTTGCAGTATGGATGACCGCATAGGCAAACACTCGACAAAAGGCTTGAGAATAGATGCCCAACGAACGGCGACCAAAATTCAAGTAGGCGAAGTTGAGAAACTTTTTTTCTTTCTTTTTGTCTTCTTTTCATCCGTATATGCCACCGAAGAATGAGGAAGACTGATCTGATTTTTTTTTCCTAAGTTCTTCATCGTGCCTAGATCTAACCACAATAAAAAGTAGAAGAAGAGGCTGGAGATCCATAGTGGCAACACCATCTCTGCCTTGGTGTCGCCGTCTGAAAATAAAAATCTCCATGTTGTTATGCCGATGAGGGTGTTGACGTCGTAGTTGTTGCCTTCATCTTCAACGGAGCTGCCATGGAGAAAACGATTTCACACTACCCTCTCGTCGTTGCGTAGAGGAGGAGATAAATAATCATAACCAACAACCTGGCATGTAGAGACTAGCTCTAACCCTAAAAACATGATTTATTATTAAGAAAAATCTTTACGGAAAACAATGGATCACTACTCCTCCGCCTCCGGCGATATTCGAGAGGAAGGAGAGAGGGGTGCCAAAGGTTATGGAGAGGGGGGGGGGCTCCGTGGAGTCTCGCGAGCGAGGGATGGGTCGCTGATCAGTTACACAACGCCCCTAAGCAAGTTGGTCTTGGGGTCACGGATAGTTTTTATGTATATAATACAAACTATGAAACTAGTAGTTGACTAAACCCGTATATGCCACACCATACCAACACAGCCCATTAGTGTTTTTAAGTTGCAATAAAATACTACAACTAGTCATAAAAATTTTCACTAGGAGACATTTGTAGAGAGATAGTAAATGTTAAATGCTTAAACCACTAGAGAAGAAGCCTAGAAACTAACAAATATGCACATGCGTTGCAAAATGAATGGATAACGGCACTGTTACATATTCATTTATATTTTATCATAGTATGGTGTTTATTATTTATTTTGGTCAAAAAGTGAGTTATATGAAAAAAAAACAAAAACAAATCATGAAATACAGGAGGATGGGATCGCGGGGCAGCAGGGCAGCGAGACATACTCTGTATGACCAAAAAGAAAAAGAAAAAATGGAGATGTTTAAAAAGGGGAAAAAAAGGAGACTAAATCAGAACGGAAAACATGGTTTATTTGGCCTTTTGGCCTACCGAACTCCCCATGTGGTTCAACTTTTTGCTGTCTGACCTGGGTTGTGCAATTTTGCTGGTCCACGCTACCCCACAAGCCCACTTATTTGACAGTTAATCTAAACCATTGATGCAATCCGATCGCTGGGAAGATCCTACGATCTGGACATGTGAAATTTCCTTGCTTTATTAATAGGTATAGATTAAGAATTCTGCTGATACACGTACAACCTTGGTGAGTACAGTTGTAGAAGAGATGCATGTGTGAATGATTCCAAGATATATATTGGCCTTGATATTTACAAAAGATTTATGAGGCACGCTAAATCATCGCGTGATGGCCTCTGCTTCCCCGTTCAGTGTACTCTATCTGTTCCAAATTATAAGTTGTTTTAACTTTTATTATGTAATTAACTAGATCTATGTATGTCAAAATATGTATCAAAATATATGTAACAAAAACTTAAGAAGACTTGTAGTTTGGAATGGGTAGAGTATCTTGTTTCTAGGAAAGTTGAAATATTGAACAACTGAAATTCAAGTATGTGCGATATACACAAAGAAAAAAAAAGACTCCAATGAATGATCTATTCATGCTTGCTATACTACGTACTACACATCTGCAGCAGACTCTACTCTATGCATATGCTAAAGCTTTGTACAAAACACCAAATCACAACACAATTATTGGCTGGCTTCCCTCAACAAAGCTGACCGACCATGCAACACACCTAAACGAATTGAACACATGAGTCAGCTGAGGCAGAGCTAATCAGCAGCGATCTGGCCGGGGAACATCTGGCCGCCGACGACGGCCGGAGGCAGGCGCCTGCCGTTTGAGCATCTGCGTGGAGTTGGCGATGGAGTTGAGCCGCTGCTGCCGCAGCTCCTCCTTGAACCTGCGGATGAACTCCTCCGCCTTGGCGTCCACCTCCGACCTCCTGGCCTCCTCCTCCCTCTCCTGCTCTGGCCGCTGCTGCGAAGCCAGGACCAGCGCGTACGCCTCGTCCATGCTCATCGCGTTCGGGTCCTCTTCCTCATCCGCCTCATCTGCCGCCGGCGCGGGCAGCGGCGGCGGCGGTGTCAGCTGGAGCGTGCGCGTCGACGACGACGGTGACGGTGACGACTTCATGGGTGTGGGTGGTGACGACGACCGCGCCACCACCAGCTCCTCTGTTTCTGTTTCTGTTTCTGTTTCTTGGCCGTCGGTGGTTGCAGCGGCGGTGGCGGTGGCGGCGTCGGGCTGGAGGTACGACGACAGGGATGCCGACGGGAAGGAGAAGAGGGAGAAAGAGAGGAGGCTCTGCAGCACCGCCGACGCCGAGGAGGCCCTGCGCGTGACCCCGGAGGAGCGGCGCCGTCGTGGCGTGAGTAGAAGAGGTGGCCGTGCCCGTGCGCAGGAGGAGGACAGCACGGCGATAGTCAGCACTACCGCGTTCATGGCGACGAACCACCACCACGCCGTCGTCATCCTCCGGACCTCAGCTCTGCTCCGTCGGTGGGATAAGGCTTCGCAGCAGCATCCCCTGCTCTCCTCTGCTTCTCGTGAGGCTATGGTGCTTGCACCTTGGACAACGCACGGTGCGGCCTTTTGGTGGACGAATGATGCACGAGTTGTATATGTGGGCAGCCAAGATAAGATAATGTAGCGAAGAATTAACTCGTTTTCGTGTTGAAAAGTTGGTCCTAGATCCACTAATGCGGTCGGTCAATCGTTGACTGGGCATGCCATGCACGTAGCTTCATATGATTGGCTTCCCACTTGCGAATCGACCTGCCTGCCCTGTGTTAGGCTGTTAGGTTTTTGTACTGTACCATTTGTTTTGATATAATCTACTCGCCTTATCCATTTCGATTTACTCAGTCAGTGTAGCAATAACGAGTGAAGTTTTGAGGTTGATATCGTGTGCAATCTATGATGCCGGTGGATTTATCGTTAAACAACAAGTCAGGTTGCAGGTGGGGCGGGCTTTTACCGCAAGCCGCAAGGCCGCCCCGCAAATTTTGACTTGGTGGCCTTTGTGGCTCAACCTCAAATTCTTCGTGGCCTTAGTGGCCAAAGTCAAAGCCCGTTGGACAAAAGAGTAAGTCCCGACAAAAGAAAAGTCCGCCAAAAGCCCGTGTAAAAATCCGCAAGCTCACCTCGGTCCTCCACTCGGGCGTCCTCTATCGACCACCCGGATCGGATCAGACGACGACGTCGACGTCCGTGCATCGCCCAGGCGGGCATCCCGACGGCCGGCGTCGACCTCCTGCACGCATGTGCACAGGCACCACCGTGCTCGGCATCGGCAGATCATCCACCGCAGCAGGCCTTGTGCCTTGATCGCATCTCGCACCAGTCACTGTCTGCTCTCGTACGTTCGTTCAACCATCGCCGGAACTGCGGAACATGAACCGCGCGTAGCGTAGCAGCCACAGCACGGCAGGCAACGGCAGGCAGCAGAGCCTGCCTCTGCCTGCGTGCACATGCACGCTACAATCACTTGGCTGGCTGGCTGCCCTGGCTCCTCCCCACCGGCAGTCACTGAACAGAATGCTGAATGCTAGCTAGTCCATTCATCATCAGGTCTTGCGGGTCCGTGCAATGCAATGCAAATGTTATATCTAACAAGTATCAAATCTTGTATCCGGTTATCTGTCAACCATATATACATGTAAGAAATATCTTATTGTGAGTGCTTGCGAACGTTAGCGGGTTTCACATTTTGTCCGCTTAATCCCTTTGGACGTTCGCGGTTATATCTTTTACGGCTGGCGGACGTCCCGCATAGCCCGCTAAATATTTTGGTGGACAGCCTACTTACGACTCGTGGACGGTCCACAACCCACCCCACCTGCATCTTGAACAACAAGTATCCTAGGTATTAATTAATTTGTTTGTTTTTGTGGACCAACCCAATTCATGGTCTAATTTATTCGGTCACCTGAATGAACCTGAACCTACCGAGGTTGGTAACCAACTGACCGCTCTCACTTGCTGCTCACATCTATCTCGACAGGTGTACTTTAATCACTTCTTCTTTACTATTGTTGCTATGGAAATTTGCATGCATGCTTAGCTTCCGTGTGCTACTCGCTCATTAGAACTAACCAATGCAATATCTTGATTAGTTTGCTAATTATTTATTCGATCAAGTGATGTGTTGAAAATTTTAGAGCCACTTTCCAAGATATTGCATTCTCAACCGTGTCAATGTCAGTCATTATCATACCATGGCAGGCACTAAACTCACTCTCACGGCCTGGGCCAAGTCATTGTCGTCATTCATGTTACCGCCCTTGCACTGAGAATAAATTAACTTGGTCGTCAAGTAGTAGACTAGCAATAGTGCAGCACGTACTGTCGTGTCGCGTTCGTTCCTAGATATTTCAGCGCTAGCTAGCGCGCTGCTATATTCAGGAAGATAACCACTGAGTTTTTGTTGCAACCGAATTGTGTCACAAATCGATGCTCTTTATCCAAATTTGCCCATGGCCGGTTTGGACGGACGTGTACTTACTCTTGCCGTGTGTTATGGGCCTGGACGACGTGGTTGGAATATAAAACAAACGCGTTTTGCTCAAGCTATGCATCCTCGTACGTCGTACGAATACGAACGAATCCACGTTCGTCGTCACTCGTCAGTTTAGTAGTGACAGAAAGAGATTGCTTGCTTACCCTGCTGGCTAGCTGCAGCCGACCGGCCCGGAAGGCTCTCGTCTCGCCGACTGGCCGTCGTCGTCGTCACCTGCCAAGTAGTACGATGAGCAGTACTATAGCTGGAAGTAGGGTGCTGAACTTTCAGGACGTCCAGAAATAATCAATAGCGAACATTACATGCAACTCTCAACTACCAGCTGTCCGCGTATTTCACCTACAGATTTTTCAGGGCAACTCCTTCTATTCCTCCCTGGACCTCGATCCATCAAGAACGTACATTACATTCATCGTATTGTTTTGCAATTAAGCAAGCTATATATATGTACCACGCGGTTGCGTGAGGCATGGTCGTTTTCGATTCAAATGAAATAGTATTAATTTGTGCTAGCTTAGGTATGTTTAGATATATATGACTTTGGTTTTCACGTATTTATTTTTCTTTATAATAGAAAAAAAGCTAGACCAAAAGAGCATATCTCATAAATATGGCGCAACTACGACATGACAATGTTTAGTACAGTTTTCACGAAAATTAAATTTCATCTCTATATACACTACCGAAGGAAGGATGTTTTAAACTTTTGAATCTAAGAAATATTTCAACATAAAACAAATATTTGAGACTCTAATAAACAACTACAAAAAAAACAACTTATCAACAACAAACTTGTAAATTGATTTTTTTTTGACAAGAAACTTGTAAATTGGGTTGGGCACACTACAACTTTGGTCTTATCGGCAACCTCCAGTACCCTACGGAGTTCGCGCCATAAGCGCACCCCGTGACAATATGATCCTTGCCAACCTAGTCTTGGACGGTTGGTCCTGGCTTGCGGCTGAGCAGATCACCGCCAACACACCATACCCCACCCAGGCGCCACCGAGTGGACCTTCATCCAGCGTGAGGACGCTGCGCTAGTCGGAGAAGGGGGACATGTCACAAGATACGGGTTCAGTCGAAATAGGGGACGCCGGCCTAGGACAAAGCACGGTCTGCAAAGGGGCGGCCCGGCCAGCCGCCGGCGCTGGCCCCACGACACCGCCATTCAACTTCTATGGAAATTAAGATATTTTGCAATATGTTATCGAGATTTTGTTTCCCTTTTTATTTCTAAGATTGGATTTGGTTAGGATAAGATTACCTTTTGATTAGGAAAAAAGAGTTCCAATTCTTTAAGGAAACCCCTGATTCTTGCTTGGCAAGTCCAATAGGGATTATAAATATAGGATGGATGTAATCTCAAAGACAATAAGAAATAAACAAATCTTTTTCGCATTTTGCTTCCGGCTCAGCGTCGCACCCGCTCCTGCCGTAGCCACCGCCGCCACCAAGCCAAAGCGCCGCCCCGCCGCCGCCGCCCGTCATTGCCGCCCCTCCCAAGGCGGCTATGATCAAAAGTTAATTGAATGTTGTAATTTTTATTTTAACATATATTCAACATGGTTTCCTATTGTTAAAGTATATTATTTTTTAAGACGACATGCACGCACATTCACCCCTATGAACACACGACGCAAACCCTACCCCTATGAGCACCTTCAAGGACTGAGCCGCAAATCTTAAAATTCACTTAAATCACCACGGGTGCCTCAATGTCGACGGGAGTCGGGACGCCGCTTACCACTTAATGCATAGCGTCCGAAAATTCCTGAATAAAACCAGGATAATGTGCCGCGCCTAGGATTTGAACCATGGGTGGGAGTCCCTCAACCAATGGCATTTGCCATTCGCCCGTGAAAGTTAGCTCTTATGGAAGAATCTATTCCGTGCGGCAGCACGGTTTTGACGGACTAGTGTAACAAATATCTCTACAACATAAAAGGAATAAACCGTGGACATTTTTTCATGCAAGTAAAAAGTTTCCCCTCTGCGTCCACCTCCGCGTGCGAACCAAGGCGCCCACAACAGCCCCTCCCATCCATGCGATATGGAAACAAAACTTTTCAAAAATTGCCACTCTTTCACAGCCCACCAGAGCTTGGTTCGATAAATGTCATTCGTGCCTCTAAGGGAAACCATGCACAAGAAACTAATCGCACCGTTAGGAAAGAAATTAAAGCCCCAATCACACTCATGATCCATGCAAGGAAGGTAAAAAAGAAAATCTCTAATCACCCATGCGATCTGGGAACGTGGTCAGGAAGAAGGAAAGCCCCAATCTTCAACGTCGAGTTAGGAGTAATTTGGGAAACGTATAATGTCATGACCCAAATCAAGGTGGGGCCCATGGGCCATGCATGGCACACAAAGCCCCCTAGGGGGGTGGCGTGCACACGGCCAGGCCTGGCCGCCCGCCGCCTCCGTCGTTATCGCGTCATCGGTTGGGCATCATTAAGTAATAGATATTTAGGGAATAAATATAAGAATAAAATAGGGAATAAATAGGTTGCTTGTAAGAGAGGTATTCCAATCTATAAGGAAACCTTCTAGATATTTCTTAGCAAGCAAGTCTCCCTCGGACTATAAATACAAGGGGCATGTAATCGTTTGGATCTTAAGCAAAAATTAAAAGGGGTAGCTCCCCAAACAACTCCTATCTCTCAATCTCTCCCTCGTCTCTCTCGGCGTCGCGCGCGCCCCTGCCCGCCTCCACCGCCGACGGCTGCTGCTGCCCAGCGCCCAGCGCGCTGGCAGCGCCGCCGCCTCCCACGCCCCTCTCTCCGTCTCTCGATCGCCGATCACGTGTCGTTCCAGCCCATTCTAGCCGGGTTCTCGGCAGTGGTATCCGGAGACCGGGGCGATTCCCCACCAACCGACGGCTTCCGACAACCACCAACGCCAAGATCCGATGGACGGCCACAAGATCGCCGAGCCCGGATGGGGATTTGCGAGTTTGCTGATTTCGTGAAGGAAATCCGTGCCAACTTCACCGCCCCCCGGAGAAGTTCGACGAACAGCCTGCCCCGACGACGCATAACGACGACACGGCCACGGGCGCCACCAACAACGCCGCGCCATGGCCGCCCCGACATCAACAACGCTCCCATCGACATCCACGACGACGGGTGGTTAATTGACAAGAAGAACACCGAAGACGCTGCCTTGCCGTCCGACGACGGCGCCACGACGTCACCTCAACCACCACCGACGACGCCCTGCCATGGCGCGCCCGACGGTGACGACGCGCCTACCGCGCCGCCACGCCACCCCTCCAAGATCGATGATGCTACAATCAATGAGTACGCCTACCCCGAGGATGCCCCCGCTATCGTGGTCCGTGATCGATCGAAATCAGGAGGCCACCACCGACGCCCACCAAACCGCCGACGGAAAAAGCCTACCCAACTAGGCCAATGTTGTGAGACTCCAAAGAACGGTCCGGATAAGTTCCTACAACACCAACAATGTCATCTTTGACATCGGGAGCATCAGAACGCCAACGTCAATATGGGCATTACACGACGACGCCACCGGCGCCGACATCGACGCCGCTAGCGTCGACATCGGCGCCGCCTGGCATCGACATCCTAGACGACACCGAACCAAGGACACCAACGACAACGACGCCTCCCAAGGGCACCACCATCGACCACGACGCCCTCGACATCGCCATGCCTACCATCGGCGACAATGATGTCGCCCACACAGCGCCGCCAAAGGAGGGTACAACTACACCTCCCCGGCGCCAACAACATCGGCGACAACGACACTACCATGGGCGCCATGATCGCCAACGAGGTCCTCAAGGACGCCAAGACGAGATGACGACCCTCCCATTGGCGCCAATGACGTCACCCCGACGCCCTCGTCATCACCATGTCGATCATCGCCAACATCGCTCGGCGACGACGACTCTAAAGACGAACACCACTAATGTCAGCGATTATTGCGCTAAACATCAATGACGCTATCGCAGGACACCTACGCCAGCGTCGATGAAAACGATGCCCCCAAGGGCGTTGCCAATGGCAAAGACGCCCCTCCCACGGCGACAATGCCGACCCACGGCGTCAACAACAATAACGTCCGCGACAACGGCGCACGAGAAGGCAACCCCATCAACACCTCGCCAACGGAATATCAGCTCTACCAAAGATATGGTGAGGTATGCCGCTATCCACGACAATAGCGGTGCTTCACCGGGTCATCGTATACCAAGCGGCGTGGATCGAGGGCGAGATACCGCACCACGGTGTCTCCCTTGCGGCTTCAAGCGATCTATCTCACGGGCGACCTCGCCGGCAACATAGCGCCAACCAGGTTCGGCATGAGGATGATCACGACTACGTCTATGCTTCCAAGTTCGCCAGCGGCCTCTACACCATACCAGGAGGCCATGCGGCGGGAGGCGCCCGCACAATGGGCGGCGCGATGCAGCCTTCGCTTCCGCTTCACGCCCGCTCGCCACGTTCGTCACATGGCTCGTCGATACCGGCGGACACAACACCGAGGGACGACTTGGCTGCGGCGGCTAAGGCGACTCAGGGCCGATCCGGTCGGCTCCCTCTTTCCTCGGCGACATTCACGTCGGTATGACTACGCCAACAAGCCGTGGGCTATGATGCACCGAGGGGGCGCTACACAGGAGCACGTCGATCCACCTCGCCCAGCGTTCAACGCTTCCATCTTGACAAGCCTCGAGGTTGCGAGCTTCACCGACGGCGACAAGAGGTACATGCCACCCACATCAACCCCTACCTCATTGGCCTCGTCAAAATCTCGGAGGCTCTCGTTCCACGTCAACTTGCTACATCAGCGGATCACGAGCTACACGACATAGCGAAACCAACAAGCTCCGGCGGGGAGCACCGGTTTGGACAACACTTGTAGTGATTGGCGCCCACCTTCCGATGACTTCGCCATTCGTACCAATCTTCATGACAAGTACCGGGTTGGTGGAGCCACCGCGATAGCTTCTTTCCATCGGTGACGATCTTCTTCTTCAACGACAATAATCACCACCTCACCGCAAGATCTTCGACAATCTCATGGGATGGGAGACCCGCGGGACTTCCACTCACCGGATTAAAGGTTACCAACCTCATCTTCGTCGGCTCATTCCCCATCTAGATGTGGATGCAACAATCTTTGGACCATGCTACTCGATCACCCCATCAACAACGATAGCCGTGCGAGTAACCACAAATACGAGGACGTCTTTGCTCGAAAAGGGGAGAGATGTCATGACCCAAATCAAGGTGGGGGCCCATGGGCCATGCATGGCACACAAAGCCCCCTAGGGGTTGTGCGGCGCTAAGGCCGCCGGGTCGCCGGCCGCCTTCCGTCATTATCGCGTCATCGCCGTCATTAAGTAATAGATATTTAGGAATAAATATAAGAATAAAATAGGGAATAAATAGGTCGCTTGTAAGAGAGGTATTCCAATCTATAAGGAAACCTCCTAGATATTTCTTAGCAAGCAAGTCTCCCTCGGACTATAAATACAAGGGGCATGTAATCGTTTGGATCTTAAGCGAGAGAAAAATTAAAAGGGGTAGCTCCCCAAACAGCTCCTATCTCTCAATCTCTCCCCTGTCTCTCTCTCAAGCGTGCGCGCGCCCCCGCCCGCCGCCCCCTCCACGCCCGGCCCCGCCGCCCCGCCCCCGCCCGCCTCCACCCCCCTCTCCGTCTCTCGATCGCCGATCACGTGTCGGGTTCGGCCCAATCTATTTGGGTTCGACATATAAGGTAATACTAAATAGCAGGGAGCTATAAATTAGAAAGCATGTCAATTTGTCAGTTAGGAGTAATTTGGAAGTTCAAGCAGTATTCCTTATTGTGTGTCATTAAAACATTTTTTAATGGTTTAAATATGATTTTTCTTAAATAACTTTGAGACATCTATCTAAAAAAAAAAAGGGCATACGATTTTTAAAATGGATGTGCAGGGCGTGCTGCAGTCAACAAAAGTTATTCGCAAAAAAAAAAAAAAAAAAAAAAGTCACTTAAGTTCATGATAAGAGTGCTGGACCAAGAAAATTATAATTTTGGCTTTGGACCATATCGTAACGAGGGACTAGGATGTTTAATTGCAAGAGGTAAATGTATATTTGAGTCATATATAAAGTTTCTTAAAAACAACAAATTAAAACACATAGCGGAATATGGATATATTGATTTTAGCTCGATGATAATCCTTACACCGTTCCAAATATCTCATGAAAATTATTTGTCTTGTTGTTTTTTGTATAAAATGTTATTAATGTCATGCGATCCATGTGTTTTGGTATAAAATGTTACAGTCCCATAGCAACACACGGGTATGAACCTATGAATAAGCATATTCCTGGATCGAATTAAAAAATCTTCAGATGGAAATTTTACCATGAGGAAAACATCGCAGCTAAGATAGATGGGTAACTAACTCAGAATCACAGTCGCTTATAGCGACAATAACTATTATTTAATTATTTCTATATGTTACTGATCATGTGTATAGGATGGAGTGAAGATGCGTCGGAACTTGCTCGTGAATTTATTGGTGCAGAAATAAATGGATATCGATGATATCTTCCGGCTGATATAAAATATTATCAACTCCAACCGTCGGCATTTGGACTTGGTATTCCACATTTTTGCCAAAAATCTGTGAATTGTCTTCTCCAACCGTTTGACATTTGGCTTCGCAAATTGGTGAGACTTGGCATTTGACGGGCCAAACCGCGCGATATATCGTCTTGCGCGCGCCGCTCGCGCATTCGCTAGCGCATATAGGTAAAAAAAGGGTGGAAACGTAATTTTTATTTGTCTCGGGGTTCATGATGCAAGGTTTCGTTGGTTTGCCAATTGAATTTTGCCAAACCACTAGAGATGACTGGTTATTTCACTTGGCAAAACTTTTGGAGAGTTGGCAAAATTCTGTTTTTTGCCAAGTGAATTTTGCAAAACCATTGAAGATGCTTTAGGCGTAATTACTTAAACAACCAATAAAAATAGAGTTCACGAGCCCTGAGATATCCGTGATTGATCGTGTTACTTTCACAAAACTCGTTTGGATTAAATGTCATCTTAATATCATTGTTTAATTTCATAGTATTGTTATCTTATCATATGATTCATGTGTTTTTATATAAAATTTAGTTATCCCGTAACAATGCACGGGCGTTTAACTAGTAGTACCATAAAGTCTAGACCTGCAGTTTCGATGCATCCGGCTTCACACGCCTCTCGTGTAAAGGTGGAAGGCTTATCTAATTTGGATATCCATGGATTTTTGACAAATGAACTAGAAATTCAAATTTTTATAGGGGACTACCTCTTGCTAGTTCATTTTTCTCAACTAGAGAGTATCCATTGGACATCCAACTTCCACCTAGACCTCGCCCCGGTGCTTGAGCCATTGTGTATTTGTATTTGTCCGTTTACCCTCACCTAATTTACTTAACTTCTATCTCTAATCTGCGCCGCCACACACTACTACATTGAGCAACATTAGGGGGCGGCCGGTGATGAACTCTAGGGGCGGTTTTCTCACCCGCCCCTAAACAAGCGCCCCTAATGTTCATCCACATTAGGGGCGGTTGTCTTAGCCGCCCCTAATGTGAATCCCAGATTTTGTATTTCCAAAATTCAAAAAATAATAATAAAATATTTTTTTTAATCGGGTTAGGACCCCACCGGCCAGCCACCCACATCCCCTACACATGGTGATTTTTCAGGCTTTTTGCAAAATATTGCGGCTGCCAAGATTCGAACCACGACCTCGAAGCCAAGGCGACCCTCCCCTCCACTGCGCTACACATTTGTATGTGTTCATATTCCATTCCGCATCCTCATATATTATACAAATCCGGTGTAAATTGACTATTTGAGGTCGTAAACGGATTCGAACTAAAAAGTGGTCAACTAAAAAGTTTCATAACTTTTCGAGATCTACATTTCATATTTAGGAAGTTTTTCCGTCCTGTGTCGATTTATGAAATTTGAATTTCAAATTTGAGACATTTGAACACGCCTTTTGCATGACTAGATGATTTCGAACTAAAAAAGTGGTCAACTACAAAGTTCCATAACTTTTAGGGATCTATATTTCATATTTAGGAAGTTTTTCCGTTAGAGATCGCTTTCTTAAATTTTAATTTTAGTGCTTCATTTTAAAATTCGCAACCCATTGTAGGGCGCTCAATATAGAGCCGCCCTATTGTGGACCACAGAGGGGCGGCCGGTGATTGAACCGCACTGATAACAGTAGGGGGCGCTCGCACACGAGCCACTCCTAATGTGTCGCCGTAGGGACGGTTTGTCAACAGCCAAAGGATTTTCAAGCATACATTAGGGACGGCTCAAAGTATGAGCCGCCCCTAATATAAATGTTAGACGCTCCCTTAGTTGGCTTTTGTAGTAGTGCCAGCCATATGGTGATGGTGCCCTGAAGCACAACCAGTTCCTTCCTCACCCACAACACAAATCAGGTTGCAATCGCATGTGCGATTCAGGATTCATGGGTGGAGGCTTGGGGCAATGACAGAGTTGACATTGGGATAAGGTTCCCTGGCGGCTAATGAGTGGTAGGTGAGGAGACAGACCAGCAATGGTTGTAGTGGCCTTCCGGATCACATCAGTCCCAGCATGTGTGGCAAGGTTCGGTTCCCATGTTGCCTACGAGATGCACCGTCCGTGTCAGTCTCAGACTCTCAGCATGTGCGGGGTGTGGTGCTGACGAGGGAGCCCAAGAAAGGGGGCTCTGGGACACTGTACTGGAATGGAAGCTTCTTTTCAAGCCCATCGCGTGCAAAAGCACAAAATAGAAACAGAATATACTCTACATCACTCGCCGCCGGTTGACCCTCTAGTAGTATATTAATCGATCTGTGTGTGCTTTTTCGGTGTCGCTGCGAGCCTGCGGCGTAGTGGCAGCAAAGCTGAATACGTACTACCTTTAGCTCATGCATGCCGCACACCGTAGCCCAAAAAGAAGGAAGAAAACCACGCACATACACATGGCAATCATAGAGCTAATAATGCTCGTGTTGCTCCGTTCGTGCCTTCTCTTCAGGCACACGGACGCAGCAGGGCACCATGGAGGCGTGCATCTCAGCTTCCAGATAGCAGCCCTGCTCCAGTGGAAGTCCACCCTGCGGAACTCGTCACCGGCGCTGGACTCCTGGCAGCAGGGGACGAGCCCGTGCAGCAGCAACTGGACGGGCGTGTGGTGTGCGGTGCTGTGCACCGTGCCCGCCGTTTGCCCCTTGCGGTGACCGAGATCTCCCTGCCAAATGTTGGTCTCGACGGCTACCTCGGTGAGCTTAACTTCTCGTCACTCCCATTCCTCACACACATTGACCTCTCCTATAATATCCTCCATGGAAAAATTCCACTGGCCATCACCTCCCTCCAGGAGCTCTCCTACCTTGATCTCGGAGTCAACTGGCTCCATGGAAGCATACCATCTGAGTTTGGCAACATGCCACGCTTTCGTCGGCTGGCATTCTACGGGAACAACCTCACAGGCGGTATCCCTGCATCCCTTGGAAATATAACGACACTTGTTGAACTCTTCATCCTAAATAACCAACTCACCGGGCCAATCCCCGAGGAGCTTGGGAACCTCCCCAATCTAGAATGGTTGGACCTAGGCCTCAACTTTTTAAGCGGTCAGATACCTGAAAGCCTTGGCAACTTGACCAAACTAAACATCCTCAAACTTGGCAGTAACAGTCTATTAGGGTCCATTCCAGACAGGATTTGTTTGCTTCACAATCTAAGTGAGCTACATTTGGATAATAATCATCATCTAAGCGGTCGAATACCTGAAAGCCTTGGCAACTTGACCAAACTAGACATCCTCTCCCTTGGCTATAACAATCTTTCAGGGCCTATTCCACATGATATTTGTTTGCTTTCCAATATAAGCATGCTAGTTTTGGGTGCTAACCAGCTAAGCGGCTCCATTCCTCCGAGCATGGGGAACCTTACTAAACTAGTCTATCTTAACCTTGAGGGAAACCAATTCCAATCGGATCCATCCCCGCAGAGATTGGCGCTTTGGTGGATCTCTACATCTTGTCTTTATCCCAAAACCAGCTTTTGGGCTCCATTCCAAAGATCTTTCATTTAATTTCACAAGCTTAAGATACCTATCACTTTTCATGCACAAGCTATCAGGTCCTTTGCCACAAGGCTTTACTAATCTCACGTACTTAACATTATACTCTTTGGCAAAACAACTCTATCGGGGAACTGCCCTCTGATGTATGCAAAGGTGGGAATCTTGAAACATTTATCTTTGTTGGCAACAACATGTTCACTGGCCCAATTCCTAAAAGCCTTGAAACATGTAGGAGCCTAAAGATTCTAGACCTTAGTTTCAACAAAATGACAGGAGATATATCATCTTTCGGGCCATACCCAAAGCAATTGTCCGTGCAAGTTTGAGTAGAAATAACTTTTACGGGTGTTTGTCCAAAACCCGGGCTTCAAATATCAATTTGACCTCTTTTACCATGAAAGAAAACATGATAACGGAAGCCTGCCTCCCGAAGCTTTCAAACCTTGAAAAATTGGAGATACTTACAGTACATGCCAATAACCTAACTGGCCATATACCAGCCGAATTAAGCAATCTTGCCAACCTCTACGTGCTCAACTTATCACACAACCAATTTTCAGGTCATATACCACCTGAATTTGGTCGGATGAAAAATTTGCAATACCTCGATATATCTGCAAATGAGTTGAGTGGATCACTACCACAAGAGCTCGAGCTGTACTAAGCTAATATCCTTAAGGATTAATGACAACAACTTGAGTGGACCTCTCGCCAACAACTATTGGTAGTATTGAGGGCTACAAATGATGTTGGATGTAGTTAACAACAAACTCACAGGCAAGTTACCTGTGGAGCTTGGGAGTTTGGTGATGTTGGAGGTCCTAAACCTTTCCCATAATTTATTCAGTGGAAAAATTCCATCCTCCATTGGTAGCATGGCTAGTCTGTCAACACTTGATGTGTCATACAATGACTTGGAAGGTCCTCTTCCAGCAGGAGGACTATTCCAAAACGCTTCAGAAAAATGGTTCCTCCACAACAAAGGACTCGTGGTAATATCTCAGGGCTTGCCGAGTGCTCTTCAACCCAATAAAGGAATATCATAAAGCTAGAATTCTCAGGTTGTTGCTTCTTGCTTGTATCCCAAAGGCACAGTTATTATCCTCTCAATTGTTGTGTTAGTTATAATCATCCGCAGAGGGAAAACACCACAAATCACAGCAGTTACAGATATAAGAGATGTTCTCTCGGTATGGAATTTTGATGGGAAACTGGTGTTTGAGGACATCACTAGGGTAACAGAAAATTTCAGCGATAGATACATCATTGGATCAGGGGGGTTTGGCACAGTCTACAAGGCACAACTTCAAGGAGGGAGATTAGTTGCAGTGAAAAAGCTTCACCCAACTGAAGAAGGGATTAGTGATGAGAAGAGATTCCTTAGTGAAATTGAAGTGCTGACAAAAATACGACATAGAAGCATAGTCAAGTTGTATGGATTTTGCTCTCATCCAAGGTTCAAATTTTTAGTGTATGATTACATTGAGAGAGGAAACCTTCATGTTATCTTGGAAACTAAAGATCAGGCAAAGGAGTTGGACTGGCGGAAGCGAGTTGCCATTGCAAGAGATGTGGCTCAAGCTATCTACTACTTGCACCATGAATGCAACCCACCGATAATTCATCGTGATATAACAAGCAACAACATCTTGCTCGATGCAACTTTCAAGGCTTATGTTTCAGATTTTGGAATAGCAAGGATGCTTAAACCTGATTCTTCCAACTGGAGTGAACTAGCTGGAACATATGGCTATATAGCACCGGTATGTTGTCGATTAGCTTTTTCTTTGTATATAGCAAATATATTCATACCATCTGCAAATATGAAAATTACACTTTGGTTCGTCACTTTGTTTGACAGTTGTCATTTGCTTTATTTTGATGCGAGCTTTCTTACACATCAGTGGTGACAACAAAATGTGACATCTACAGTTTTGGTGTCGCGGGCGATGGAGATTGTGATGGGGAGATACCCGAGAGAGCTACCGTCCATTGCTTACTTGGAACAACATCATGAACTTGCAATAGAGGATATGTTGGACCAACGTTTACCATCACCAACAATGGTGGAGAAGAAAGAAATCTCTTTGCTGGTCGAAGTTGCATTCGCGTGCCTGCAAACTTCTCCTCAGTTCAGGCCAGAAATGCAGGACGTCTATCAGAAATTGGCTCTCCACAAAGCACCTTCTGTCTCACCTTCTCATGCACATACACGTGAAGAAACAATCGATGGATAATTTACCAATGCGCACAAATTCCCTACAAGCTGCTGGCATCAACTTCCACCCAGTGTCATTTTCTCTTTCTGTTCTTTCTCCATTTCAGTGTACCATGCGCACAGAAATAATAGACATGATGCAAGTTATGAAGACCATAAATATGTGAAAACGCATTGCTGTATGTACTGAGCCTTGAATAAAATGCAGGCAGGCAGTGTGCTTTGTCGTCCTCTGTTTCTCCATTGTTTTGAGAATAAAATGCTTTGTTTCTCTTGATTTGATCCAAGCCCCAAGCTTTGGAGGAAAAGACAGCTGCAGCACTTGGCCCCGTTATCAGGTCAGGCAACCGAGCTATTCTTGTTGGCTAAGAACGCCGAGACTTTGTTCAAATCCTTCTGACTAACTCTGCAGTGTAGCCACTTCGCTGGATAAAGTTTCAACCACAGCAGGCAGAATCCCACAGTCAGCGCGCCCTGGTGATGTAGGAGTTGTTACTAGTTGTTGTTGTCTTGTCCTCTTCGTCCATCCCTGGCCGCCGGCGCCAGCGCTTAGGCATTAGGCAGCTCAATTAAAAAAAAAAAAACATTTAGAACGCGCACACAAGAGAAATCGTCTTGGCTGCTTCCGATCGTCGCTGACTGTGGGTCTGCCATGGCTGGAACCCGAGTGATTGGGTGAAGGCAGTACTCGCCCTGGTACCTGGGCGGCTGCCCTAACCACTGGATGGCGCACGGAGATCAATAGCATATGGCACAGCACTCTGCCGTCATCCTGCCCACCGCTGCTATTGCAACGTAGTTGATCATTACTGGCACGCCGCAGCTTGGGATGCGGCTGTACGCGCATCGGATGGAAATTGTGGCCATGGACATTAAAGCAATTCCACGTCATTAGAAATTCTGTGGTGTGGTTGCTAAAATAGAGGATGGGAAATGATGCAACTATTGGAAGCTCCACGCAGCAGATGGTAAGTAGCACAACTTCGACAAATTTACATGTGTTTCAAATAAATGGTGTAATAACAATTATTATTATTAGTGTTTTTAAGATTCGGTAAAATCGTTTCCTTAGCTAGCAGTTAAGGACATGCTTTTGTGACCAGATCACCACAAGGATAGGTAGCAGGACCGAAATTGGGTGAAATCCATTATCTCCAAGACTTCGTGCAAGATGGTCAAGTCGTTTATCATCTGGATTTTCCATTTACATCCTGATGACTGACCAATCATTTGCAGTTGCCAGTCAACTCACAGTCAATGCTCAGAGTCTGGCAACGTAAGCTTCGTGGACGACTCAGTCTCCGGTGAAATGATTCACCGAATCACCTGGGCTGTTATTATGAATGTACTATGCGTCATGACTGGTGATGAGGAGAAAGCACGAGCATGATGTGGACGGCCAAATCAGAATGCTACCCAGTAACATCGTAGTGTTGTGGACGACCAATTGACCAGGCGGGAACCCATTAACGAATTGGGCAACACACGTCGGCCCCTTATTGCTGACTGGGTGGATGTGTGGCCTAAAAGCCTAACGCAACTGGGATATATGGAAATAAACAAATAGGATCATGCTGTGATAGTGTATCTGGAGGATGCGTTCGGTGATTACATCCGAAAAGACAAGGAAATTACTCCCTCCGTCTCATAAAATAGTCTAATAAAAAAGTGATGTTCTATGATTTTACAGACAGATTAGTGGATGTGAGAAATGTCACTATTGCCCTTAGTTTGTTAGTATTGATTCACTTGCTTATTCGATGCATGCCAGCATGCAGCCTTCCGCTACAGGGAACGAGTATATCTGTAATTTGGTGCCATTGTTTCCATTGCACACCATGCGCCAGGAAAGGCCGCTCGGTTGTGAAGAGATGGCGCGCGTGAAGATAAGCGGCAGCAGACATCAGGGAAATAAACCTGGTGCATGCAAAACGCCAGATTTGTTGTGCATGCATATTATCTTGTGGGCCAAAAGTGTGTCCAAATCTCAGAACATCGTTTTTCCTTTTTGGACAAATTTCAAACCTCAGAAGGACGAAGGGGAGTAGGGGCGAAAGTTAGTGCAGATAGATAAGGTGACAATTTTTTTTTTTTTTACTTTTAGTCTTAATCCCTTGTTCTTAATTGGCTGACAGCATATATTACACTAGAAGTGCATCACAGTTGCTCTGAAGAAACTAATCACAGACAATTTAAGTGCGGCAATAGGAATTAGAGAACCTACGACTACAAGGGCACTAGAGCAGACCGGCAAAGTTGAGACGAATGGTCAACATAACTTTCATAATCAAAATGTGGAGTTCTTCTAGTGTTTTTAAGGCCAGTTTCAATGGGAGTTTCATCAGTGTTTCATGCACATTAAATGCAGTGCCACATCAGAAAAATTTCACTTTTTGCATGAAACTCCTAGGAGAGTGAAGAACACTGTTTCACATACGTTGGAAACGTGTGAAACCCCCATTGAGACACAAATAGTATTTCACTATGGAACTATGCAATTAAATCATGCAATGAGAGAGAGGTTGTGGGACCCTTGATCCTATGAAACTGTGCAATAAAATTGTGCATTGAGAGAGATGTCTATTTCATACCAAAGTTTCACATCTTGAAAACCGGGAGATGAAACTCTCCATTGAGACTGGCCTAAGTAGTACTAAAAGACTACCACTACTCATAGCACGAGGGAATCCACGCTATGAGACATTTACTGGGCAAAGTTTGTACTAAATTTTGAATGCAAAAACATTTTTTTTGAAAAGAATGCAAAAACATTAGGAGAACCCCTAGGAGAAGTTGAAAATTGTGGTTGTGTTTCAGACTTCACACTTCAGTACGTATTGCACTCATGCAGTCATATGCTTGTGCAGACTTGAGGTTGGACCAACGAGTTGTTCCGCTTCTTCGTGTATTCAGGTATCTGACATCAACAACATTTCGGTCCTCTCGGTGATCTGGAACCGAACAACTCAAGATAGTAAGTTCAGGCATTTGGGGATCATGGTCTTTTTAGCATTGCTCTTAGTCTTAGTATTTTCCCTCACTTAAACAAATGAGCGGCAGCGGGTCCTGGTCCTGTTGTTGTGCTCAACAACACCAGACCGCTGCCGCTCCTGATTTGTGGCGAATGGGAGCGGCAGCCCCTTACCCGCGTGGCACACCTGCCACGCCAGCAGCCTTGCCGCTCCCTCATGCAAGGAGGGGCAATGTTGAAATGCCGCTCCCTTCCCTAGGGAGTAGTGTTAGATATGAAAAAAAAAAATTCCAATGCCAAATTAGAAAATAGTTTTTTAAAAGCGTGAAAATTAAAAAATGCTCATCGTCTGTTCGTATGACCAACTGACGGTGTAATCCCCATATTTTTGCAACCGATGTATATATTACGGAGAATGTGTGGTGAAAATTATTTTACCAACGGTTTGCATTACGATCTAGTTGTAATAACCATGGTATATATGCATCACAGTAATATTAATAATTTTTATAAATCAAGTCGGATAATGGTTTTATATCAAAGTTGTACAACTTTGTTGCTGAGCTTGTTTTCATTTGAAATTATCTGCAATCCTAAGATTCTAATTGAAGTTCTTATATTTTGAAATTCAAAATTTTTGAATTGTCCAAACAAAGTCAGATGAAGGAATAACGAAAAAGTTGTACATCCTGATGAGATCTACAACTTTACTGTTGACAATGTTTCTATCAGAAATAATTTATAATTCTAAATTCTATTTGAAGTTTTCATATTTTTAAATATAAATTTCAGAAACCATGTTAGATGGAAAAATGATCAAAAGTGAAGTTGTAGATCTTAACAAGATGTAAAACTTTCTTGTTGATAATATTTTCATTTGAATTCATTTAGAGCCTCAAATATATATAATGATATTTACTATAGTGAATATAAAAAGGAAGGTATTTCACTACACCGTGAATGATTTTTAAGGGCGGCTCGTGATGCTATGTAGGTGTGGTCACGATTGCGGCAACAAACTTACTGCGTTAGCTTGCTTCTCAGCGACTCCCTGCTTGCAGTGGTGGCTTCAATTTGTAGAGAATATGCAGCAGGGTCTCAGCGTGATGGTCAACAACTATGGGGGGGTGGATACAGGATCACCAAAGAACTCTACTGAGTTGTTCGCAGGGTTCTATCCTAGCCTGCGGCCACAAACAACTCCCAGAAGGCAATGGAAGCATAGCTACGGTGACTTCTGTTGTAATTAGGATAGAACACTAGTCAGGTTACCTTGTTTAGAGTTCGGGTGTTCGGTTCCTCTACGGACAACCCTCTCTGTATCCGACTAGGATCGTAGCGAGTTCCTTGGCTCCTTAGACTATAAAAGGCGGCCAAGGAACACCTCGTAGAGGAGAGCACGAACGCAGAGGACACAAGCTTGGCCACGACCAAGCGCTGTAAGCTTCATAGCCGATTCTCGGCTAACCCCATCAATCAAAAACAGGCTCACGCCGACTGGACGTAAAGGTCTTTACTCGATCCTTGATCGAGGGCCCGAACCAGTATAAAAACCCCGCTCAATGTCACCGCGCAACAAACCGGGCCCAGGTTCATCGAGGCCCGAACAAACCGCCCGGTTCACCCGTGCGGGCGTGCTCGGTCGTAAAACATCGACAATGGGCGCGCTGTAGGGGCTCGCCGAATTTCAATGCGAGAGTCCGCGCATCACGGCATCATGAGTTCACCGGGCGAGGAAGACGATCATCTTCGAACGTGGGCTTGGCGGTCGACGACGACGGCAAGGCTCGGGTTACACCATCGAGGAACCCAAGATCAAGAACCGAACTCGCCGAGAAGCTCCAAAGAATCGACGCTATCAAGCCGCTCAAGACGGAGAACGAGTTCAAGCCTCGCCGTAAAACCCGCCCCGAAGGGCCCAAACCCGAAACCGCTCGGGAAGGTGGACAACTGTGGCTCCAAGACGGACTCCAAGAGCGGCTCAAGCACAACTCCTACCCGACTCGATAAGGGAAATCACCCAACTCGAAACTTTTTTCGATCAAAGCTACCTTGACTCGGGAAAGAAGGCTAATTCGATATAACCGGACACCACCCGCATTACCTTTTCGATTTCCTACGTGGATTACGCAACTCGGCGTTCGCAGATTCAAGGAGCGCCAAGATAACTCAAGAGAAGGCTGGAAATTCCTTTGAGGGCGCACAAAGAGGGCTCATCTTGAGAAGAACCCCGTGAGGAATGCATCATCCATCGGCCAAGAACCCTTGACGAGCCAATCGCCGCAACGGCGGTGATCGGGAAAGACCAAAGATCGAAAGTTCTACCCCGATGGAAGGAGTGGCGGCCCAAGGCTACGCCCGCCAAGGAAATCTTTATGGTGGCAACGGCTCGCGCCCGCTTAACCACCGTGATGCCCCCGACATCAGGTCCATCGACGAAGGCTTATCAAATATCTCGGCGACGAAAGAACCCTTGAAGACGAAGGAGAACACCAACGCCAAGAAAGGCCGAAGAGGAACAAGCTAAAGGGAGGACGCCGAATCAGGGCAAACATACGCCTACAAGCCATGAACAAATATCAAGCCGATCTACACGAGTACGAGAGGCTAAAATCCGAAAGAGAAGTCGAAGACGATCAACGAGCAACCCGAAAGGCTACAAGGGTTGATTGACCGCCTCAAGACCGCTATAGACCTAAATGACGAGGAGAGGCTCATCAAGGAGGCCTTGCGTAAGGCTACCCGTGGAAGAGATCCCTTAACGCCACGGTCAAAAAGGCTAACAGCTCTCATGCACCAAGAAGTCGATCCAACGTCTTCGAGAGGCCGGGAAGGCCGAAGGTTCCAACAACTCCGTGCCACCCCGAGGGATGGTAGTATCGAGACCCCCGAGGGAAAGCCCCGCTCCAAGACCAAGCCGACGAGAAGAAGTCGCAGAGTCAACATATCGACCTACCGAAATTCATCCAAGAGGAGGAAGAACCTCGTGAGGACTTGAGGAAAGGACGACGGGAGCTACGACAGATTTCCTTGCTTCATGAAAGATTGCAAGAGGTCAAACTACCCCCAAAGTTCAAACCTTCAAACCACTCAAAATACGATGGGAAAAACAGAGCCAAGACAATGGCTCGAGTCTACTCGCAATCCATTGAGTCGGGCCGGAGGAGATGATGACGCAAAAGCCGCCTTCTTTCCCATGGCCCTAGAGGCTCTACCACTCCAATGGTTCGACAAGATCGAAGAGGGCTCAATTCGACATGGGAAGACTTGCAGATAGCATTCTCGCAAAGAACTTCGCAGAATCATCACCCATCCTATTACTCAGCCGAAATGAAAAGCCTCAAGCGTAGCCGGGAGAATCCTTGAGAGATTACTACCGAAGATTTGGGGAGATGAGACCCCAAGTACACGATATCACCGAAAAGGGAAGTGATAGACGCCTTCGCAATGGAATTTTCTCAAGATGGCGTTCTCGGATTTCTACAAAGACAACCCAAGGACAAACGAAAGCAGTTCAAGCTTATTGTTGAGAAGATGATCGGAGCCGAAAAAAAAGAACCCGAGATCGCTTTCCAAAAAGAAAGAACTCAAGGCCCGAAGAAAGAGCGTAACAACCCTCAACAAAGAAAAGAAGCGAGGACCGCATAACACCGCCGCAATGGCGGAGAAGTCAAAGAAACCCTACAAACAAAGGTTCAACAACAACAACAACGGCGCATGTGAACGTAAGCAATATCAAGCTAGAAGACCTACCTTGCATCTATCACCCCCGAGCTCAAGACACGCCGTAAACCGTTCCACGTTCCAGAAAAGTACAAGGGAGGAAACAACTCGCCAAAAGGAGAACAATCAAGAAAAAAGAGAAGAAGCCAAATAAGAGCCAAAGACAGGGGATTTCCGTAAAGCAACAAGATCCTTGAACGCCATATTCTCCGAGTACCCGGATCAAAGAGCAAGAGACAAGATAAGCTAGCACTCCGATCAATCATGGCGCAGAACCCGCAACACCACGGCCTCAATTGGTCCCAATACCCGATTCAATTCACCGTGGAAGATCAATGGACGAGTGTGGGCAACGCCGGGCTGTATCCTTTGGTACCGAACCGACAATAGCGGGAGTAACCGTCACCAAGGTATTGATCGATGGAGGAGCAGGGCTGAACATCATATTCTCAAAAACACCGGACAAGATGGGACTAGACCTCTCCAGGGTTAATTGCTCCTTCCAACACTCCTTTCTACGGGATAGTACCCCGGACGAGCAGCTATACCAGCTTGGACAAGTCACCTTGCTACCACATTTGGATCTCCAAACCACCACGGACAGAGTACATCAAGTTCGAAGTGGCGGATCTCGAGTCACCATATCACGCCATCATGGGAAGACCGCTATCGCAAAATTCATGGCTATTCCACACTACCCGTATCTTCTACTAAAGATGCTTTGGCACCATTTGGGATTCTCTCCATCAAAGGGGACCTAAAAAAGGCTTTCGAAAGTGTGACGCACAAGCCGTGGAGATTGCAAACAAGACGGGAGAGCTCTTGGAGAAAAAGGAACTCAACCAAATGGCAAAGGAGACAAACCGAAGAACTCGAGATACCGCCTAAGAAGCAAGCAATCCCCGATCCCACCGTAAGAAGCCGACGCCAAGCACATCGACCCGCGCAGACGGGCGATCCATCCAAGACGGCGATCATCAGCGCCCATCTATCTCCAAAATAGGAACTCAAGGCCACCGCCTTCCTAAGGCAAAGACACAAAGAAATATTCGCTTGGAAACCGCAGACATGCCCGGTGTCCCAAGGATCCGGCCGAAAGCACGTAATCGACATCAATATGGGATCCAAACCCATCAAGCAAAGACTAAGGAGGTTGTCACCGTAAAAGAAAGAAGCTATCAAAAAGGAGATTGCGAAACTACTCGCAAGCAGATTCATCGTGAGAAATCCTACATCCCGACCGGCTAGCCAACCCGTTTTTGGTCCGTAAAAAGAACACTTCAGATTGGCGAATGTGTGTGGACTACACTGCGACCAACAAACACGCCCAAAAGATCCCTTCGGGCTACCAAGGATCGACTAGATAGTGGACTCCACAGCAGGATCAGCTCTATTATCATTCTTGGATTGTTACTCGTGATACCACCAGATTGCGCCGAAGAAAGAAGATCGAGCAAAACCTCTTTTTATCACCCCTTCGGTGCCTACTACTACAAAACAATGTCCTTCAGATTGAAAAACGCCGGAGCAACGTATCAAAGGGCGATACAGACTTGTTTAGGAGAGCAGATTGGCAAAAATACCGAAGCATATGTAGACGACGAGTGGTGAAAACAAGAGAACCGTAAACTCGATTCAAGATCCGAAGAGACTTTCAAGAACCTCAACAAGTGGAAATGGAAGCTCAATCCAACCAAATGCGCCTTCGAGTACCATCGGGCAGCTAGCCATCGGTTTTTCTTGGTCAAGAATGTGAGGCATTGAAGCCAGCACCAAGAAAATCAAAGCAATCACTGAGATGACACAACCCCGAAGTGTCAAGGACGTCTAGAAGCTCACAGGATGCATGGCAGCCAACGATTATTCATATCCAAACTCGGAGAGAAAGGGCTACCATTCTTCAAACTCATCAAGACCAGAGGAGAATTCAAATGGACGGATGTTGCGGACAAGGCGTTTGAAGAACTCAAACAATACCTTACAACAGCTCCAGTCCTAACTCCTCCAAAGGATCAAGAAGAACTCCCCGCTCTACATAGCAGCAACAAACACAAAGGGTCGGCCTTCAAAGAATCATCGTGGAGAGAAAAGAGCCCTGACAACTCAAAGAAAGTTCGAGAGGCCGCTTTACTACGTGAGTGAGGTTCTATCCGAGTCCAAGGCTCGATACCCTCACGCACAAAAACTACTCTATTCCATACCGATCACATCAAGGAAGCTTCGACACTACTCGACGGCCACAAGATTACAAAGCAGGACCGACTCACCACTAGGCGATATCCCCGAGGAAACGAGATTCAACAGCCAAATATCAAAGTAGGCGTGAGAACTCTGAGCATTGAATCTAGAGTTCACCCCAAGAAGAGCAATCAAATCCCCGTGCACTTCCGCATTTCATCGCTAGAATGGGACAGAGCTCCAACAACCCATATCCGATGACCTCAAGAAGCATTGGAACATGTACTTCGATGGATCGTTGAAGCTAGGGGGGGCAGAGACGGATTTTATTCATATCTCCGTAAGGAAGACAACTCAAGTACGTGTCGCAAATCATGTGGCAAGCTACAAACAATGAGGCGGAATATGAAGCACTCATCCACGGCCTCAAGATAGCAAGAACTCGGGAATCAAGAGACTACAAGTATAACGACGACTCATTGTTGTCATCAATCAAGTCAACAAAGACCGGACCGCACAAAGGACAACATGGGCCTCTATTGCGCTGAAATACGCAAGCTGGAAAAGAACTTCCAAGGCCTAGAAATCCTGCATGTGCTCAGAGATGCGAACGTGGTAGCGCACGTGCTAGCCAAACTCGGATCCGACAGAGCACAAGTCCCACCGTGAGTATTCGTCGAAGAACTCTTGAAACCATCCATCAAAGGGAACCCGTAAGACGACAACATGGAGCAATCAGCCCTAAACGGCGTAACGATAATCTCTCCGTGTCGTAGAACAACTCCCCGGATCGAAGACATCATTAACTTCATCAAGAACAAGACGCTACCCGATGACAAAGTGAAGCAACAAGGATCTTGAGAAGAAGCAAGAACTACGTGCTCATCTGGAGACAAGCTCTACAAAAAAGAGCAAAGATCATCGAGTACTACTCAAATGCATAAGCTCAAGAAGGAAAGGACATGCTACAAGAAATCCACTCGGATGCTGTGGAAACCATGCAAGCGCCAAGAACCCTCGTGGGGAAAAGCATTCGAGAACCGGATACTCATCGCCAACAAAGACTCAAAGACGCAGAAGAACTCGTCGAAGATGCAAAGGATGCCGACGCTTGCAAGACAAGCGCATGTGCCAGCCACAACTTAATCGCGATACCACCATCATGGCCTTTCTCGCGGCCGGGACCGGATCAAGTCGGACCACTTAAAAGAGCCAAAGGAGGATACGAATACATCTACGCCGCCATCGACAAATTCACCAAATGGATAGAATACAAGCCATTGGTCACCTTCACCCACCAAGGCGCCGAAGTTCATCCAAGAGATCATGCATTTATTGGGATGCCCAACAGATCATCACTGACCTCGGATCCCCATTCACAAATGCGTAATTCGAAGATTGGGCACAAGATTGTGGCATACGATAGACTATGCTTCGTGGCACATCCTCAGCTAACGGACAAGTCGAAAGAGCAAACAGACTCATCCTTGCCGGACTAAAGCCAAGACTATACGAAGAACTCAAAGACTACGGAGCAAAATGGATTGAAGAACTTCCAAAAGTCGCCCTGGGGCCTAAGAGCTCAAATCAGCAGAGCAACGGGATACTCACCCTTCTTCCTAACCTATGGATCGGAAATTTGTTCTCCCGATTGCACCTCATATGGAGCTCGCCAAGAATTGAGCAATTTAAAGAAGGAGAAGGAGAACAGACAAGAAGATTAGAAATCGACCGTGCGTAAGAAGTCGATCGAATGCAATCCTCCGTAACGCTAGATATCCGCAAGGACTAAGAAGGCATTATGACAAGAGCACACGTCCAAGAAACCTCAACCCGCAGAGATCAAGTACTCAAGAGGAATTAAAAGACGTAAGGCAAGCACAAATTGCTAAGCCCATGGGAAGGACCATACATCGTCAAAAAGAGTACGAAGGGACCAGAACCTACGAACCGATGTCTATGGATATAGGATCACCAAAGAACTCTACCGAAGTTGTTCGCAGGGGTTCTATCCTAGCCTCGCGGCCACAAACAACTCCCGGAAGGCAATGGAAGCATAGCTACGGTGACTTCGTTTGTAAATAGGATAGAACGCTAGTCGATTACCTTGTTTAGAGTTCGGGTGTTCGGTTCCTCTATGGACAACCCTCTCAGATCCGACTAGGATCGAAGCGAAGTTCCTTAGCCCCTTGACTATAAAAGGCGGCCAAGGAACACCTCATAGAGGAGAGCGAACATAGAACACAAGCTTGGCTACCACCAAGCCGAAGCTTCACAACCGATTCTACCGACCCCATCAATCAAAAATAGGCTCACGCCGACCGGACGTAAAGGTCTTTACTCGATCCTGATTGAGGGCCCGAACCAAAGATAAAAACCCCGCTCTCCATGTCACCGGCAAGAACAAACCGTCGGGCTCCAGGTTCCTCGAGGCCCGAACAAACTGCCCGGTTCACCCCGGGGCGTGCTCTGGTCAAAACATCGATACCGGGCGCGCCGTAGGGGCTCTTGTTGAATTTCAGCACGAGAGTCCGGCGGACCACGACATCATGAGTACATCGACGAGGAGGACGATCATCTTCGGATCATGGGCTTGCGGGATCGACGACAACGGCGAAACTCGAAGTCGCACCGCCGAGGAACCCAAGACCGAAGAACCAAAACTCATCGAGAAGCTCCAAAGAATCGACGATTGTCGGCCGCCTCAAGACGGAGAACAAAGTCAAGATTGCTCGAGAACCAGCACATAAGGGCCCAAACCCGAAACCAACTCGGGAAGGTAGACAATCAAGGCTCAAGCACGGACTGACCTAAGCAACTCGAAGTACAACTCCAACTCCGGCTTGATAAGGGAAGCTACCCAACTCGAAACTTTTTTTTCACCAAAACTACTCCAAACCCGAGAAAGAAGGCGACGATATAACCCCCGACACCAATCCAGATTACCTTTTCGTTTTCCTGAGGACTACGCAACGCAGCGTTCAAGCAGATTCAAGGAGCGCCAAGACAACTCAAGAGAAGATTGGAGATTCCTTTGAGGGGCGCAAAAGAGGGCTCATATTGACGAGAACCCCAGAGGAGTGCATCATCCATCGGCCAAGAACCCTCAAAGAAAGCCGATCGTCAAGCAAACGGGACAAACAGGAGGACCAACATCATAAGGCCTATCCTGCACGACGTGAGTGGCGGCCCAAAGCTACAAAACCGCTAAGGAAGTCTTTGTGGTGGCTACGCCCCGCACCCCACTTACCCGACCGGAAGCCCCGGACATCGATCCATCGACGAAGGCCTATCCAACATCTCGACGGACGAAAAGAACCCTTGAAGACGAAGGAGAACACCAATGTCAAGAAAGGCCCTAAAAAAGGAACAAGTCAAGGGAGGACGCCGAATCGGGGCAAACTCACGCATGCAAGCCCCGAACAAATATCAACCCAATCTCGCATGAATACGAGAGGCTAAAATCTGAAAGAGAAGTCGAAGACGCATCAACGTGCAACCCGAAAGACTACAAGGGTTGATTGACCGCTCAAGACCGCCGGCCGACCTAAATGACGAGGAAAAACTCATCAAGGAGGCGTTGCAAAAGACTATCCGAGAGAGATCCCGCACGTCGCAGTCAAAGGTAAACAGCTCTCACGCTCCAAGAAGTCGATCCAACGCCTTTGAGAGGTCGGGAAGGCCGAGGGTTCCATAACTCCAAGCCACCCCGAGGGATGGTAGACGGTACCGAGAGACCCCCGAGGGAGAGCCCGGTTCAAGACCAAGCCGACGAGAAGAAGTCGCGGAATCAACATATCGACCTACTAGAACTCATCCAAGAGGAGGAAGAACCTCGGAGGATTTGAAGAGAGAACAACGGAAAGCTACGACAGGTTTCCTTGCTTCACCGAAAAGATTGCAGGAAGTCAAGCTACCCCCAAAGTTCAAGCCTTCAAACCACTCCAAATACGATGGGAAAACAGAGCCCGCACAATGGCTCGAGTCTACTCACAATCCATTGAGCGGGCCGGAGGAGACGATGACGCAAAAGCCGCCTTCTTTCCCATGGCCCTAGAGGTTCTACCGCCCAATGGTTTGACAAGATTGAAGAGGGCTCAATCCGATACCGGGAAGACCTATAGAGGGCGTTCAGAAAGCAACTTCGCAGAATCATCACCCATCCTATTACTCTGGCCGAAATGAAAAGCCTCATGCAGAAGCCGTGAGAATCCCCCGAGAGATTACTACCGAAGATTTGGGGAGATGAGATCCCAAGTACATGATATCACCGAGAGAAGTGATAGACGCCTCAGAAGAACGGATTTTCTCAAGATGGCGTTCTCGATTTCTACAAGGACAACCCGAGGACAAACGAAAGCAGTTCAAGCTCATCGTTGAGAAGATGATCGGAGCTGAAGAAAGAACCCGAGACCGCCTTAAAGAAAGAACTCGTAAGCCCCCAAGAAAGATCGTAACAACTCTCAACGCCAGAAGAAGCGTGGACTGCATAATACCGTCGCAATGGCGTAAAAAGTCGAAGAAACCTTACAAAAAAGAGGTTCAACAACAACAACAATGGCGACAGTGAATAGAAGCAATATCAAGCTAGAAGACCTACCCCTGCATCTACCACCTCGAGCTCCAAGACACGCTTAGAAACCGTACCACTTTCCGTGAATAGTACAAGGGAGGAAACAACTCGCCGTAAGGGAAACAATCAAGAAAACAGAGAAGAAGCCATTGAAGAGCCAAAGACAGGGGATTTTCGTAAAAGCAATGAGATCCTTGAACGTCATATTCTCCGGAGTACCCGGATCAAAGAGCAAGAGGCAAGACAAGCCGCACTCGGATCAATCATGGCAGCGGGAACCCGCAGCACCACACTACCTCAATTGGTCCCAATACCCGATTCAGTTCACCAGTGGAGGATCAATGGACAAGTGTGGGTAACGCCGGATTATACCCTTTGGTACTGGAACCCACGACAGCTGGAGTAAACGTTACCAAAGTATTGATCGACAGAGGAGCCGGGTTGAACATCATATTCTCAGAGACACTGGACAAGATGGGACTAGACCTCTCCGGACTAATCGCTCCTTCAAGCACTCCTTTCTATGGAATAGTACCCGGACGAGCAGCCATACCCGCTTGACAAGTCACCTTGCTACCACATTCGGATCTCCATCAAATTACCGGACAGAAAGTACATCAAGTTCGAAGTGGCAGATCTCGAGTCACCATACCACGCCATATTATGGGAAGACCTGCTATTGCAAAATTCATGGCTATTCCACACTACCCGTATCTTCTACTAAAGATGCCGGCACCTTTTGGGGTCCTTTCGATCAAAGGAGACCTCAAGAAAGCTTTCGAAAGTGTGACGTACAAGCCGTGGAAATCGCAAACAAGACAGAGAGCTCTTGGAGAAAAAAGAAATCAACCGATGGCAGAGGATACAAATCTAGAAGAACTCGAGATATCGGGCCAAGAAGCAATTCCTCGATTCCACCGTAAGAGGCCGACGTCAAGCACATTGATCTACAAACGGGCGATCCATCCAAGACGGCGATAATCAGCACCCACCTATCTTCAAAATAGAATTCGCGCCACCGCCTTCCTAAGGCAACACAAAGATATATTTGCCCCGAAACCAGCCAGACATGCCCGGGCGTATCAAGGAGCCGGCCGAGCAATGCACTGACATCAATATGGGATCCAAACCCATCAAGCAAAGACTAAGGAGGTTCTCACCGTAAAAGAAGGAAGCCATCAAAAAGGAGATTGCAAAACTACCGCAGCAGGATTCATCGAGAAATCCTACATCCCGACCGGGCTAGCCAATCCGGTTCTAGTTCAAAAGAAGAACACCTCGACCGGGCGAATGTGTGTGGACTACATAGACCTGAATAAGCATTGCCCAAAAGATCCCCGGGCTACCAAGGATTGACCAAATAGTGGACTCTACAGCTGGATCAGCTCTACTATCGTTCTTGGATTGCTACTTAGGATATCACCAGATTGCACTGGAAGAAAGAAGATCAGAGCAAGACCTCTTTTATCACCCCCTTCGGTGCCTACTGCTACAAAACAATGTCCTTCGAATTAAAAAACGCCGGAGCAACGTATCAAAGAGCGATACAGACTTGTTTGGGAGAGCAGATTGGCAAAAATGCCGAAGCATACGTAGACGACGTGGTGGAGAAGACTAGAGAGCCAGAAACCCTGATTCAAGACTTGGAAGAGACTTTCAAGAACCTCAACAAGTGGAAATGGAAGCTCAATCCAACAAAATACGTCTTTGGAGTACCTTCGGGACAGCTACTGGGTTTCTTGGTCAACAACAGAGGCATTGAAGCCAGCACCAAGCAAATCAAGGCAATCACCGAGTTGACACAACCCCGGCGTCAAGGATGTCCGAGAAGCTCACAGGGTGCATGGCGGCACTCAACAGATTCATATCCAAGCTTGGAGAGAAAGGGCTGCCCTTCTTCAAACTCATCAAGACAAAAGGAGAATTCAAGTGGACAAATGAAGCGGACAAGGCGTTTGAAGAACTCAAGCAGCATACCATACAACAGCCCACCCCCTAACACCTCCAAAAGACCAAGAAGAACTCCCCGCTCTATATAGCAAAGAACAAATACAAAGGGTCACTCAAAGAATCATCGTGGAAAGAGAAGAGCCCGATCAGCCCAACAAGATCCAGAGGCCGCTTTACTACGTAGCGAGGTTCTATCTCGAGTCCAAAGCTCGATACCCTCACGTACAAAAACTACTCTACTCCATACCGATCACATCAAGGAAGCTACGACACTACTTCGACAAATACAAGATCATAGTGGTAACCGACTCACCACTAGGCTTACATCCCGAGGAACGAGATTCAACAGCCGCATATCAAAATGGGCAAGTGGAACTCGGAGCATTGAATCTAGAGTTCACCCCAAGAAGAGCAATCAAATCCCAGGCGCCATCGGATTTCATAGCTGAATGGACAGAGCTCCAACAACCCATATCCGATGACATCAAGAAACATTGAACGTACTTCGATGGATCGTTGAAGCTAGGGGAGCAGGAGCCGGGATTTTATTCATATCTCCGTAAGTAAGACAACTCAAGTACGTGCCGCAAATCATGTGGCAAGTTACAAACAATGAGGCGCAGTATGAAGCACTCATCCATGGCCTCAAGATAGCAAGAACTCGGGAATCAAGAGATCGCAAGTATACTGGGCGACTCCGCGGTTGTTATCAATCAAGTCAACAAAGACGGGACTGCACAAAGGACAACATGGGCCTCTATTGCGCCAGAATACGCATAAACCGAAAAGAACTTCCAAGGCCTAGAGATCCTACACGTGCTCGAGATGCTAACGTGGCGGAAGACGTGCTAGCCAAACTCGGATCCGACAGAGCCCAAGTCCCACCAGAGTGTTCGTCGAAGAGCTCTTGAAACCATCCATCAAGGAGAACCCGTAAGAAGACAACATGGAGCAATCAGCCTCTAAACGGAGTAATGATAATCTCTCCGTGTCGAAGAACAACTCCCCGGATCGAAGACATCATAAACTTCATCAAGAACAAGACACTACCCGAAGACAAAGCCGAAGCAACTAGGATCTTGAGAAGAAGCAAGAACTACGTGCTCATCAAAGACAAGCTTTACAAGAGAGCAGCATCATCAGGAGTACTACTCAAATGCATAAGCTCTGAAGAAGGAAAGGACATCCTCCAAGAAATCCACTCTGGATGCTGTGGAAACCACGCAGCGTCAAGAACCCTCGTGGGCAAAGCATTCGTAATCAGGATACTACCGCCAACAGCCCTCAAAGATGCGTAAGAACTCGCCAAAACATGCAAAGGATGCCGATGTTTGCAAGACAAGCGCACGTGCCAAGACACAACCCGACCGCATACCACCATCATGGCCTTTTTCGGCCGGGACCGGATCAAATCGACCACTTAAAAGAGCCAAGGGAGGATACGAATATATCTTCGCCGCCATCGACAAATTCACCAAATGGATAGAGTACAAGCCATTGGTCACCTACAGCCCAACAAGGCGCCGAGTTCATCCAAGAGATCATGCATAGATTTGGGATACCCAACAGATCATCATCGACCTCGGATCACCGCTCACGGCGGCGTAATTCAAGATCGGGCACAAGATTGTGGCATACGGATAGACTACGCCTCCGTAGCACACCCTCAAAGCTAACGGACAAGTCGAAAGAGCAAACGGACTTATCCTTGCCGGACTGAAGCCAAGACTATATGAAGAACTCAAGGACTACGGAGCCAAGTGGATTGAAGAACTCCCAAAAGTTGTCGGGGCCTAAGAACTCAAATCAGCAGAGCAACAGTTACTCACCCTTCTTCCCGACCTATGGATCGGCCGCCGCCCTACCAAGCGGACCTCATATGGAGCTCTCCAAGGATCAAGCAATTTGAAGAAAGAGAAGGAGAAAGACAAGAAGATTAGAAATCGATCGCAGGTGGAAGAAGTCGAACAAACGCCATCCTCCGTAACGCAAGATATCCGCAAGGACTAAGAAGGCACTACGACAAGAGCACACGTCCGAGAAAACTCAACCCAGTGAGATCAAGTACTCAAGAGAAATCAAAAGACGGAAGGCAAGCACAAATTGCTCGGCCCATGGAAGGACCATATATCGTCAAAGCAAGATCGGGACCGGGAACCTATAAGCCGATGACAATGCAAGGAGAAGAAATCAGAAATTCTTGGCACATAAACCAGCTCGAAGGTTCTATCCATAATCAGAGGATCTCAAGGCAGCAGAAGAGAAGCAGAACGCGAAAACAACTCTCCGATACTTCAAGAAGAAGAAGATCAAGCCCGAGAAAGAACCCCGACCATCCAAAGAGGTCACCAAACATGCAGCCACCGGGCACTCCAACGTAAAACAAAGTCGCCTGCAGTGAAGCCGCATGCCTCCTATGGGAGAAAAACAAAACAGCCCAAATTTGGCACTTCACAAGAAGAAGTCGACCAAAAGAAGGCAAACCCGACCACCAGAACGGAGGTCAAATTCCAAGGGTGGAACCACGCGAAGTCCTAGCTCTGGAATAGCGTCCACACCTTAAATCCTAGCGGAAGATCGTGAACTTCGACTCTTGGAAAAAGAGGACGTTGGGATCGGCCCGTCTAGGTCGCAGAGGCCATCAAGGGTCCAGAAAGCGCCACTATGTCCAATGACGGCGGACGGCCTTTCGAATCGGGCGTGAACGGTGTAGTGTTGTGAAATAGAAACCCATCGTCTCACACAAGTCTCTCGTAGAAAGCGTAGCAGCAGCCCAAACCAGGCAAGGTGGATTGTAGTGTTATGATATAGGAACCCAACCATCTTGACCTTCAATCCAAGATGCACTTAAATGGGCCCGGACCGAGAACCCTTCAAGGGACGTCATGCGATAGTCCACTAGACAAAGATGGGAGAGCCCTAGCCTAGAAGAGGCAACCCCGAGTTAGAACAACTCTTTCAGGAGCACGACTCCACCAAAATACACTAGCATGTCCAAGAAAGGACAAACGCTAGAGGGCCTAAATGGAGAAACCTAACGGGCCTGGAGTAACCCTCCGAACAATCGTGACAAGTCTCAGGGAAAGAAGACGCAAGTCACGAGCCGCAGGAAAACAACCCCGCAAAACGGGGACGCCCCCAACCACCATCGCAAGTCTACAGAGGACAAGTCGAATCTTCAAGAATAACCCCGATGACCAAGAGCAAGTCTCTACCACCTATCGAAGTCTACAGAGGGCAAGCTGAATCTTCGTAAGAACAACCCTCAAGACCAAGAGCAAGACTCTATCACCTTCAAGAAGTCTATAGAGGGCAAGCTGAATCTTCGTAAGAATAACCCCTCAAGACCAAGAGCAAGACTCTATCACCTTCAAAGAAGTCTACAGAGGACAAGCTGAATCTTCGTAAGAATAACCCTCAAGACCAAGAGCAAGACTCAACCACCATCAAGAAGTCTACAGAGGACAAGTCGAATCTTCGTAAGAATAACCCCAAGACCAGAGCAAGACTCTACAACCACCATCAAGAAGTCTACGTAAAGGACGAGCCGAATCTTCGTAAGAACAACTCAAGACCGTGAGCAAGACTCTACAACTACTTCCAAAGAAATCTACAGTAAAGGACGACCTGAATCTTCAGAAAAACAACCCTGAAGACCAGGAGCAAGCCTCCACAACTATTATCAGCCAGCCTACGCCAGAGAAGACGAAGCCGATACTCTAGAAAGAAGAACTCGAATTCAAGAGCAAGACTCCACTCATCATGACAAGTCTCAAGAAGAAGACGTAAGTCATTTGTCGAAGAAAGCAACCCCCCGACAAAACCGAGCAAGCCCTTACAACCATCTTCAGCCTAATCTACAAGGAAGACAAGCTGATTCCTTCGTAAGAAAGAACTCAAGTATCAAGCAAGATTCCGCCATCATCGTTGAAAGGCTAGCCAACGCTGGGCCAAGGGAGAAGCAACGAAAAGCGCACAAGGACAAGATCCTACGCTACCTTCAGCAGATCTACGGAAATACAAGACTGACAAGTCAGGAAAATAGCCCTGACAACTCGAAGCAGGACTTCAATACTATATACAGCCAAGTCTACAGAAAGGCAAGACGGATCATCAGCCGAGACAACAACGGTGTCACAATGAGTGACTCCAAACAACTCGGCACGAACCTACATAAAGGACATAAGAGCCGGAAGCCTAAGGAAGAACTCTAAAGGCGCAATCTCAACAAGTCGTCCGAAAAAAAACTCGGAGGAGCACGACAACAACAAGCAAATGGACAAACCGCAACAAGTCTCGCAGACGAAGGCGCATCGAGATACTTAAAACCCGCACGAAGGCGACACAAGCAAGAATATTTTGAGGCCCACAACCAACGGGGCACCAAAGAAAAGAATTGTTCATTACAAGACGGACGGCCGCCAAACAAGCACTCAAAGCCGCATCAAAGTCCCAAGACATCACCTTCAGAAGATCAAGGTCGATGGTACCGCCTAGAGTGGTAAATAAACCAAGGCCCACCTCGTGGCGCTCCTCATCCATTATCCCGTGATGCTCGTCAGAGCAAATCCATCCACAACGGCAAAGAATGGGAAGCTCGCACAAGATGATGGAAGTAAAAGAGCGAGCTCTTCAACAAATTTCTCCCGCCGACGCTCCAACAAAGAAGCGGAAACGATCGGGAACCCGGGAAGAAAGTCCCTCCGTGGGACACCGTGATCTTCGTGAAGACGGATAACCTCCAAAGAAGGGATACACAAATCGCCAGAGATCGGAGAACTTCGGCGAAGAGCGTAAAAGAGCCTCGCTCTCCGATTGAAGCTCGGCCGACAAACTCAGAATGGCAGCCGCCCGACCGAAATTGGTCACCCCAAGACACGAAGACAACAAATGCAGACAAGTCGAAAAAGAAGCCTCGGAAAAAACAATAGCAGATCAAGAAAGTATATGACATACCCTCAACTTCCCGAGTAACCTTGGCATAGGACTCGCCGACCGCCGCCAGAAGGGGCACGGAGTCCCGGAGTTGGGCAAGAAGATCCCGCTCAACTCCTTGAAGACGGACAACTTCCGCCCGTAGGGTATCACATTCTTGAGCGGGAGGAAGACATGGAGATCTCGCACAAAGGACTACAATCAAAGGCAAAGTCGATCAGGATGCATCTCAAAAGAAGAAAAGAAAATCCAAGAAAAAGAACTTGGTTCATACCGAATTGTTGATCAAAAGTAGATAAGGCGCCCGGCGAAGTCCGAACGCCGCAGACAGAGCAAAGAACCCGAGAAGCCAAGTCAAACTAAAAACAACAGAAGTCCGCAAGAGCCCTCGTGTCAAAAAAGAGAAGGATCCCGAGGAGGATCAGCAAGAATTACACGAATGTGGGAAGCCGAGGAAGAAGATCGCCACCGCCAGACGATCGAAGAACCCGAGAAGTAATCTCAGAGAACTTCATAGAAGGACGCCCGCAAAAACAACCCCAATAGCATAAGAATCCTCAAAATTCATCGGGGAGAAAGAACTCACAACAAGAGTACTCACCGAAAAGGAAAGACGAGGACGAGGAGGCAAGCCGTAAGAAGGAGGCTTCACTTCAATGGCCAAATCAGAACTCCGCCGTAAGCCTCGTAAGGCCCAACCCGCAGAGACGGCAAACTACAAAGAAACCCAATAAGGCTACAAGACCAAAAGAACCCGGTAATCAAAAGTGAAGATGAGAATTTACGGATTCCGGGCAAGAGACTCCACCGCTCCTCGCATGCTCAAAAGCAAACGTGAAGCACCATCCGGAAAAACAAATAAACAGTCGCTTTTATATGGAAAAAGAAAGGGATTGACAGAAGATCAACCCCTCACCTATAAGAATATTACCGTGGGCTCGCAAAGAAGCCCGAGATGCGTAAGAGCGAGTCCTCTTGGGAGTCATGGTAGCAGCTAAAGCAAAGAGGCTCTTCAACAGGAAGCGGCGCGCTAAACTGCGACCTATAAGGGCAAGCACCCGCGGATCCCGGAGTAAAGGGAACATACGAAGCACTCCCAATACCGATGCCGGGAAGGGATTCGGACTCACCGAACAAAGAGAGACAAAGGAGGCGCCGCAAAGAACGGTCACCACAAAGAGCCTCGGAGTAGTTTCGGCCAAGGTGCTGAAAAAATCGAAGAGTCGAAGAACCCTAAACAGCAAATACAAAGACAAAGAAAGCAAAAAGAACTCACACTGGGAGGAGGGTTATCGCAGAATACTCAACAACCCGAATCGAAGTCATCAAAGACATCCTTCAAAGAAAGAGCGAAGGGACACCATCAGCTCCTCGGGCAATTCGTGAGGCATCACCACCAACACGAGGGATCCTCGGGACCGAGTACTGAAGCCAAGCGTCTCCCTCGCCATCAAAGGCTGAACTCGACGACGAAGAAAGTCGGGCGACAATTCCAAAGACCAATGAGGCCACCCCGCTTCAAGATCTTGACGCGGTTGACAAACTCAGCAACCTCAGACTCATCAGGAGAGTCAACCTTCAGGCTCTCAGGATCAACAGGACTCATCGAGTCATGATCCATCAAGGCAGGGGGAGGATTATTCACATAAAACCATCCAGAGCGCCAACCAGAAACAGAGTCAGGGAGCTCATAATCAAAGAAAGCACCCTTTCGACCCTGGCGGGCCTGGATGGAAACACATCCAAGAGAGGAAAGATCACCTCCATGACGAAGACGGAAGAAGTAGCGAAAGAGCTTCAAAGAAGGAGGGATGCCTATGAAGGTCTCACGGACATGAACAAAGATGGAAAGAAGAAGAACCCCATTGGGGGGCAAGATGAGAAAGAGCAATCGAATAGGACTGTAGAAACTCATGGAAGAAATTCGAAGCAGGCAAGCAAAGACCGGCTGGACAAAAGAAAGAAAGAGGACAACCTCGAGAGGGCGGGGAGCGAGGGAAGACGATGCCCGGTAGGGAGCCTCCAACCTGAGAGACTTTGAGGAGGAAGAAGCCGGCGCCGCTCCAACTCCTCAAGATCTCCGGCGTCGACGGAGGACTCCGGCCAGATCTTCATGGCCGCCTCCACCTCGGGAACCATCTCCGCCTTCCCTTTGCGCTCTTGGAGGAAGAACTCTTCACCATCACTAGTAGAAATATGATCATCCGTGACGATGTGCTCGTGGACGCTGCGCACTTTTGTCACGTAAGGATATGTCTTCAATGACGAAATGTCTATTTTCGTCATAAGTGTGCGATGACGAAGTTTTGGCTTGAATTTTAGTGACGATCACGAAAATAAGATCACGTAACACTTAAAGGAGATCGTCATAGATTATGTTTTCGTATTGTGATGTTTCCCCTATTTGCACACATGCAATGCGTGGGCTGTTTTCCACCTTTTTGCACAGTGGGCCCACAGCTACGACCCAACAGCAGCTTTGGGCCTCACCCAGGGCACAAGTCGAAGTGATGATTTTGGGTCCCACCCGCTGGTCTCCCCGACGACGTTGAGCTAATGTTAAATTGTATTTGGCAAAAAATTGCTCCTACAAAGCTTTGAACCCATGACCAGGTAGTGCACAGGTAGGAGTGCTACCACCGCACTACATGACCTTTCATGTTGAAGGGATGATTTTTTTTCTATTTGTAAGTTGAATAATAAATCATGGGTGCATGTGCGATCAAACTAGTAATTAATTAAACTAGTTTTTGTGGTCCAAAAATTTTGGTGTGAAGGATTTATAATAAAATGTTTATGATCACTAGATATGGTAATGAGTCATGAAATTATCTTACAAAATGCAAAAATTGCTTTGTACGTAGTTTGAACTCAAGACCTCAAGCATCCCAACCATTCATCTTACCATTGAGCTACAATTGAGATAGCGGATACAATTTAACGTATATACTTCCTCACAAGTGATTGTGACTTTCCTTCACAAATCAAAACTATTTTTCCAAAGCCCCACCCTATCTAGTCACGTGTGTAGACGTCACCCACCAACTTCAACCCAATCAAAAAATCAATATAGACAGGTCTATACCTACTAATAACGAGGAAATTTCAGTCCACCAAAATTTTTGGTCCGTCGTCTGCCTCTCGGTTGTCCGCCTCTCCGTAGGTCTGTCCGCCTACCCCTCCCAGTCCCTGTAGGCGTCCAGCCTTAATCCTAAACTGACTTAGAGACATTTTCGGCAGTTGCGGAAACAAACAGGAAACGGATCGCTGAGTCCAATTGCCACACGAGCTAAGCCAAATAGGTTTCCATTTATTTTAGTGCTGCTCTCCCCAAATCGGTCTCCATATATATTGCCGATTACTAGGAGATAACAATATATTGTTTATTAATTGCTACGCGAGCTAGGACAAATCGGTGTCAATTGGATAATATATTATTTATTAAGTGGCTAGGAACAACATTGTAACACCCGAAATGTTTACTATTTTTAAAAATAGTTGAAATGGAATATTTATGTATTTTTATGCCATATCAATATAGGAAAAGAAAAGAGAAAAACAACCCACACCTCTCCCTCCTAGTCCCGTGGACCGTGGACCAACTGGGCAGGCTGGTGGCCCGTGCTGTACGCTCCTATCTCTCTTGTTCTCTTTGACGAGGTCTCCACCTCCTGTTCTCCCGCCCTTCAGCAGCCCAACACAGACGTCCATCGATCCGCACGACCTGCATGCAGGCATGCTAGCAGACCAAGCCACTTCTCGCACGTCGCCGCGGCAGTTTCATGCCTCCGTAACCTGCTGGCGTCCACGCAGCTGCAGCGCCACGGCATGGCCGCGACCCAGCTCGCCCCTCCCCGCTGTTGCCGCGCGATGCAGGTATAGATATGTTTATAGGTCCACAAAGAAAGTCTATGATTAGATATTTCTATGTGATTTTTTCGTTATGAAAAAAATAACAAGATAGTGTATTATATCTGATAAAGACTTATTTGTGAATTGTACTAAAAAAGATTTAATTGTGTATTGTTATGTTATTATTAATATTAATATTAATTTTTTATTATGGATGTCATATTCATTATATCATTATTCATAAATATTATGTAGTTTTTTTCTCCCGTTGCAACGCACGGGCATGTTTGCTAGTAAAAGGAAAAAGACAAATAAAAGAAAAAAATAAAGTACACCAAGGAGTTGAACCTACGACCTCCAAGTTGGCAACAATCCAACTTAACCACTAAGATAGAAGAATGTATTGTTGAGTCTTATCACCTAGCATTATATAAAAAATACAATATGTACTTCAGGTTGACATTTGAAGCAGCTAACGATTTCAACTAAAAAAGTCATAGACACAAGAGTTGTAAAAACTTATCGAGATCTATGATTTGATAAAATAGTACTATACATCGTTCATAATCATGAACATCTCTCGCTTAGTCTTGTATGATTATGTGACTCTTGTATGTCTTTATGAGTCATGTGGACTAACACTTTGTCGAAATCACTTGAAAATTTTATATGATGCTTATACACCAAAATAAAGTGGCCATGTAAGTTTTTTTAGATTTTTCTAGCTAGTTTATGGTATTTCAACATTTATTCCTTAGTAATTTAATAAATAATTATAGTAATAGGCAAACTTGGTCGAAAATTCTAAAACTTCACACAACATCATACTATGGATCCATAAGCATCCCAATAAAATTTGAAATGATTTGGAGAAACCGATACTATATATCCCACACATGGATGAACTTCTCTCACTAAGTGACAAAATGACATGTGTGAGACATGTATGCTTTTATGAGTCATGTGCACTAACACTTTGTCGAAATCACTTGAATTTTTATATGATGCTTATACACCAAAAATCATGTGGCTATGTAAGTTTTTAGATTTTTTTCTAGCTAGTTTATGCTATTTCAACCTTTATTCTTTTTAAATTAACAAATAATTATAATAATAGGCAAACTTGGTATGAAAAATCCAAAACTTCACACAAAGCATCATAGTTTGGATCCATAAGCATCCCGAAAAAAATTTAAATGATTTGGAGAAACTGGTACTATACATCCTTTAAAACTAGAAACATCTCTCACTTAGTCATACGGGACTATCTACGCCATGTATGCCTTTGTGATGGATGTGCAACAATACTTTGTTCAAAATCATTTAAATTTTTTATGTGATGCTTATACACCAAAATAATGTGGCTATGCAAGTTTTTAGATTTTTCTAGCCACTTTATGGTATTTTAATTCGATGATCCTTTTTTGTTCAAAAATTTTCTAAATTCATGATCTCTCATATTATTGTGTTTTTTACAGCTATTATGTTTTCATACTTTCATACGACTTTGTTTTATCAATTGAAGCTAAAAAACCATTTATAGTATTTAAAAATGTCGTTTGAAGTTTTCATGTTTTGAAATTAATTTTTAAATTTATTAGGCTTTTGAGCCTATCAACCTAATCTGGGCTTAGGCCACAATTTTGCTTTTGGCCCACTGATACCCGCAGGCCTTATCGTATCCTCCTACTTACGTGTTCTCCTCTTAACTTCCCCAATCGGCGGATCAATCGCACATAGAGGTTAGGGTTACACAGCTCCCGATCCCTGGCGGCGCGAGGAGTGTGCGCGACTCCATCCACAGTCTCCCTCGGCCTCCCCGTCTCCGATCAATCCTTCCGCCTCAAGCTCCTCGCCTATGAGGACCAGCGCCACTGCCTCCAAGACCACATCTTCTCGCTCGAGGAGGACGTCCGCGCAGCCCAGCACCGCATCCACTTCTCCACCTTCCCCACATCTCCATGACCGTCGCCGGCCTCCGCCACTGTGTCGAGGAAAAGGAGATCGCAGATAACGCCCGACTCCTAACAACGCACCCGGCCAAACCACACAACGCCTCCTCTGCCTGCCTCCTGCCGCCTCCCCTCCCATCTCCCCATCGCGTCCTCGACAGCAGCGCGTCCCATACCGCGGGGAAGGAGACCCCGACGGCTATGCATCCTGCCTCGTGTGTTCGCCACCTCCTGCCAGACAGCAAATGCGGATCAACGCATCGGGACTGGCGGCGACGCCCAGGCTCGGCCCTACCCAGGTATGCATACAGTGCTTCGGTTCGTCGACTTCCTACCCTTTCCTACTGCACGCCATGGCAGCGAGTCGCTGCCCACCCGCCCGCCGGCCGGGCACGCCCGCGCGACCTCACGTACAGCAACGGCTTACGGCACATCTGAAACTTGTCGATCTGTGGCGATCGAGTGGTGCTGGCATCAGGGTAGATCGTGGCAAGCAGGACGCACCAGGGTCGATCCGTCGAGGCAAGCATATGGCGAGTGAGCTTCGCAGGTGAGCATGTCCATGCAAACGAGTACTGAAGGTTTCTGAACTTGGAACTGCATGTTAAGTTCAATTTTTGTACTTCTATTCTGATGGCATATGTGAGACAATTCTTGTACTTCAGTTTCGAAACTTGGAACTGCTTGTTTTGGTGCTGCTGTAACTCAGGGAAAGCTCAAATTCCAAATCGGTCTTACACTGTTTTATGGAGTTAGTTTAATACACATATTCTGCATTTTTGCTTGTTGAAGTCAATTTACTAAGAATTACCGAGTGATTTGATAAGAGTAGTATTGAGCATTACTGAGAATTATAAGTTCAATAAGATATTTGATAAGATTGTGTATAGTCACTGATCACTAATTTTTTCTAGCTACTGAATGTTTTCAGACATGTTCTGACTTCTCGATAGTCACTAATCACTAATTCTCAGTTCACTAGATTGTGTATAGTTAATGATCACTAATACTTAGTGTCACTGATTTTTTCTATTAGCAGGGAAAAGGAGATAAAGATGGAAACCATGGTGACTTTTTGGACGGCAAGGACATATGCTTGTTCTGTCAGTTGGAACCTATCATTTCTATGGTGAATACTGACATTATGAACCTGTTGTCCATCTTATGTGAAATTGTTCTTTCTGAGTTGCAATTGGTTGGCATGCAATGAACCTGTCATTTCTTTCTTGTGCACGCTGCTGTCTTGCCATCCAATGAACAAGATCCTGTTTGTTATTTACTTGGTAAAGATCAACTTGTTCTTTATTAGTCCTTTTGTCCTGCACTAGTGAATAATTAGAATTTGAGGTCTGGACTATGCATTTGATGGTCTAGTCTTGCCTTGCTCTTCTCATTCTGCAACAACACACCTATGTTTTTAACTAATTGATCCTTTATTTTTCTTACTACAGGCTGCTGCTTTGCGGTTTAGTTAATCAATCATATATGCCTTGTGGTAAGCTTATGTGGCATGCACTTTGATCATTATATTTCTAAAGTTTTCATATTCTTAGTGAAGAACATTTATTAATTGCATTGATATTAAATTGTAAAGCAGACCATTGAACCTTTATTGCTTTATTTTTCACAGGGATTAAGATCCGCATTTGCCCTCTGATGGCCATAGAGTCACTTTATCACCGTAGTCATCAGTGCCATGATACAAGTTGCTATCGTTAGAAGCCCATAATTCTTAGTGTATGTATATGGGTTGTAATAGTAGATACTTGGGGTTGCAATAGATGTTTCCTTCTTTGAAATGAGTACAATTTTTGTGGAGCGCTGGAATATTGGATCTATTTATTTATGGAATTTTATTTGATCATTTCAATATTATTTGCAAATAGTAATGTAATTATTGATGTGACGAATTGATAATTACATCCGTGACGAAAAATGAAAACCAATAATAGCTCGCCACGTGGCGGACCAAAATGAGCCACGTCAAGATCCACGTCTTTGCCACGCCATCGGCACAAACGACGTTAGGCGACGACTTATGACCCCGTGGCGAATGTAAATCGTCATCGATCGCTAACGGCGCCGTTAACGCGCCGTGCCGAAGGCCGACAGTTAGTCGATAATGACGAAAACGATGGTTCTTCCATGACTAAAAGGCATTGTCATAGATTGAAAGTACATGCATGACGACCGGTTATTCGTCATCGATTGGAGGCACATCTGTGACCAAAAAGATACATTTGGTCACCGATGACCAAATGTGACGCGACCCCGATGGCGATATGAATTTCGTCAAAAACTCGTCACAAATGCTTTTGGATGACGATTTTGGCACTTTCGGTGACCAATGGCGAACGTCATCAATGAGAACATTCCTAGTAGTGCATAATGAAGAACAGGGCGAACGGCGAAAACTCGAGGGCGCAACGGCGACGGAGGGAACATTGGCGGCGCAAGGGGATTATTGCAAGGAGGATTGCTAATCGCGGATGCAAATGGCAGGAGAAGGAAAAGAAACGGCCGTATCCAAGTATTTATGGAGAGGGATTTTTCCACCCGTTACAGAATAAAACTCTCTGTAACGGGAGCCTTTACAACTTCAAAATTAATTTGAAGTGACAACGGCACTCCTTTTTATGCGGAATAAAGGCAACAGATCGACACAACGGTCGGAAACCTCGAAGGAGAGAAGAACCCTTCAAAAAATGCCAGCAGCCAAGGAAAACATCCCGAGCACGAGATCAAGACAAAGACAAGTCAATCAAATCAACAAAGAAGAACCCGCCAAGAAGACAGAAGAACCCCGCCAACGTTGCAACGGCGTAAATGGAAGAAGTACCAAACGGAAAAAGAGAAACGGTCAAAATCCGGGAAAAATGAAGAACCTCTAAGAGCTCCATCGAAAAAAGAACGCTTAGATTTCGGGGCTACAAGGTACCCGGGGCACGATTTTTTCGTAAGAGCTCCGACGACGAGAAGAACTCGAAGACGGAGGAGAAGAACTCGGAGGAGAAGAACTCAAAGACCTTCGGCTCTTTGTACCAAAAAGCAAGAAGCTCGGGGCTACACCCTACGGGTGCACTTTTTTCAGCAAAGTGCACACCGTATAAAGACAACAAGGACCGCATCAAGGCCGCACCCGAGAAGAGCAGACGGCTCTCGTGACTCAAACCTGAGATGCTCGGGGGCTAGCGGAGCAAGGCTCTCCTTTTAAGAGAGAAGAGCTCCGACGACGAGAAGAACTCGAAGACGGAGGAGAAGAACTCAAAGACCTTCCAGCTCTTTGTTCCAAAAAGCAAGAAGCTCGGGGGCTACACCCTACGGGTGCAGTTTTTCAAAATTGCACTCCGAAGATGATCTTGAAGACCATATCAAGGCCTCGCCCCGATAAGAGAAAAATAACTCTCATAACTCGACCTTGAGATGCTCGGGGCTTGTGGATACAGGATCACCAAAGAACTCTACCGAAGTTGTTCGCAGGGTTCTATCCTAGCCTGCGCCCACAAACAACTCCCGAAAGGCAATGAAGCATAGCTACGGTGACTTCTGTTGTAAATAGGATAGAACGCTAGTCAGATTACCTTGTTTAGAGTTCGGGGTGTTCTGGTTCCTCTACGGACAACCCTTTCTCGTATCCGACTAGGATCGTAGCGAAGTTCCTTGGCCCCTTGGACTATAAAAGGCGGCCAAGGAACACCTCATAGAGGAGAGTGCGAACATCTGAGAACAAAAGCTTGGCTACGACTAAAAGTCAGAAGCTTCACGGCCGATTCTCGGTTGACCCATCAATCAAAAACAGGCTCACGCTGACCGGACGTAAAGGTCTTTACTCGATCCTTGATCGAGGGCCCGAACCAAGATATAAAAATCCCGCTCTCCATGTCAACTGCAAGAACAAACCGCCGGGCTCCAGGTTCGCCGAGGCCCGAACAAACTGCCCAGTTCACCCCGTGGCAGGCTCTCGGTCGTAAAACATCGACAATGTCCATGCAAGGAGAAGAAATCAGAAACTCCCCGCACATAAGCCAACTCGAAGGTTCTATCCGTAATCAGAGGAACTCAAGGCGACAGAGAAGCAGCAGAATGCAAAAATAACTCTCTGACACTTCAAGAAGAAGAAGACCAAGCCTGAGAAGAACTCTAGACCAACCAACAAGGGAAAGGTCACCAAATACGCGGCTACCAAGTGACTTCAACCAAAATAAGTCGTGAAGAGTAAAGCCGCATGCCTCCAAAAAGGAGAAGAACAAACAGCCCGAATTGGCGCTTCACGGAAAGAAGTCGACCAAAAGAAGGCAACCCCGACCACCAGAACGGAGGTCAAATTCCAAGGGTGGAACCACGCGACGTCCTAGCTCTCGAATAGCGTCCACACCTTAAATCCTAGCGAAAGATCGTGAACTTCGACTCTTGAGAAAAGAGGACGTTGGGATCGGCCCGTCTAGGTCGCAGAAGCCATCGAGGGTCCAGAAAGTGCCACTATGTCCAATGACGGCGGACGGCCTTTCGAATCGGGCGTGAACGGTGTAGTGTTGTGAAATAGAAACCCATCGCCTCACACAAGTCTCTCGAAAAGCGAGCGTAGCCCCAAAGCGCACAAGGTGGATTGCGGTGTTATGAAATAGGAACCCAACCATCTTGACCTTCAAGTCCGCAAGTGCACTTAAATGGGCCCGAACCGAGAACCCTACAAGGGACGTCATGTGAATAGTCCTTTGGACAGCATGGGAGAGCCCTAGCCCGAAGCGACAACCCTAAGTTAGAACAACTCTTTTCGAGCACGACTCCACCAAATCTCACTAGCACGCCTAAGAAAAGACAACGCTAGAGGGCCTAAAAGGAGGAACCTAACGGCCTGGAGAAACCCTCCGAACAATCGTGACAAGTCTCATCGAAGAAGACACAAGTCACATGCCGAGGAAAACAACCCCCGCAAAATGGGGACGCCCCAACCACCATCGATAAGTCCACAAAAGGGACGAGCTGAATATTCGAAGAAACAACTCGAGGATCGGGAGCAAGACTCCACTATCATCGGCCCGGTCTACGAAAAGGCGAGATGAAACTCGTAAGAACAACTCAAGACCAGGAGCAGGACTCCACCATCATCGGCTAGTCTACGTAAAAGACGAGCTGAAACTCGTAAGAACAACTCAAGACCGGGAGCAAGACTCCACCATCACCCGGCCGCCTACGTAAAAGACGAGTTGGATCTTCAGAAGAAACAACCCTGAAGACCAGGAGCAAGACTCCATCACCCTTCAGCTAATCTACAGAAAAGACAAGCTGATACTCCAGAAAGAACAACTCTAGAATTCAAGAGCAAGCCTCCAATCATCATGACAAGTCTAAGAAGGAAGACAGAAGTCATTTGTCAGAGGATATGGACACTGACAAAACGGAGTAGACCTCTACAACTATCCTCAGCCAAGTCCATTTAAAAGGCGGGCCGATACTTCAAGAAAAAACAACCCCGGAATTCAGGAGGAGAACTTCGTAACTATCTACAGCCAAGTCTACGTAAAAGGCAAGCTGATTCCTGAGAAAAAAGAACTCAAGCAATCAAGCAAGACTCCAATCCACTACAAAGAAGACCTATGAACAAGGCTAGCCGACGCGCCAAGGAAGAAACAACCCAAAGGCACACAAGGATAAGATCCTATGATATCTCCAGCGGGTCTACAAGAAGACAAGCTGACAAGTTAAGAAAACAACCCTGACGACTCGAAGCAAGACTTCAACACTATCTACAGCCAAGTCTACAAAGAGGCGAGCTGAATCATCAAACGAAACAACACTGATGTCATAGAGCATGACTCCAAACAACTCGGCACAAATCTACAAGAAAGAGATAAGAGCCGGAAGCCTAAGGAAGAACTCTAAAGGCGCAATCGCAACAAGTCTTCGGAGGAAAACAACCCCGGATGACTACTTCAAGAGCAAGCAGAGAACAAACTGCAACAAGTCTGCAAGAAGGCAGATCAGAATCATACAAGAAGTAACAATTGCAAGATGAATAAGGGACAGACATCTTTATTCAACATCTTGAAGACTACAAGTTACATGGGATACAACTCCCTACAAGATACAAAGAAGACTTCGGATGCACGGGGAGCCCAACAAGAACTCCCGTGTACAAGATACAAAGAAGACCAGGAGCCCAACAACTTTGAAGAGTACTTCCAAGAAGGCAGCAGGAGCCCGAGTCCAAGAGCGACGAAGATAGAGCGCCAGGACCTGTTTCCAAACTCCACCAAGCTGACCTCAAACACCAAGGGGAAGATCCCTCCATATCTCGACTAAGAAGTCAAGACCCTTGCACGGGAGCTCAAAGCACCAAAGAGCGCTAAGAAGACCACGGAGGAATCAGCATCCGCACGAAGTACCGTGAAGCCCGAAGAACCCGTAATATACAGGGAACCAATGGACCACGAGTTCCAAAGCTGCTGGCCTAGGGAAAAAGAACCCTCGCCGACACAAAGACTCGAAAGGAGCAAAGTACCGCAAGAGTACGCACACGGCAGTTCCTCAAGACTCAAAGGCAAGAATCTGGAGAAAGATAACCCCATTGAACTAGACAGCAAGTGCTATCCTCTCCAAGAAACTCGAGCCGACGGACATTGTGAGGATCGGACTAGTTGACCAAGAAAGCACCTTAGCCCTCCTCAAGCTAAGGAGCAACTGGAAGTAGTCTGCCCCACTCATCATCGGAGGCCAACAAAGTGGGATAGGACGACGGAGCGATGGAAAACTCGATCTCAGAAGATCGCGTCCCAGTCGCAAGGCATCCCTTTCCCACCGCTAGCCACGCCCAAGAGTGGAGCCGCCGCCGGAGTAGTCCCCCCTCTACTCCGTTTCACAAGACATCCCTCACTCAGTAAGAAAAAGAACTCCAGAAGGCTAAAAAAGACGCCCGGAGGCTAATCCAACTCACTAAAGAGAACCGCCATGGATCAGAAGCTCAGAAAGAAGCTTTTACTACAAGAAGAGAGATAGTCGAAGAGGAAGAAGAAGCAGACAAGAAGAAATACACTCGGTTTCTCACCGGCAAGAAGGGCCATATTTATAGGCAAAACCAGCATGCCTATGGACCAGATCCACGTAAGACGAGGCAACCAAAGAAAAAGGAGCGGTCACCTCAAATAACGCAGATGTAATTTATGGCAATGATCGCCACGCGACCGACGCTTTTCCTGAAAAACGGAGCGCAGTAAAAGTGCACTGTGACTCCCGTGACCACACGGAAAAAGAGAAACGGTCAAAATCCCGGGAAGAAGGAAGAACCTCTAAGAGCTCTATCTACAAAAAGAACTCTTAGATGCTCGGGGGCTACAGGATACCCGGGCACACGATTTTTTCAAAAGAGCTCCGACGATGAGAAGAACTCGAAGACGGAGAAGAACTCAAAGACCTTCCGCTCTTTTGTGCCAAAAAGCAAGAAGCGGGGGCTACACCCTACGGGTGCACTTTTTTCTTTTTCAACAAAAGTGCACGCCGCACAAAGACGACAAGAACCGCGTCAAGGCCACGGCCCGAGAAGAGCGACGACTCTCATGACTCAAACCCGAGATGCTCGGGGGCTAGCTGGAACAAGGCTCTCCTTTCAAAAAAAGGAGAGCTCCAACGACGAGAAGAACTCAAGACGGAGGAGAAGAACTCAAAGACCTTCCGCCTCTTTGTGCCAAAAAGCAAGAAGCTCGGGGGCTACACCCTACGGGTGCACTTTTTCAAAATTGCACTGTAAGATGATCTTGAAGACCATATCAAGGCCTCACCCGAGAAAAGCAAGACAACTCTCATGGCTCCACCTTGAGATGCTCGGGGATTGTGGATAATGGATCACCAAAGAACTCTATCGAGTTGTTCGCAGGGTTCTATCCTAGCCTCGCGGCCACAAAAACAACTCCCGTAAGGCAATGGAAGCATAGCTACGGTGACTTCATTTGTAATTAGGATAGAACACTAGTCGTTACCTTGTTTAGAGTTCGGGTGTTCGGTTCCTCTACGGACAACCCTCTCAGTATCCGACTAGGATCGTAGCGAGTTCCTTGGCTCCTTAGACTATAAAAGGTGGCCAAGGAACACCTCGTAGAGGAGAGCACGAACGCAGAGAACACAAGCTTGGCCACGACCAAGCCGCCGTAAGCTTCATAGCCGATTCTCGGCTAACCCCATCAATCAAAAAGCAGGCTCACGCCGACCGACGTAAAGGTCTTTACTCGATCCTTGATCGAGGGCCGAAACCCGATATAAAAACCCCGCTCTCAATGTCGTTTGCAAGAACAAACCGCCGGCTCCGGGTTCATCGAGGCCCGAACAAATCGCCGGTTCACCCCCGTGGCGGGCTCTCGGTCGTAAAACATCGGCGGGGGTGCACCGACCCCGTGGGCCCGCATGTCATACATACGCTGCCTATATACTCCGCACCCTCCAACACACGTGGAATCCCTGGCCGTAGATTTCGCGCGCGCAGCGCGATAGGCGGCCCACTACCCAGCCCAGGAGTCAAATTGACCATCGAGGAAAGGGGCGTTGGGCGCATTGCCGAGGGGCATCGCCGATTCGCCATCGCTAGCGAGATCACGCCGCCGATTCGTTTTTGGCGGGACTGTTGAAATCTCATGTTTGGTTTTGGAAATTGATGACACCCTAGTTTGCTAATCCTTTGCTCTAAGTGTGTTTAAGAGATAGGATGACATGGATGATGTGGAGCAACATGATCATGGACATGGACGTTGATGTTAGACGTGGTGGATCATCGAGCTCACATGTCAGAAAGGAAAGGACCCGGAGATCAAGGCAAAGGTATATCTTGATAGGGTTTGCTTTTGGTGATTAAGACACTATAGAGAGTGTGATCACGTTTAGGATAGATAGCCGACTATCAAGAGGGGAAACCACCGGTAATCCGCATTTGAAGTGCCTCTAGATTCAACTTGACTTGCATATGCATTTAGAATCGAGAGCACTAACATCGCGCTTGTCCAACTCTTTGAAAATGCTAACACACGTGCTTTGGAGACTCACTTCGACGTGTTGGCAAGCTTGGACAAGTGGCGAACTTGGTTTGGTTGAAGAACGAGCATGATTGATGAAGAACGACAACGAGCATCTTTTCTTCACATGTAATAACAGCAAATGATGAGGATCGAGCCATGACATGTAGAGACGATGATGGATGATGTTTGTTGGAGCTGCCATGGGAGGCAGCAGCGGCGTGGCCACGCCTGGTGTGACAGCTCTTAGCGCCGGACGTTGGGCGACAACGCGGCGTTGTGCCCGACACGCTTTGTGTGCATAGCGCCCGAAATTTGTCGCGGAGTGCCGGCCAGCGGCCGCAGGCGTGCGTGTGCAGCCAAAGACCGACGCGTGGGCGTGGTCGCTGGGCGGCACGGCTTGCGCCGCCCGCTCACAAAGAGAGCCCCGCGGGGCGGTCCCGCCGGACGCCGGGCGCCCGCGCCAGCCGCCCACGCTAGATGCAAGTGTCCCCAAAGTGCCAACGGCCGGTTGGTTTGAATCGCGCCCAGCGCCACACCTCGCGGCGCCGGTTGCATGTAACGGGAAGGCGACTTTTTCCAACGGACATTTTTTCCCTTCAGCCTTTGTTGCTCACTCCCAAGCACATTTCCTCCAATGTCATCATCACATAGGAGAGATCATTCACTCCTTCAACCTCAAGAATTGGAACAACCAAGCATTCGTCCTAAAAGTTGATCTGGCCAAGGCCTTTGATAGGCTTGAGTGGCACTTTATTGCAGCTGCGCTTAGACGCCTAGGGCTTCAGAAGAATTTTATTAACCTTATTATCACCTGTGTTTCTTCTCCACAATTTGCTATTTTAGTCAATGATGAACCCACAGATTTTTTCAACTCTCGTAAAGGTTTAAGGCAAGGCTGCCCCTCTCAAAGATACCTATTTGTCATTGCTATCAATGAACTCTCGATTCGTTTACAGGAAGCCCTCCACTCTAACAATTTAGCGGGTATCTCTCTAGGAAGAGGAGGCCCAGTTATACACTCACTGTTGTTTGCATACAATTTAATTCTTTGTGGAAAGGCGACTATCCAAGAAGCACAGAGCTCAAGCTAATTCTATATGAATTCTGTGCCCAATCAGGTCAGACCCCTAATCTTCAAAAATCCTCTATTTACTTCAGCAAGAATGTTCCTCACTCAGCTAAGACTGCCATCAAAACCATTTTTCCTGTTCAAGACCTTCAACCCCATACCATGCATCTTGGCCACCCCATGATCTTCTCTCACAAGGACAAGAATAAAGCTTATGATTTTATCTATGGTAAGTTCATGGCTAAACTAGGCACTATTAAAGCTAACAAACTAAACCATGTAGGTAGGTTGCAATATATTAAATTAGTCCTTTCTTCCATCCCTGTCTACTATATGTCCACTGTCCTTTTTTTCGAAAGCTTTTATAAAAAAAATAACACTATTATCAAGAGATTTTGGTGGATAGGTGTACAAGAAGAGCAGGAAACAAGCCCAATCCACTATAGATCATGGGATGACATTACTAGAACAAAGGAAGAAGGGGGTTTGGGTATAAGAGATATGGAAACTATCAACAAAAGTCTTATTGTCCACTCTGCTTGGAATGTGGCTACTGAAAAGAACCCCTTCCTATCCTCTATCCTTAAAGCTAAATATTTCTCCAACTCCTCCTTTTGGAATGCCCCTACTAACACTCCCAAATCAATATATTGGTCTTCCATTCTTCAGGTCAGGCACCACCTCAACGATAATGTCACCTACCAAATCCATGCTGGTAATTCTTCCATTTGGTCCTCTCCCTGGTGCCCTATTTGGAGTGACATTCATGACCACTTAACCCTCCCTGTTACTCACCTCCCCCTACCCTCAACAGTAGCAGACCTCTGGCATCCCCATACCCATGCATGGAACCAACCCCTCACTGAAGCCATTTTTTCTCCTCGGACCAAGTGGTTCACTCGGACCACAATGACATTCTACGGTGGACTCCAAAGAACTAACGGAGCTTGCACCACTAAGGCCATTTACTCCCACCTACGTTCTCGGCAAGTGCACACCCTTCCTCAACAGGGATCCAGAAGTATCTCTGATGATGCTAACAACATTTTACAAAAAGTCTGGAAAAGTAGGACAATCCCCCCCATCCTCAAAACATTTGCTTGGAGGGTCATTAGAAGAGCAATCGCGACTGGGGAAAGGGCTGGGAGATACTCATCACATATTAGTAAGCAATGCAGCTAGTGTGGAGCTATTGAGGATGATAACCATCTTTTCTTCCTATGTGACCTACCAAGACAAGTATGGGCTACCTCTTCCTCTCTTCTTCCTATTCACAACCTAAATGTTTCTGAAGAAGGTATTCAAATTGCTTTTTACCTACTTTGCTTACATCTAATCCATCTAAACACACTATTTGCAATACGCTATTTATCATGTGGTATATTTGGAAAGCAAGAAATGATCTCAGGTTCAAAGAAAGAAGATGGAGTCCGATCCAAATTCAAAAAAGCAGCACAGGCTCACATGGAAAACCATCTCCAGGCAATGCATGAACCGACTGGTGCAAACACTCCACCTGCGGCGTCCCCTACTACCTAACGTCCATCCCCCAAGGTATAAATTCTTCTGCAACAGGTCATCAAGAATCGAATACTATAGGTCATCAAGATCCGAATGTGAATGGGGAACTTCCTACAACTTCACAGGTTCAGCTACATCTTCATGTTGATCGGCCTCCCGACAACAACCGGACCTCGCAACCAAGACAACAGGATCAACCAAGACAAGTAGGATCTTCAACCCTTAGCGGCTGCCTACCGCCGACTCGTCAACCGGAGATCCAAAGAACTCATCCCTCCCGCAATCTCTACTCATGACGGGTATCTTCTTCAATCTCCTACTTTGCTTTGGATGGTTTCAGGTGCTATACGGATGCTTCAATTCCCCAGACGTGCATGGAGCCCCACCCGCACGAGCAGGCACTCGGGAGTGTTCATCGTCAACTCATCAACCTCGCCCCCAACCGCGTCTTCATCAAAGCCGCAATGCATAGCGCATCCTCTGTTCTAATGGCTGAAGCCACAGCTTTTGCCCTAGTGGCTTCTCTTTTGCGCAGGTTGAACATTACCGAAGGGGTCGCTTTGCTTGTAGACAACCAAGTCCTTATAAACTACATCAACACCACCGACCGATCAAACCCCCCAGACTAGAGAATCAAGCCCTACACGTAGCTTGTCTTCTCGCCCCTTGCAGAACATCAATCACGGCACACATGATTCAAGAGAATGCAACCAGATGGCGATTCTCTTGCTAGAGCGGGGCTTCGCTTCTTCTCGTGCTCATCTCGATGACTTCGATGGCTTATGTGTCAACCCGAAGTCATGAACATGGGTGCCCCTTTCTTATGGCACTCCAAATTGTAACCATTAACAATGTAATGGTTCTAACAAAGATCGTCTTTGTTAAGCAATGAAAACCCTTGTTTGTTGGTAAAAAAAAACATGTCTCAATCCGCTAGAGGAGCAATTGTGCAACACACGCTACCAAACGCTAGGGATGATATTTGTCTTATGCATGTATATGTGTCTAGGTGAGATGTCAAGCTTTTAACGTGTACTAAGTAAATGCCCGTGCGTTGCACCAGGAAAAAATGTCATTCACTTTTTTTTTCTTCCGCCGTGATCAACAATTCTCATTTCCTTTGGGCTACAATATGTTCTGGCCATATAATAAATCCCTCTGTCAACAAGAGGTTCAATCACGAAGACAAACTTAAGTACCGTAACGCTGAAGTTGTTTAGAATTTTTTATTGCGAAATAAGGCCAACAACGCTCCAATCTGAAGTTGCATAAAAAACCTTACAAAATAAGCATTTTAACCCAAAGCTTAGAGTGCACATGTATTTATCCCATGCAAAACCAACAAAGCTTCGAGTTCATAGGTGCTTTGTTGATCAGTTCACTATTATAGGTGTTGGAAGGTAGCAAGCAATACAAGGCTATCACATTTTCAAGTCACATACATTGCATGAAAAATTAAGTTAACGAAAAAACAGGTGTGGTACAAGCATCCTCCCATCGCAGGTCTTATATGGGGACAAGAACACATGCTCCTATCCCATCTCGTACAAATGCTTCACATGGAGAGATGGGAGTACAACTCACAAGGGAAAAGCTAGCAAGGGCGATATCGCCAACTATGTCCTTTGCCACCTCTGTTACTATCTCTTCGGTTAGCACCCTCACTATTATTAGGTATCATCTCCAAGCTATTTAAGTTGAAGGCAAGTGCAAATTATCCCAAAATGATACAGACAAAAAAAAGTTATCATATCATGCAACAAGAGGCTAAGTGCAATAGTGACTACACAGTTAGCTAAAAGCATATATCATATGGTTAAACTGCCAATTATAATTATAATTATAGATGCAAATTACTCTTATCATGGGTTGCAACAAGAGCAAGAAAAATCATAAAAATACATGTTTCAATTTTAAAAGCAGTAATAATCCGAAAAAGAAAAGGCAAAAGCATTTTTGCAAAGTGAACACAAAAGTTTACATTTAATCTAAACCCATATTTGTAAATCTATCTAGAAAACATACCAATTGCATTTATCGCTTTTGTGTGCTATTTTGTGGGGTGATATTACTGATTTAATATCCAAAAATTAAATTCCTATTTTTAGTTGGCGCGTGTGTGGCATGCGGAGGTTGGTAGATTGATTTGCGCCCTTAATCACGGGAGGGTGATTAGAGCCGGGCGGAGTGTTTAGGCGGGGTGAAAATTCCTATTTTTAGCCGGGCAATGTTTCATGCAGAGCGGGGTGAGTCTGCCTCGGTGGGCGATTCCTTTTCACTCTTTTTAGTAGTAAGATATCTTTGTTACGTGCTTATGGAAAGAGCAAGCTTTTTTACTTAATTAATATATGGTAGATTTCCATTTGGGTCTGTACACCCCACCCCACCTACCAGAGCATTTCTACAAATGCCCTGTTTGTAGGGGCAGTTTGACTGCTCATTTTCCAGAAACAGCAGGAAAAATAGCAAAATAACATTTTAATCCAAGAAGAGCCCCACGGTAATACACATCACCCACCCTATAGTTGTAGCATTTTTTCATGATTTTTTGCATACACTTCATGTTCGCCATGATTTGAAATCTCCGCTCTTGCACCCCCCCTCCTCCACCACTACCTCATTGTCACATGGGCCTAAAGTTGATTTTGCTTCCCCAAATATTATACAAAAACTGAACATAATTTGATTGTTTGAGGCTCTAAACTATTTTAAATGAAAATGTTGTCAACTATAAAGTTTCATAGCTTTTTGAGATCTAAAACTTTCATATTAATAGTTTCTCCATCCGAGATCGTTTACAAAATTTGAATTTCAAAATTCAGAAATTCAAACGCTGTTTTCCATTACAAAATAATTTCAAATGAAAAAAAATGGTCAACTACAAAGTTTCATAACTTTTTGAGATCTACAAATTTTCTTTTGTTGTTTGTCCATCCTAGGTCGTTTTAAAATTTTGAATTTCAAAACTTAAATATTTAAACATATTTTTTCTTGACAAAATGATTTCAAATTAAAATGTTGTCAACTATAAAGTTTCATGACTTTCGAGATCCGTAACTTTTATTTTTGTAGTTTTCCATTCGAGGTGGTTTACAGAAGTTGAATTTCAAAGTTGAGAAATTCAAATGTAGTTGACGTTGACAATATGATTTCAAATGGAAAATTTATCAACTACGAAGTTTCATAATTTGTCATCTCTACAACTTTGGCCATTTATTCATATGAGATTATGGTTTCAACATTGTTCACAAATCTTACATCTGTCGCTTATAGTTTATGAAATGTAAATTTTGCGAATAATGTTACTTTCACTTTGTCATATAAAAAATGTCCAAAAAAAAAAAATATACATCTTGCTGAATTGTACAACTTTTATGTTCATGACTTCTTCAACCCAAATCGCTTGATATTTCAAAATGTTTTTCGAAGTTGTCATTTTTAAATTCAAATTTTGAAATGTACACAAGAAAAGATGACCAAAAGAATAGCAGTAAGAACACAATATCTTGATAGACCATGACCAAAAAATTTTGGAGTTAGTACGAGGGAGGAAGACCAGTTACAAGTTTTAGGCAAAAATTAAAAGGAGTAATAAATGTTCATCAACAATTTAAAATTAAATTTACATCAGTTTGAAACATCAAATGAATTCAAATAGACAAGTTATAAACATTAAAATTTCATAACCTGTAGAGACCTACAACTTTTGTTTTGGTCATTTATCCATCCGAGGTCGTTTTAAAATATTGATTTTTAGTGCTTAATTTTTTATGTTTGGTTTTTATTTGCAGGCGGCTCACTATAAAACTGCCACTATAAACTGATCTATAGGGCACACCATTTCTAGGGGCGGCTCGTAACAAAAATTGCCTTGTAGGGGTGGCTGCTCCACTAGGTCCCGATACGTCCAAGATATGAGCTGCTGGTGATGGAGCCGCCCCTACGAATAAAAAAGTTGATGTTCCTACGAACCGCTTTTTCACGTAGTGTTTGCTATTCATTCAAAACATGAGATCCAATGGTAATGGTAAAGGGCATAACACACAAGGTTTGAGGAATAACACGCGAGGTTATGCGTTTGATTTTTGGCAACTAAACAGGCATGAAAAATCATGTGACCGTGTGACTACCTGGTGAGGGTTTTTCAGAGTTTTTTTTTTTTTTTTTCCATATTATTTTACTTGATTTTAGGATTTTTAGAATGACTACCACTGCTGGTTGGTAACATCAACTGGCGACGATGATTACGATTATCACCATCTATTTTCATCATCGACGAGCCAAAATCAACGGTGATACAAGGTTACGAACTGGTGGTGATGAAGATTTGACTGATTTGTATTCAATTCCTTTCTAGATAGATCGAGTTTGGCCATCTTCACGTGATCGTGACAGATTGAGACTAGCTACTTTTTCTTTCCCAATTGATGACCTGGCCACTACACGTAGCTTAGCTGACAAACACTATATTTGGCCATCTTCACGTGATCGTGACAGATTGAGACTAGCTACTTTTTTTTTTCCAATTGATGACCTGGCCAGTGGCCACTACACGTAGCTTAGCTGACAAACACTATATATATATATACATCCTATACTCTCCAGCATCAGAAGCTAGCTGTTAATTAGTGCCACCATCAGAAGCTAGCTGTTAATAACGAAAGAAAGAAGAAAACAAACCACCACATATGGCGTCGATAGAGCTAATATTCTGCTTGTTGCTCCGTTGGTGCATTCTCTTCCTGCACGCGGACGCAGCAAGGCAACACCATGGAGGCGTGCATCTCCCGTCCCAGATAGCGGCCCTCCTGCAGTGGAAGTCCACCCCGCGGAACTCGTCGCCGGCTCTGGACTCCTGGCAGCAGGGGACGAGCCCGTGCAGCAGCAACTGGACGGGCGTGGCGCGGCGCGGCCGTGCACCGTGGCCGCCGTGCGCCCTTTGCGGTCACTGAGATCTCCCTTCCACATGGCGGTCTCGATGGTCGCCTTGGTGAGCTCAACTTCTCAGCGCTCCCATTCCTCACACTCATTTACCTCCCCTATAATAGCCTCTACGGAGAGATCCCAGTGTCCATCACCTCCCTACCAGAGCTCTCCTACCTTATTCTCAACTACAACAGACTTAATGGGAGCATACCATCTGAGTTGGGCAACATAGCAAGCCTTAACATTCTGGCACTCAACTGCAACAACCTCACAGGCCGTATCCCAGCAGCCCTTGGGAATCTAACGACACTAGTTCAACTCATCATCCCACAAAACTTGCTCACTGGTCCAGCCCCCAAGGAGCTCGGGGAACCTCCCCCATCTAGAAATTTTGGACCTAGCCCACAATTTTTTAAGCGGTTCAATACCTAAAAGCCTTGGCAACTTGACCAAACTAAACACCCTCCACCTTTTCAATAACAATCTGTCAGGGCCCATTCCACATGAGATTTGTTTCCTTTCCAATCTAAGTGACCTAAGTTTGAGTTCTAACCTCCTAAGCGGCTCCATTCCTCCGGGCATAGGGAACCTCCCCCATCTAGAAATATTGGACCTAGCCCACAATTTTTTAAGCGGTTCAATACCTAAAAGCCTTGGCAACTTGACCAAACTAAGCATCCTACACCTTTTCAAGAACAATCTGTCGGGGCCCATTCCACATGAGATTTGTTTCCTTTCCAATCTAAGTGACCTAAGTTTGAATTGAACCGCCTAAGCGGCTCCATTCCTCCAGGCATGGGGAACCTTACCACAATAAACTCAATTTTCCTCCATGATAACCAGTTCGTCGGATCCATCCCCTCGCAGAGATTGGCTTTTTATTGCATCTCCACACCTTGGCTTTACAACTAAACAAGATTTCGGGCTCCATTCCAAAGAACTTTAACGAACCTCACAAGCATAAGAAACCTATTTCTTCACTTGAACAACCTGTCAGGTCCTATACCACGAGTTCGCCAATTTGACATCCTTAATAATATATATCGAGTTGAGGAACAACTTTCTTTCGGGGAACTACCCTCCGATGTATGCAAAGGAGGGAATCTTCAATGGTTCATTGTTGGCAACAACATGTTCCTTTGGTCCAATTCCTAGAAGCCTTGAAACATGTACGAGCACGGAGATTCTTGACCTTAGTTCCAACAAAATGAAGGGAGATATATCATCTTTCGAGCCATACCCACGACTTGTCAAAGCAAAGCTGGAAAAAAACAACTTCTCTTCCGGGTATTTATCCAAAACCCGGGCTTCAAACATCAATTTGACAATTTTTTTCTTTGGAAGAAAATATGATAAGCGGAAGCTTGCCTCCTGAGCTTTCAAACCTGAAAAACTGGAGTTACTTACAATACAAGCCAACAACCTAACCGGCAGTATACCAGTAGAATTAACCAATCTTACCAACTTGTACTTGTTCAACTTATCGCAAAATAAAATTTCAGGTAATATACCCCTGAATTTGGTCAGATGGAAAATTTGCAATACCTAGATTTATCAGCGAATAAGTTGAGTGGCTCAATTCCACAAGAGCTTGGGACTTGTACTAAGTTAATATCCTTAAGGATTAACGACAACAACTTGAGTGGACATCTGCCGGTGACTATTGGTAGGCTGGGAGGGCTACGATGATGTTGTTGGATGTAAGCAACAACAAACTCACGGGAAAGCTACCGTGGAGCTTGGGAGTTTGGTGATGTTGGAGGTCCTAAACCTTTCCCATAATCAATTCAGTGGAAGAATTCCATCCTCCATTGGTAGCATGGCTAGTCTATCAACACTTGATGTGTCATACAATGACTTGGAAGGTCCTCTTCCAGCAGGACGACTATTCCAAAATGCTTCAGCAAAATGGTTCCTCCATAACAAAGGACTCTCGTGGTAATATCTCGGGCTTGCGGAGTGCTCTTCAACTCCAATAAAGGAATATCACACAGCCAGAATTCTCAGGTTGTTGCTTCTTGCTTGTATCCCGGTGGACACGATTATTATCCTCTCAATTGTTGTGTTAGTTATAATCATCCGTAGAGGGAAAACACCACAAATTATAGCAGTTACAGATACAAGAGATGTTCTCTCGGTATGGAATTTTGATGGGAAACTAGTGTTTGAGGACATCACTAGGGTAACAGAAAATTTCAGTGATAGATACATCATTGATCGGGGGGTTTGGGTACGTCTACAAGGCACAACTTCAAGGAGGGAGATTAGTTGCAAGTGAAAAAGCTTCACCCAACCGAAGAAGGGATTAGAGATGAGAAGAGATTCCTTAGTGAAATTGAAGTGTTGACAAAGATACGACATAGAAGCATAGTCAAGTTGTATGGATTTTGCTCTCATCCAAGGTTCAAATTTTTAGTGTATGATTACATTGAGAGAGGAAACCTTCATGTTATCTTGAAGGCGAAGATCAGGCAAAGGAGTTGGACTGGCGGAAGCGAAGTTGCCATTGCAAGAGATGTGGCTCAAGCTATCTACTACTTGCACCATGAATGCAACCCACCGATAATTCATCGTGATATAACAAGCAACAACATCTTGCTCGATGCAGCTTTCAAGGCTTATGTTTCAGATTTTGGAATAGCAAGGATTCTTAAACCTGATTCTTCCAACCGGAGTGAACTAGCTCGGAACATATGGCTATATTTTGGGTATCTTTGTCAGTTAGCTTTTTCTTTCATATAGCAAATATATTCATACCATCTGCAAATATGAAAATTACACTTTGGTTCGTCACTTTGTTTGACAGTTGTCATTTGCTTTATTTTGATGCAGAGCTTTCTTACACATCAGTGGTGACAACAAAATGTGATGTCTACAGTTTTGGTGTCGTGGCGATGGAGATTGTGATGGGGAGATACCCGAGAGAGCTACCATCCATTGCTTACTTGGAACAACATCATGAACTTGCAATAGAGGATATGTTGGACCAACGTTTACCATCACCAACAATGGTGGAGAAGAAAGAAATCTCTTTGCTGGTCGAAGTTGCATTCGCGTGCCTCGCAAACTTCTCCTCACTTCAGGCCAGAAATGCAGGACGTCTATCAGAAATTGGCTCTCCACAAAGCACCTTCTGTCTCACCTTCTCATGCACATACACGTGAAGAAACAATCGATGGATAATTTACCAATGCGCACAAATTCCCTACAAGCTGCTGGCATCAACTTCCACCCAGTGTCATTTTCTCTTTCTGTTCTTTCTCCATTTCAGTGTAATTTACCATTGCGCACAGAAATAATACACATGATGCAAGTTATGAAGACCATAAATATGTGAAAACGCATTGCTGTATGTACTGAGCCTTGAATAAAATGCAGGTTGGCAGTGAGCTTGGTTGTCCTCTGGTTCTCCATTGTTTTGAGAATAAAATGATTTGTTTCTCTTGATTTGATCCAAGCCCAAGCTTTGGAGGAAAAGAAAAGCTGCAGCACTTGGCCCCGTTATCCGGACAGGCAACCGAGCTATTCTTGTTGGCTAAGAACGCCAAGACTTTGTTCAAATCCTTCTGACTAACTCTGCAGTGTAGCCACTTCACTGGATAAAGTTTCAACCACAGCAGGCAGAATCCCACAGTCAGCGCGCCCTGGTGATGTAGGAGTTGTTACTAGTTGTTATTGTCTTGTGCTCTTCGTCCATCCCTGGCCACCGGCGCCAGCGCCTAGGCATTAGGCAGCTCAATTAAAAAAACATTTACAACGCGCACACAAGAGAAATCGTCTTGGCTGCTTCCGATCGTCGCTGACTGTGGGTCTGCCATGGCTGGAACCTGAGTGATTGGGTGAAGGCAGTACTCGCCCTGGTACCTGGGCGGCTGCCCTAACCTAACCACTAGATGACGCACGGAGATCAATAGCATCTGGCACAGCACTCTGCCGTCATCCTGCCCACCGCTGCTATTGCTATGTCGTAGTTGATCATTACTGGCACGCCGCAGCTTGGGATGCGGCTGTACGCGCATCGGATGAGAAACTCTGTGGTGTGGTTGCTAAAACAGAGGATGGGAGATGATGCAACTATTGGAAGCTCCACGCAGCAGATGGTAAGTAGCACAACTTCGACAAATTTACATGTGTTTCAAATAAATGGTGTAATAACAATTATTATTATTATTTGTTGGGGAGGGACCCTTGCCGGGGACCCCCCCAGCTCCCCGGGCTGAAGCAACACCCCGCGGGCAGCGCGGGGGCGCGGAGGCCGGAGGCGACACCGCAGGCGGGGGGGCAAGGCCGAGCGACACCCCGCAGCGCGGGGCGGCAAGGCCGGGGCGGCACCCGCAGCGCGGGAGGCGGCGAGGCCGGGAGCAACGCCCGCAGCGCGGGGGCGGCGAGGCCGAAAGCAACACCGCCGGGCGCGGGGGGTGGGACCAGAAAGAGTTAAGACGGAACGGCGGCGGAAAGAGAGGAAACCCTAATGATGCACTAGCTGCCCGAGGACGTGTGTTTTTACCCATGCACCCTTCACGGGGTTTGTACCCGAATTGCCCCTACGGGCCCTAGGCGTAAGTGGCAAGTGTGCTTTGTCCTGATATGTAGCTGCAACAAATACCGACCGGACACCTATAAATACGGACCGACAGGACGTATGAAAGGGGACGGTTGGTGGGAACTTTTATGACCTATCAATTGAAAAGGCATTCTCTCGGGATCGACACCTTTTGTCCACGTCACGTTGGTAGGGCCCGCCCGCCGGTCGAGCCTCTATATCCTTCATGTCGTGGGAAACCCTCGCCCCTCCCGCCACCACGTGGCGAAGGCCGAGGGGGCAGGTGTGTACCCCACGCTTGGCGCCGGTCCGTGGGGACCGAAACGAAAGGCCATGCCAAAGCAAACACCCGGCAACGCGAGGGGCCTCGGCACCCCTCCCCGGGAGCCATCCACCACCCCCGCCGAGCGCAAACCCCGCCGGTGGTCCGCCCCGACCGACGCAACCCCAACCGGGACCCAACCCCCTTCGTCCCGGAGGGTGCCGTGTCGGCCACCGCTCCGGGCAAGGGCCCCGATCCATCCTCGGCTGCAGGGACCAGCATAGGAGCCCCCTAGTCGAACGTGGTTCCAGCCACCGGAGCCCCGGGGACCCACCGGCGGTCGCGGAGGCCGTGCACGGCCGGGGTTCGGTGGTGCGGCGGCCGCCACGCCAACCCCTCCCCGGACGGAAGGATGTCTCGGGGGGCCCTCGCTGGTACGGCGAGGGACTCACCGGGACGACGAGGGAAGAGGCCGCAGGGACAGCAGCCCCGAGGCACTGCAGGCACAAATCGCTAAGAAGCGCAGTAACCGGATACCCTTGATCGGAGGCACCGCCACGCACCATCGGGGACCGCCGAGGCGCCCGGGGGACAGCTTGACCGGGCCGAGCAAAGAACTAGGAGCCGCGTACGAGGTACACGGTCCGCAAGGCCCTCCGCCCCTGGCCCCGAGCAAGCGCAGCAGCGCCGTTCCGCCAACCACCTCCCCCACCCCCGCCACCCGTCACCACCCGTGGCACGCCAATGCATACAACCCCCCCCCGCAAGAACTAGCTCAAAACATGCCCACCGCCCACGACTTGCACCACCAAAACCCCCCGCCGCAGACGGGGGCCACCACCGCAATGAGAACCAACACCCGCGAGCCTCGCACTATGACCCCGCATCACCTCTCTCCTTCGCCCTCCGGCTCGCGGAGTGGCCCACCTCCTACAGCCACCACCACCTACCCGGATACACGGGGTAGACGGACCCGCGCCGAGTTCATTATGTCTTACGAGGCAGCCGTGGCGGCGGTAGGGGATGAGTCCACCATGGCCAAATCTTTTCGTCATAGTGGCAAGAGACATCGCGCAATCATGGTACTCGACCCTACCCCCGCCACCATCAGCAGTGGTCGAACTCCGAACGGCCCTGCAAACAAATTTCAAGGGGGTAGACTCGGCCACAGCCAACTCCACGGAGCTCCTCAGTGTCATCCAACGGCCAACGGAGCCCCTGAAGGATTGGTGGCGAAGGTTTCTCCACACCAAAGCAAGAACGAGGGGGTGACCGACCAGAGTGTCATAATGGCGGCCCTGGCTTGCATAAGGCCGGGTCCGTGCCATTCCAAAATTGAAAGGAGACAGCCGAAAACCCTCACCGAACTTCACGAGATAATGGAGAAGTACTGCCGAGCCGACACCAGCCACAAAGCCAAACTCGAGGCTTTCCGCCCACAACCCTCACAACCCACTACACCGCAGCAAAGACCACCAAGATCAGAGCACTTCGCCCACCAAGACCACGCCGTGGTCGCAAAGAATAGATACCGCACCCCCGCCGAGCAAAGAACAAACCATCCCTCCAAGCCGCCCTACCAACCAAGGGACCGGGGGTCGTACAACCCAGCGGCGATCAGGGGTTCAACCCAGCAAAGCAAACCCTACTGTCACTATTGCGGGGGTGGATAAGGGTCACTACACCAAGCAATGTCCATACTTCGCGAAGGGGAAGTAGTTTATGGATAGCCAGCAAGCCTCCCAACAAAACAACCGCCAAATTAACCACACCAGGAGACCAGCTCAACCTCCGCGGCACAACCATTACTCTTACACCCCTCCGAACTACGGAGTCCCCTCTATACCCGGCTCAGCCTACCCGGCCTTTAGTCAGCCCCGTACAAAGACCCAAGACAACCAACCCCTCGGTGACGGCAACCAAGCCTACACCGTTACCCATCCCCCGGAAGCCTCGGGCCGGTTCACCCGAACCCCGCACTACCGCCACCCCGCCCCGCTTCCAACTTACCCACCACCACCCCCACCACCACCGAAAAGCAAGAAATGCCCACCACACTAAACAATCCTACCTTCGCCTACGGAGAGATCCCGGCCATCTCCGGGGATCCAAAGTGAAGACCACGGCAACAAAAGGCAGAGAAAGGAGCACTACCGGGCAGGTACACCACGTGGCCACGGAGGGCCCTCACAGGAACAACCAATGGTCCCACATCCCAATCACATTCAACGCAGCAGACATGAGACTCAAGGATTATCCCCACACCGACGCGATGGTAATCAAGACAAACGTTGCAGGATGGATCGTAAACAAAATCCTGGTCGACACGGGAAGCTCAGCCAGACATCTTGTTCACCTCCACCTTCCACCGCATGAGATTTGATCGTAACCTCCCGGAGCCCGCAGAAACCCTCTCTTCGGTTTTCGAGGTCAACAAGTCGAGCGTGGGGGAAGATTACCCGCCGGTCACATTCGGGGACCGGCCCACCCCGAACCGAGAACATAACCTTCGACGTAGTCGACATGCACTACAATTACAATGCAATCTTCGGCAGAGGCATCATCAATGCATTCAGAGCAGTGATCCATCTAGGCTATCTCTGCATGAAAATGCCGTCGATCACCGGAGTCATAGCAGTCTTCGGAGACCAAGACCTCGCAAGGAGCGCGGAGGGGGCAGTCGCCCCAGGGCAGCGAAACGTACACGCCCTCGAACAGGACAAGGAGGACAAAGAGAAGGAGGAAAAGAAGAAAGAAAACGAGGACCCCGAGGGGGGCAAGATGCACTCCGCGTGCCCAACCGGTGGAGGAGACCAGCAGATCGCTCTTCCCGAATGATGAAACCGCAGTAGTGACTATCTCCGCAATGCCGACCCCATCTTCGAGGCAAACTCACCCAATTCCTCCGCGACCACTGCGATGTCTTCGTGTGGTCGGCCGAGGACCTCCAGGGTGTCGATCGGGAGATAATTGAACACAGGCTTAACATTAGGGAAGGAGCAACCCCGTGTAAGCAAAAGCTCCGACAAATGTCCGAGGAGAGGAAGCAAGCAGCGCAAGTCGAGGTCAATCGCCTCCTAGACGCAAAAGTGATAAGACCTGTGAAATACCCAACCTGGCTGTCTAATGTGGTTTTGGTCAAGAAAGCAAGCCTCTCCAAAGACAAGGCAGAACCACCTAGGTGGAGGATGTGCGTAGACTTCACAAGCCTTAACAAAGCCTGCCCAAAGGATGACTTCCCTTTACCACGAATTAGCACGCTCGTGGACGCGGCCGCTGGGGTGCAAAATGCTCTCCCTTCTCGATTGTTTCTCGGGGTACCACCAAATATGGATGAGCAAGGAAGACGAGGAAAAAACTAGCTTTATAACACCCTTTGGAACCTATTGTTTTAGAAGAATGGCAGAGGGCCTCCGAAACGCGGGGTCAACCTTCGCAAGAATGACCGCGGAGGTCCTCGCAGATGAGAAAGCAATCTCCGCCTACGTTGACGACATCGTTGTGGCAGAGCAAGCTCAAACTGGACCACATAGCAGACCTCGAAAGGGCATTCCTGAAACTCCACGGGGCCAGGCTCAAGTTAAACCCCGCGAAGTGCGTCTTTGGAGTTAGCAAGGGTAAGCCGCTAGGATGCCTAGTCTACGCTAGGGGCATCGAAGCAAACCCAACCAAGATTCAAGCAATCACTCAGATGGAACCCCCGACCAACAGGAAGTTGGCACAACGCCTCGCGGACCGCATGGCCTCCCTGAGCAGATTTATCTCAAGGTCCGCCGAGCGGGGCCTACCTTTGTTCCAGGTCTTGAGGGCGTCGGAGCCTTCGATGTTGTCCAAGACAGCAGCAGGCCTTCAACGATCTTAGCATTACCTCCTTAACCTGACAACCCTCGCAACACCGGAGCCTGGCGAGGGCCTCCCCTATGACGTGGCAGCCCCCCCCGCACGCAGCGAAGCAGTCCCTCACTAAGGAAGTCCCCGAGCAACACCAAGCGCGTCGCTCCCCATCTACTATGTATCGAAACGCCGAGGGCCCCAAAAGCAACTACACCGAGCTTGAAAAGGTAGCATACGCCGTGGTCATGGCCGCAAGAAAGCTTAAGCATTACTTCAAGCCAGTGAGATCACGTGCACCGTCTTGCTTCCCATTGGAAAACATCTTCGTAAATCCCGAGTCGGTGGGGAGGATAGCCCGCCGGGGCGGCAGAGCTGGGTGACCACGCGATCAAGTTTGTGGGCAGAACAGCAATCAAGTCTCAAGCCCCGGGCAGATTTCAGTAGCCGATCGACCCCCGACGTGTACAACCAAGGCCGCGAAGCTTGACCCAATATGGACAAGATACACCGATGGCGCATGGGGCTCAGCGTGCGCGGGATCACGCTATTCTCATATCACCATCCGGCACAGAAACTAAGCTACGCCGCGAGGTTGGATTTCCCATGCACCAATAACATAGTAGTACGAGGCAGTTACGCTAGCCCTAAACAAGCTTCGGGCTCTATCGCCGCGGAAGAGCCATCATCGAAACGGACTCGAGGTCGTCTCGGGCCATGTCGAAAAGCCGCAGAGCTCGAAACTTAATTACAAAAGTACCTTCTCAGGGTCGAGAAAACAGAGGCCTTTTTTTCGGGCATCACAACAAAACCATAGCGGGAGGGACAATGGCGAGGCCCACGAAGCTAGCGAAGGCGGCGGGCAACGCGAAAAACCCGCTACCCCGACGTGTTCTATGAGGTCCTAACGAAGCCCGCCGTCGAAGGATCTCCGCCCGTGACCAAGTTCGTGAACGCCATAGCAAGCGAAGACCGGAGGGCCCCGATAACGACATACATCAAAGGGCACTTCAAACCCGAGTCAAAGGAAGAGGAAAAGAGGATTGCCCAAAAGTAAGGGGCACGTAATGATCGGCGACCAGCTTTACAAGGCATCGATCCACGGCGCCACGGCTCAAATGCATCTCAGCCCCGTAAGAGAGGGCAATCCTCGTGGGGGTCCACGAGGGCATATGTGGCTCACACAACGGACCTCGCGCCCTCGCCGGAAAAGTGTTCGAACAGGGCTTCTATTGGCCAACCGCTCTCACGGACGCGGAGAACCTCGTCAAGCATTGTGAGGGGTGCCAACTAACAGACCCACCACTCAAACCTCCCCAGTGGCGACAACCACTCCAATCCGCCCGACATGGCCTCTTTAGAGATGGGGCATCGATCTCGTCGGGCCCATGCCAGCCGCGCCAGGATACCTCCACGCAGTCGTAGCCATCGAATACTTCACAAAATGGATCGAGGCTCGCCCCCTCGCCACGATAACCTCCCGCTCAGTGCAGAAGTTCTTCTGGCAACAAATCATATGTCGGTTCGGGGTCCCACGAAATCACAAGTGGACAACGGCTTTTCGTTTGATCGGCGAGGCCTTCAAGCGAGTTACGCTTCCAGATCGGAACTAAAATCCACTTCGCCCGATCTCTGTTAGGCACCCTCAATCCAATGGCCTCGTCGAAAGGGCCAATGGCACAATCCTCTAAGGCATCAGCTCAAAAATCCAAGGCAGACCAAGAGGAACTTGGGCGGAGCACCTCACACCCGATGGTATGGTCACACAACACCTCCGAATGCAGGGCAACAAAATTCACCCCGTTCAAGTTACTGTTCGGAGAGGAGGCCGTACTTCCGGAGGAACTTACTCACGGTTCCTCGAGGGATCGACCCTCGCGCCACCAGAGGAGAACCCTCCGCTCGCCGGTGACCTTGTCGAAGAAGTGCGCAATCAGGCCGTTCTTAACCTCTACTCGTATCAACAAGAAACATGTAAATGGCGTGACAAAAGGTCAAACCCCGCAACCTCGCAGTCGGAGACTTCGCGCTCATCCGGAAGCAAAACGCCGGATGGCGGGAAAATTTGTAGCCAAATGGTCAGGCCCCTTCCTTGTCACAAAGTCGACAAGGCCCGGCTGCTCCACCTACAAGACCTCGACGGAAACGACCTACCGCGCACATGGAACATAGGCGACCTCCACCGCAAATACTACCCTTAGCGGCGCCACACCCCGGCGCTCGCGAGCTATAAGATTTTCTTGTTCATTTCTTTTTCCTTTTCTTCTTCACTTTACAAGTTTTGTAAGACTCCATCATGTAACCGGGCTGCACTCTTTTTCCTCGCGAAGGGGCGTGAGGTTTTTAACGAGGCAAAGACCCCATCTTATTAATATATGCGCATCTCTTCCCCAAAAACTTGTCTTCGCCTTTTTCGAAACACGACGCCGAAAGGGGCGGAGCGGCGACCTCCCGCCCTCATTGGCAGACTTTGAAGAAAATGATTGGCCTCGCCAGGGGTACGACATCCACCCGCCCAAGCGGAGCCAAACATGCCAGGGGCCCGAAAAAATACAACCCCGATGCGGACCCCGAGTATGGGCCACGCGGAGGTACAAAAAGACGCCAAGACTCCCGGCAAAACGCGCCAGGCTCGCAAAAATACAACCCCGACGCGACCCCGAGTATGGGCCGCACGGAGGTACAAAAAAGACGCGCACTGCCAAAACGCCAGGCTCGAAAAAATGCAACCCCGATCGACCCCCGAGTATGGGCCGCGGGAGGGGTAAAAAGACGCGCACCCCGGGCAAACGCGCGGGCTCGCAAAAATGCAACCCGACGCGGACCCCGAGTATGGGCCGCTGGGGTACAAAAAAGACGCCACACCTCGGCAAAACGCGCCGTGAGGCTCGCAAAAAATACAACCCGACGCGACCCCGAGTATGGGCCGCGCGGAGGTACAAAAAAGACGTGCACCCCGCAAAAACGCAGCGCTAGGGGCTCGCAAAAATACAACGCCGACGCGGACCTCGAGTATGGGCCGCGCGGAAGTACTAAAGACGCCGCACCCTAGCAAATCATGCCGGGGGCTCGCAAATCGTCAAAACCCCGCGGACCCCGAGTATGGGCCGCGCGGACACGCAAAAAGGATGCACACCCTGGCAAAACACGCCAGGGGCTCGCCGTGAAAACATCAAACCCGGACCCCGAGTATGGGCCGCGCGGAGGTACAAAGAAGGGCGAAGCCCTAGCAAAAACGCGCCAGGGGGCTTCCCAAGCATAAGCCCCACACGGGCCCCAATCATGCCAAGAACGACCCCAAGGACAACAGTAGTTAAGGAAAAGTTACTCAAGACAACAAGCAATAAATAAGCCCACCAACAAAAAGGACAAACACTTCACTACCCTCGCGGGCCAAGGACACCCACCTAACCCCATCAAAGCTAGTGAGGTGCCACAAGACAACCCCGAGGCACTATAAAAACCAGCACGACACCACGCCAACGACACATCGCGAAACCCAAGGCCACAAGCCAAGCCCGCGCTCCTGAGCAATCCGCCATACACCTCGCAAAGGCAACTCCATAACCACAACCCCGACACCGCGATGGAAAATGTAAAACGCCAACAACTAGCAGCAACAAGGGCTCCCCGCAAACACAACCACGAGCCGGCCAACGGCCCGCGCTTGAATGGAATCGGCCCGGAGCCTCGTTTCCGGAGGTGGACACCGCAATGGAGAATGTAACATCCTCCTGAGCGGTAAGCCACCAAAGGAATCGAAGTTCCAAGAACTGCGCCCGAGGAGCCCGCCTGTCCAAAGGCCCCGCGCACAGCACAGAGCTGCAGCACTGAACCCCGCCCCAACCGAGCCTCTACAAGAGGGGCATTTAGCGCAAGTTTCCCAACCGCCACCACCGACACCGCATCAACCAACTCGGGAGAACCCCAGGCATCCCGGAGAAGAAGACAAGGAACCCCGCGTCCACATAGGTAGGAATAGGAGGCCTCGGGAAAAGCCATCTAGCAGGCAACCCCACACATTCTAGAAACCCAGGGTAACCTTGGGCAATCTAGTAGAGAAGCCTAGCTAGTCGGCTTCCTTTATCCGCAAGCAAGGAAAGCATTGCGGATAGTCAATCCACTGTGTACAAAACATGTCTCCGCGTCTTCAGAAACTTAAAATAATGCCATCCCCGCCGCTGCGACTTCGCCTACACGACTAAAACCCCGCAAAAACAGCGAGCCTCGCTAAAAGAAGCAGAGGGCGTCGCTGCGACTTCGTCTACAAGACTAAAACCCCACGAAAAACGGCGAGCCTCGCTAAAAAGAAGCGTAGGGCGCCCGCGACTTCGCCACACGACTAAAACCCTCGCAAAAACAGCGAGCCTCGCTAAAAAAGCGAGGGCGTCGCCGCGACTTAAATCACGCAACTAAAACCCCCAAAAAACAGCGAGCCTCGCTAAAAGAAGAGGGCGCCGCTACGACTTCGTCTACGCAACTAAAACCTCGCAAAAACGGCGAGCCTCGCTAAAAGAAGCAGAGGGCATCACGCGACTCGTCTACACGACTAAAGCCTCGCATAAACAGCGAGCCTCGCTTAAAAGAAGCTGAGGCGTCGCCGCGACTCGTCTAAATATACAACAACCCCGCGAAGGGGGACAAATATACAACGACCCCCGCGAAGGGGGGACAAGAATACAACAACCCCGTGAAAAGGGGAAAAGTTCACAATAACCCTGCGAAGGGGGACCAGCATACAACAACCCTGCGAAAAGGGGAAAAGTTTACAACAACCCCGCGAAGGGGGACAAATATACAACAACCCCGTGAAGGGGGACAAATATATAAACCCTGCGAAGGGGGACAAATATACAACAACCCCGCGAAGAGGGGACGGGACTACGCCAACCCCTCATCCGCAGACCATCCCCACCACTTGCTCAATAAAGCCCTCCAAGCACTTCTTCCACGAGAGCCGCCGCAACCCGCTCCACAAACTCCGCCACGTCGACCACCTCGACACCGAGCCAGAAGCCTCCGCGTCCACCCTCCGACCGACCGCTCACCACCACGGCATCACCGGCCAGACATAGCGGCCCCCACAGCAAGGGTTGAGCCTTAACAATAGGGAGCGACGCTGGAAGAACCCTCCGCCGGAAGGCTCGCCGCAGATCTCGAACATTTAGCTCCACGAGCTCCGGCTTAGGAACAACCACTACACCTTCACGGTCCACTTGGAAACCGACCTCACCTAGAGCAATAGCCACAGCCTCCCGTCCTCAAGGTCCTCGTCAAGCGCAACCGACGAGGGCCCCGTTCCAAAAACCACACGCCCAACCTGACGATCAGTCAAGTCATACCCACGCCAAAACGCCTCCGCAGCCTGGTTCTTCGCATCATACCTCCGAGTATGCGCCCACCAAAAGGCTTCGAAACTAAGCCCCAGGTACTTAGTCATTGCGTGAGCCCAAGTCTCCCCCGAGATGAAAATATCTTGATAATTCATCATCAGGGGGACGATGTTCAGCACCTCCCGCCAAGAGCCCCACAGGGATCGCTTTGCAGCCAAGGGTTAGAATTCCTACCCCGCAAAATTCAACACACCCCCCACAAAACGACACGACCAACAACACAGTAAATCAAGGAAACAGCAGCATAATTAAACTGGGTTCACCCTCGACGAGGCGACCACAACTAAAATGCTCACAATTCCTTTACAAAATGGGGTGGGCCCCTAACCCTACACACTCTAGAAACCATCACTCTCGCGAGGTCTCAACCTGGCCAGGAGAAGAAGGGCCCGAGCCATCCGCGGCAACCCCGACTCGCGCCCGGGGGACAGCATCGTCGTCCTTCTCCGCGGTAGCACCATCATCGGCGGCTCCACCGTCCAGGACGGTCTCCGCGTTCGAAGTGGGAGGGTCCGCGTCCTCCAGGGCCTCGCCATCCACAGGAACCGCGTCATTCCCAGCTTCAAGTACGGCCGCCAACGCCTGCACGAAAGCAACGTCAGCATGACAAGCGCCAGGGACATATAAACCAAGGGGCAGAACATCGCGAGAAAAACCTGTACCCGTGCGGTCGCGGCCTAGGCCTCCTCCATAGCCACGTCGTGTCCAACCTCGATAAAAAACTTCTTTAAAAACCTCCCCGCCAGGTAGCGGAGGTCAGCATCCTCCCGCACCCCACTCATCTCCTCCTTCTTTGGGAACTTCACTGCGGGGGGCTCATTGAGATGCGGGCACCCCACAGCGCAAGGTGTGCCCAAGAGCCATCGCCCCCACATATCCATCAAAGTCCGCCGCATGATGAACCAGCTGAGTCACGCCGAAAGGCGCCGACTTCAGCTTTTCGGCGATGGCAGCGGCTCCCACGGCGGGGGGCGGGATCGGCCCCGCGTCCCACCAAGATGTTGTCGAGGGTCTCCTTCACCGACAACATCCCCACAAGCTACGCATCATCGCGCGAGGATAGCCTCTCCTCCAACTCCGCCACCTTCTTGTAGAGCGACTCCTCCCCGGACCTAGCCTCCCGCGCCTCGGTGACCAAGTCAACGTTGCACGAGGTCTCCACCACATCATCGTGGGCCTTCGGAACTTCTCTTGTAAGGAGGTGTAAGCCTCCGCCTGCTTCTTCAGCACGGCGTTCAGGCGCGCCACCTCCGCCTCGGCGCGCTCCGCCTCATCGGCCCTCTTCTTCGGGGATCTCGCATCATCCTTGGCGTCGTGCGCCGCGTGGCCCCCGCGGCGCGCCAAGACCGGGATCTCCAGCGGCCTTCACTGCGATATCCTCTTCTAGCTCGAGCGGGACGGAAGGACAGCCGGTGCTCGACCCTTCGGAATCCGCACACGCCTCGTATACCGCGCCAAGGAAGCGCCTCTCCACTTTGTTGGACTCGATTGGCACTCCCCGATGTCGGGGCGGTGTACAGGTCCGACTCGGGCCCACCGGGTGACCTCCTCCGCGAACCCGGGGAAGTTGGCGCAGGCAGCGACCATGACCCCGCTTTCCGACGTGCTCCTCGCCGCCGAGTTCCCCTCGATCTCCGGCCCCCACCAAGATGTGGCACCGGACGCGATCGCCGGGCCGGGCACGGAGTGGAGTGGCACCACCATGAGAGGCCTAGCGGAGGAGCTCGGTGCCTCGAGCGGGGTCGACGCCCGATCGTCATGGACGCCGCACTATTGGCCACCTCCCGCCGAGGCGCCCGCGACATCCTCGAAACGTCCTCGACCACGTCGCGGAGAATCCACCTCTTCTTCGCGGTGAGGTCTCCGCCACGCCCGGGAAGGGACCTGGTCCCCCGTCGACCCGGCTTCACGGCCGTCTTCCCTTCGCTCCCACTAGAGCTGCTGATATCGTGGATGGCGGCCGTCCAGCCCCGCGGCGGGGGACGCCCGCGCCCACAGCAGTGGGCGAACCCCCGCGACCCCACGTGTGGTAGCTCCCGTCCACCGGCCGCCTGCGCCCCGGCCCCGCCGCGCCCCGCGCGTCGCCCCCAAGGCCATCGGACCCGAGCCGGCCCTCTTCTTGCCGCTTGCTCGCCGCGGCCACGCCCACTTCCTCCGCCTTGGGCCACATTGGAATAATAGATGCCGAACCGGTCGAACACCGGTTCGGCCTCCTGGACGCAGCGACCGAGGGCCCGGCCGAATCCTCTTGTACTCGGCGTCCTCGCATTTGCCCGACCGGCTTCGTCGGTCCGCGTCTCGACCTCGATGAGGACCGGCCGACCGCTGTCCGCCTCGGAAATAGCTCAGGTCGGATGCGGTGCTCCCAGAGAGCGTCGAACTCCAACTTGGGGCGACTTCGGGTCCGGCCCTTGCGTGAGTGTCAACATCCTCAACCTCCGGCCACACCTGCGTCGAGAACGTGGGGGACCACCCCGCCGCCACAAACTCTTCCACCAAATCACGCCCATCAAGTAATGGGACATGTTGGTCAAGACGCCCGGCTCCGCCAAAGCGTTGGTCTCCATCCACCGCCCTTTCGGGGTCGCCGAGGTTACGCAGGGCCTCGCACGCCCGAGCCTCCAAGAGCTGTAATAGAACCACCTGCTGGCCAGATCCGACCATTCATTTGCTCTCAGCTGCGCCGGCAGCGACGGGCCGCGCGGCACGCTAAGGTGTAGACCGCTATCACCGCGCCAATGTTGCATCTCCCGCATAGTCCCCGTGGGGCGAGGTCGCGGATGCACGCGGTGGGCGTAGAGGAAGGCATCCACGTCCAGAACCAGGCCCTGCGAGCGGCAGGCCTAGACAAAGATGGATAGCTTGGTGAAGCAGGCGGGGTTCAACTGATGGAAGCGGAGTCCGAGCCGCTTCATCACCTCTAGTACGAACTCCGCGACGGGGAAGCGGAGACCGGCGGTGATGAACTCCGTGAACACCACCACCTCGTTCTCATGAGGCTTGGGGACACGATCACAAGGGAGTCGGGCCTCGCCCGGTCGAGGGTAGCCCAGCCCGCGGTAGTGCGTCGCGAGGGAGGAAACAGAGCGCTAACTACATAAATCGAACAGAGGAACTTCTAATTGACTAACCTACTCCTCTATTTGGCTACCGACGTAGTAGAGAAGGGAGGTGGTCGGGAGGGACTCCAATGGCGGCGGCGGACTTGGATTTGGGGAAGCTCGGATTCGCCGAAAGCTAGAGGGGAAGAGGGGAGCTGAGGAGAGCACTCGTGTTCCCAATCGCGGCGCACCTCTAGGGTAGAGGGGCGAGCCGGATTGGGCACCGGTCGGACCTATTTATAGGCCGGCCATGGCGGTGCTCGCGGCGGCGATATTTTCCCGCCGTCGCGATCTTTTTCCGGCAACTCCTTACGTGGGCGACCCTGGGGCAGTGAGCTAGCTGGCTGGCCGGGGTCGTGTCTATCGCGGTGAGGCGGGCCTATAGCCCGGTCTCCAGACAAGGCGCGTTTGAAGCCCACGATGAGCGAGCACGGTTCCGGCGCCCCTGTTGGCGTTGACGGCCGCTGGTATGCGCCTGGGCTTGCCGGGGCGGCCGAGGGAGGTGAGTGGAAGCACCGTACCCCGTCTTCATCACCAGCTCCGGCGAGCGTGCTTCACGTTTTGACGGCTCGCGGTGGACGCCGCCAGTTGTGACCGCCGGTCTCCGCCGCTGTTGGCGTGGACTCCGGTCGCTGCGGCGTGCGGATGGGGAGCGATTGTCGTCGTGGAGTTCATCGGGAAGCGAAGCAAGGCAACGTGCGTCGCGTCTCCTTCTCGCAGCGAGGCTCGATGCGGCCGGGCAAGCGGCGGGCCCGGGCGGAGCGTCCGCGTGCTCAAGGAAGACGATGACTATGTCGTCCACGCCGTCCTCGCGAGGGGTGGAACGGGGCGGTCCGGCTCGGGCCTCGACGAGCTGGGCTCGTTCGCCCGATTCGCCTTGGGCGGCCGGGCGTGTTGAATAAAGAAGAGGTGGCGGGTTTGCTGCTGGGCCAGGTTTGGCAAGTGAGCCCACGAGCTATCTTCCCTTTCTCTCTTTTCTTTCTCCATTTTCCTTCCCTTTTATTTCTCATGTATACTTGTGTACCTTCCTCTTTGTGTTTGTACAAATGCATATATATTCTTAGGCCCTTTTATGAGCATAAATAAATGTATACACTTGTTTAGGAAGAATACATATTAGTATACGTGTTTCTGTAATTCCCCGATTATTCTCCATGCTCATTTCCGTTTTCATGTATACTTCTATATGATGGTATATGTATGTAAGTACCTTCCTTTTATTCAAGCCCATATATATTCCTAGAATTTATCATGAAGCACTTATATATATTCTTGCTTGGAAGGACACTCATACATATATTAGTACACATGCCCTTGTTATTTCCCCTTTTACTTCCTAGGGCTTACACATGGATCAAGTGCATATCTATTCCATAGGTTCATGGATATAGATATCTCTCTCATGCGTATCTAGGGTTTGCGGATTTATTCCCAGAGAAAATGTAATTCATGCTCGTGCATAAATATACTTCCATAATTAAAGGCTAGATCAAGTATACATACCTTGGCCACCATAAGCTCAACAAACAACAAACAAAAGGGGGTCTAATTTCTATATGGTGGATTTTGAATGCAGGGTTTTCGAAAACTAGGGTTTGGCTTTGCGGAAAGTAGATCAAGTTTTAGTTTATTTCGAAAAGTTCAAATTTTTAGTGAATTTTAAAATGATGCAAAAACACGGGTGTTACAGCGGCGATGGCGGGGATGACGCCGGAGGCGCGCAGACGTCGAGCAGCTTGGCCGCTGCGTCTTTGTTGTTTGGCGTGGTCACCTGCCCGCCGTGGATGTCGATGAGGACGCCGTTGATGTTCGTGGGAGCGTTGTTGATGCGGAAGCGGCCATGGCAGCGGTGGCGTCGTTGGCGGCGCCCGTGGCCATGTCATCGTTGGACGTCGTCGGGGCAGGCTGTTCATAACTTTCTAGGAGGGCGGTGAAGTTGGCACGATTTCCTTCACGAAATCAGCAAACTCACAAATCCCCATTCGAGCTCGGCGATCTTGTGGCTGTCCATCGATCTTGGCGTTGGTGGTGGTCGGAAGTCGCCGGTGGTGGGAATCGCCCCTGGTCTCCGGATACCACCTGTCAGAACCCGCCTAGATTGGGCCGAACCGACACTCGATTGTTGACCGTTGAAGCGAGGGAGCGGCAGGGCGGCGTTGGGGAGGGCCGGCGTGGCGGCGGGCGGTGCTGGCACCTGGCGGGCGGTGGTGCAGGGCGGCGGCGCGGCGGGCGTGCGCGGTGGTGTGGGCGGCGTGTGTGCGGGCGGCGGCTTGCGGAAAAGAGAGAGAGCTGGAGAGATAAGAGCTGTTTGGGGGAGCTACCCTTTTTAATTTTTCTCGCTTAAGATTTAACCGACTACATGCCCCTTATATTTATAGTCCGAGGGAGACTTGCATGCTAAGAAAGATTTAGAGGTTTCCCTTATAGATTGGAATTCCTCTTTTACAAGCAATCTGTTTATTCCCTATTTTATTCCTATCTTTATTCCTTAAATATTCCTTACTTAACCATGGTAACCGACGTGGGCGTGCTCACGGCGGACGGTGGCGGCGCCGGCCGAGGGCGCGGCGCGCGCGCCCGGCCATGCCCTCCGCCGGCGCGAGGTGCCCCTGTTGGGCCTCCGCCATGGGCCACTTTTTGGGTCATGACACCATCGCATTCCCATCATGTATTCTACTAGGCCCCCAAGATATTCTGATGAACGCGTGTACCTTCTCTAGAAACATTCACCCACACGGCCGGCTCTTCGCCTTTGTATCTGCACGGTGCCTCCTCACGCCTCAAACTCGAATCCTCCTCCCTCGAACGTTGCTCTCACCTTTTTTCTAGAAAACGTCTTCACGTGTATTTCATTAAGAAGGAACATTGCTCTCACTC